>NW_010729105.1:1817438-1885751 GCF_000365185.1 Nelumbo nucifera | reverse complement strand
GAAACATACCAAGGGAACATGAATCAAATATGCACTTTTATTCATTTACAATAAACTCATAAAGTACATCATTCTGATTGAAGCTAAAGGCATACAAAACTGTCTAACAGCCTCAAAAGTTGAAAATATTTTATTTTGTAAGATGCACCATTAATTTAATTGCTTCTCCATTTAAATCACCATCTCCAATCTCCAATGGTTGAAATAAAATCAGGACTGATTGACAATGTAAACGGAAGATGCAATCGAAGTTTGAATGCACTACTCGTCATATGTTGGGGAATATCTTCTATTTATCATTCCGGCTAAAAAACAATATGAATCTTATGATATATTTATCATTTCGGCTAAAAAGCAAACGGAAATCTGAACTCGATCGGAACGCCGGATACTTACGCATCTGTCCTAGTCCTATCTAGCTGGTTTGTTGCCTTGAGGGCCAAACACATTTTAAACTCTGAAGTCAAGCATAAATGTTGTCTTCTCTCTATACATACGTACTGTCAAAATCAACTCTGACGTCCATTGTAATTGTACCTTCATGTCCGGAAGATTGAAAATGTTGCACAGAAAACAAACATTCAAACCCTAACCAACTACGTTCATACCAGAGACTAGTGTTCTTCATCATAGGAAGCATTTGCCACGTTTCTATAATGTTAGTTAGACTTAGATGAGTGGTTGGACTTGGGCTTCTGTGCAGTTGGAATTTGTTGGCATCTGAAAAACGAGTAGCCAACAGCCTAGCATTCAAGGGAATGAAGTATATATTGAAACAGTGGCTATTGAGCTTGAAATTATTATCAAGAGTAGTAATTGATTAGCCAAACAGTGGCTATTGATGAGCTGAAACTAAAATTAAGCTGCTGTCACCTGGAAATCATGTTCTTTTGAAATACATGGCCAATTTGGAGGGTGCTGGTTCCCTACCCATCTTGTAGACTTTCTAATTCCTCTCTGTAGTTGGATTGATATATAGATAGATTGAGACCCAGAAAAATAAATACATTTATACATACAAAGTTCAACTGCAGTGAACATTTGTGATGCATTAAATCAACATTCCGGATCATGTTAAATGGGTTACATGATATATTTATTTTTCATTGCTTCACATTTTACAAAATATACTTTAATGTATATCTAACTTTAACCGTTGCTTCATTTTTTTTTCTTTGCTTCATATTGCAGGCCATCATATATCAATGTGCCAAAACCTTACGTTTTCATTGAAAATAGTTACCACTAGAGACCGTTTCTACGACAATGACATTTTTTCCCTAACTTAAAAGCTGTGTTTGGTTTGAAGGAAACAGTAGGAAAAAGTAGGAAAAGGTGGGAAACATTTACAAACCTAGCTTGTATACTTTTCCCTACCTTTTCCTTCTAACCAATACATAACCTAGACTTGATTAATTATCTGATCCCACTTGGGATTTTGGAAGACATTCAGCAAGCTAAACAGTGGAGCCATTTCAAACTGATATTTTTTTCTACAACAACGAGAAAATTGAAAATTGTGTCATTGAATCAAGTAATGCCTGGATGTTAATTAGTGCAACCCGTCTGCTCATTAAGAGAAAAAACAAAATGTACAATTAGTTTTATCCTCTGCTCTTCATCATGACCTAGAACTTAAAGGATCAAGTAAAGCATGAGGCAAAGTGGATTGACTACTGCATTTTGTACAAGGTGTGGGCATAATCTGGCTATGGCATTATTCACTGAGACTTTCGCCCAAGTGAACCAAAGGCTGCCAATTTGGTCCACATGGAGTAACAATTAATCTCTCCTGCTTCAATTTCAATCTGTGGAGGGATGAAGTGCCCAATTGACTCCATAAATGAAACAGATAGCCCGACCCCATGGATTGATCACAGATTCATCAGTTCACTTGGATCCATTAGCTAGTCAATGATAATGCCAGTACTGCATATGTTTATGACCAATGGATGGGTAATTGGGTATGTACCACGTGTGGGCTTGTTGGGCTTAACCATTTTCAAACAAGACCCACTTTATTGGACTGGTGGAAAATGTTTTCAGATTTCAACTCTGATATGAATCCAATAGCTCATTCTAGCTCTAGTCTTGATTATGATGGGTTGAGCCTTTTTCTGGTAATGGGTCTGAAATTAGGACTCATCTCTGATACAGGTCCGGATCTCCTACATTTTCTTCTTTCCCTACACTTCCATTCAGTCTGACAGGTGTCCCATCCACATAAGTGCATACCCAAATTACCCTTTGCTTCCCAATAGAGCCCACCAGCTATCTCCAGTATTCTCAATCATCACATATTCACACGAGAAGAAGTTATTGGCCAAACAGCTCCACGCCTGATACAATTCAGATTCACATTCATGAACCAGTACTGGAAACCCATTATAGGTTTTGTCTTCAACTTGCTGCTTGGTGTCTTCATCAACATCTCTCTCTCTCTCTTGTGGTGCAAAACAGCTTGAATATCATCTACATGTCAAGGACCCTTTTTCAGAGGCCATGCTTTTTAATCACCTTCTGCTGACTGTGCTTCTTTTCCCAAAAGAACAACAACAGAGGAGATAACATTTCTAGGCTGCTTCCTTCTTGATCTTCCTTCTCTATGTACTATACATGCCAACATTCCATTTCCTTGTGTTTGTCTAAGACATTCTCTGCTTCTGTGATGAGAAGCCTGTGATCATAGACTGGCATGACAATTGTAAAAAAGAAAAATGCAAATTTAAGATGCATTATTTGTTTGGTTGAGACTTTCCAAGAAATTCATTGACTGTCTTATGGGTTGTTTTCAATCATTCTTGGTGCTTATGTGTTATGCACAAAAATGTGGCCGCGGAATATGTTAGCTACTTTTGAAGCTTAACGCGTTAAGCCCTCAAAATGTGGCATCCAAACGTGGTGTCTGACATTCCTTTGGACATAAAGGCTTGACACTTGCTAGGGAATGTTGCTGCAGACAGTACTGAGTAGAGTGAGATGTGCAAATACTATGGATTTAGTTCTAGGCTCTATTGACCAGACGAGCCTTATCTTCTGTGAGGGATCAATTCAAACGTATAGGAAGTATCTGTTCAAGGTATTGTTATTGCCTAGTGGCCTTCAGGGAGTAATAAGGTCATTTCATTGGGATCCAGTTCAGTGAGTCCTAGGTTTGTTGATCGATTGGACTTATGTGCTAGGCTCTACCCTCTTAACACTACCATCAAGTGCCTTAATTTCGTAGGGCTATATTCTAAAGTAATTAAGCTAGCAAGGAGGTCAAGGACATCCGGTCCTATGGCTTTGTGGGTTAGAGTCTTATGTGCCTTAAAACTCTTCAAATTAATACTATAAAATCCCCCTTCAATAGGGTCTTCCAAAGTGAGTTACCCAATTCAGGGAAATGTCTTTGCCATGGGCTGATTTGAAGCCTCCTCAGGACTTGACACGTTACCCCACTTATTTCTTTATTTAATTTATCCTTTTAATTAAAAGAATATCTATTTTTTTTTCCCCAAGAGCCAAGCTTTGAACTATTATATATGAGTCACAGGCCATCTACCTAATTCTCTCAATAAGTTAGTGCTTTGAACTGAAGATATGGGAGTAGATTAAGATGGAGATAAAAAGAGTTGTTGCTATATATACAAGTGGCTCTCTAAAGAAGTACGTATCCAGTTTAATTATATGGGTCAAACTACTATTAATTGATGGTTTACAAATCGTTTTCAAAGAAAAGAGTACTATTAGAAAGCTAAATGAGATTTGAACTTGCTGACGCTTGGGGGAACTGGGAAACCAATATTAATTCATTGTTGTGAGGCTTTGGACTGTCATCTATATATACGCTTTCTACATGGAAACAAGGATTTCTTTTGTATTTGGGTTGAATAGGCAAAATAAGGGGAGAACTGGGGCTCTCTAAGTTCCTTAATCTGCTCCATATTCTAACCAATGGCTTAATGGGTACGTCCATGTACAGAGTAATTAACCACAAAAACCAAGTAAAGAAAGAAAAAGAAATCTTGGATCATGGAATTGATCATACTAATGGCCTAACCACATGACAAACCCACTATGAGCTTATATTCTTTCGGCTCTGCGCACTAACCACGGTCTCTGGATTTAGTACGGGCACTTTTGAAGCCATGATCGTGGTCTGTTCATATATAATAATAATACTGTAAACAACTTGTAGATATTTCATTGATTGCCTGAAAAATAGACTCCTAGATATTTCATGATCACAAGGCTAGAGCTGCATGGGGCCGGGGTCTATAATTCTAGGATGTTCTTGAGGAATGACTGAGTCATGGCATTGTGATCGATCCAATTTTAAATCATTGGGTTGGACACACGAACTCATAGATTCGAGGATTGTCATGAATTTGTAGTTAGGGGTGGATTCGAGCCGAACTGAGCCAAATATCTTGCTATTCGTGATTGGTTGCCAATATATTATGAGGTTTGAGTTTAATTCGAGCTAGAGATTTGAACTCAAATTTGGTTCAAGTCAAAAGCTTGTAAGTTTGTGCTCTGCTTGAGCTCCACTATGAGCCAGCCATTTTATAAAAATAAAAATTATACATATAGTTTTTTTATTTAACATATAAAAATTAGTTATATTATTATATATATAAAAAATAAAATATTATGTATATATATATATATGTATGTATATACGTAAAAGCTTGATTAGGCTCGCGAGCCTCACAAGTCGAGATTTATTGGGCTCAAGCTCGGCTCAATTAGCAAATGAGCCTATCTATTGGGCTTGAAGCTCGATTTAGACCAAACTGAATCGAGCTTTTCACGAATTGAACTCGAATAACTCGTAAAAAGCTCGATTAGGCTCGCGAGCCTCACAAACCAAGATTTATCAGGCTCAAGCTCGACTCAATTAGCAAATGAACCTATCTATTGGGCTCAAAGCTCAATTTAGACCGAATTGAATCGAGCTTTTTACAAACTGAACTCGAATAACTCATAAAAAGCTCAACTTGTGACCATCCCTACTTGTGTGGCTTATGATCTGTCGAAAAAAATGTACCACAGTTACGTCTCTTCTGCTGATTCTAGGAATAGCCTACAAATCTCATAAAGTTAATGCATGTGTGAAAGAGTCACTCACCTATACCAGCTCCCACATGCCCGAGATTGAATTGATCAGATAGTTATAACTCCCCTATCCTCAACACATTCCTTTAGATGGTTAAACGTGATGACAATGGACCAAAGCCTCAGAGAAAAGTTCATGGAATTGATTGTTATGGTCATTCTGATCACTCTGATCAGTGCTCAGTAGGATCAATCATATGGAACCCATTCGAGAATGGGTCCTAGTGTCCCACATGTGTGTCTTCAAAAGGTTGCAGACAACCATGGGCTCCAACAGCCGAGGTGCCTTAGATGTCTCCCTCTCTTTCCAATATTTAAAGACAAAAGCAAAGTACAGATTGCGATTATTTTTTCCTTTCTTTTTTGCCCTTATATTGCAGTATCAAAACCCCAGTACTAATGTGTCCTTATTTTGTTCTTGAACCAGATTTGCAATTCTTGAGGGAGTTAGGGACAAGAATGACCGAGTTGCTTTATGTTGTATTGTTCTAGAGGAAAATAGAAAGCGTATAGGTTGGCGTAAGTGGATATGTCCAATTCATATCTCTATAGTCATTATGTCTGAGAGAAATGTCGAAATCAAGGAAGTTTCTAAGATATCAGAAAATGGGTTACACTGTGAGGTGGGTTTTAGAGCGTTACATGATTTCCGTAGCCGTATATATGTACGATGGAAGAACAGAAATATATAAGGGATAAGGTTTGGATGAGAAGGAAGGAGAGAGGAAATACAGAAAGGGATCAGGCTCAGAGGACTTGAAGCTTTTAATTATTTTGCTTCTGCTGTTTTGCACTAAGTCACTGTGAAATTCAGCAAAAAATTGAGTGTGCCCATGGAAAGAGAAAAGAAAATTTCCCATTCTTATGTAAGGCTAATCTCACTACTTTAGTTGATAAACATTCAAAAATAATTTCCAAATCAAAAGAAATAAAAAAAAATCTAAACATCATTCGACTTTATTTGCTCATATATCATTCAAAAATTTTAAATCTTGAATTGAGATAGTCATTTTTTTTGGTGAAGGTCCCCCCTACTCCAAAAAGAAGAAGAAGAAAGAAATGATCTAGTCAGATCCTAGTCACTGGTGAATGCTGACTTGGCTGAGTGGTTCCTAATTAACTTGTGAATATTAACTCTGATGCTAATAAGTAATAGTATTCAATATTAGATTTAGCTTCAATTTAATGGCTAAACATCAGGCTTTTTGAAATCAGATAAAAAGATAGGATATTATAAGTTTATATCTTATATTAATATAAGGGTTCGACTATGATATGGAAAAGATATGATATCAAAAACAACTGACTAATAAACCAGAATCATAAATGTAATAGGGAACATGGTGTTATTTATCAAAATTTATGGGTGGGTTTTGATTGGTCAAAACTCTTTCCATATCATATCTTTTCTGCATCATAGATTTTCCCTTAATATAAATCCATGGCTGACATTAATTCTGAGTTACATTTGTTTTTTTTTTTTTTCATGTTGATTTAACTTGTATATGCAAGATAAGGGTGAAAATTGTGGTTTTTGAACCACCGTTGATCCAGATGGTTGGACCATTCATCCTGAGAACCGTTAGGCAACCGGCTCTGTTTTACTCCAAATCCAGTCTTTGACCAAAAATCGTTGAATCGGTCAATGATTCATTGACTCAAATGGTTGAACTGTCAATCCATTCAATAATTTTTTTTGCCATTTTTTATTTTTAATTATTTTTTTAATTTTTATTATCAAAACAAATTATCCGTTTAAACCAAATGATCAAACCATCCACGTAAAAACGAGTGACCAGAATGATTCCGTTTCCCAATCGTTTTTTAAAACCATAGCGAAAATATAGTATGGAAGTAACTAAACATCAATTCTACAGCTGGTAAAGATGTGAGCCATCATTTCACCTTTCCCAACGTCCCTGTTACACTGTGAGTGATCTCTGGAGGAATCGAAAAGCTGACAGTGGTCCTACCTCATACAATTTTGGAAGCCACACTACCACTTTAATTTCCGAGTTAACTCAACTCGAACAAGACATTGAAAAATTCACCTTTTGTAATTGTAGGGTTAATTATAAAAATAAAGTTGGAATTATTTTTAGGTGCAAACTTTCAAGGAACCGTTCAACTTAAAAGTTTAACATGTTAGGTGAGAAAATTTAATTTCATTTATTTTAAGTGTAGAAAGATAAGATGATACAATTTTAGTGCAATTTCATACATATATATATATAGGTATATACATATTATACTTTGAAGGATAAAAATCTAGCACAAATTGGAGCCCATGAAGAAGGGAAGCACCTCTACTTCAAGGGGAGAACAAGTATAGAAAAATTGGCCATGAAAATGACAAAGTGGTGATGAGGATGGTCTTCAATTACAACTCTGGCTCCTGCACACATGACGCCAGAATTGCACCTATCATTCATATAACCATTTAACCTAAGTTAGGTGCCTGAATAGGTTTTTATTCTCTAATATGTTCCTCATGTAATTAAAACATTTGACTTGAAGGCTTAAGCTAAGGTGAGGTGGTTTTTGAATAGGTTTTTATTCATAGAAACGTTTAACCTATAACTTGTGCTGAAATTTAATTAATTATAATGATAACGATGAATATCAAATGCTAAATCACTTTGGTTGGGGTCTGAGTGTCTGACCCAAGTAGCTAGAAGGCTCCATAGCTCTGAGCTTCTATTGCTTCTGTCGTGGCAATTGGCAAAGAAGAGGCCCTGACAGTAGATGGGCTAGAGACAAAATCACTACTTTGCCAAGCATCTTCACAGGGTGTGCACATATTCAACTCATGTCCAATAGAGGATCAATATATGTGTATGGGTTGACTCGATCGGCTATATATATATATATATACAGATACAAAGCTTGGCGTGAAAGATGCTTCTTTTTTTTAAGGTTTGACTGGTCAATCTATGTGTTACTGTTATTATTTTTTTTGGGTGAGGAAATCTGTGTGTCAATTAAAACCCTGCAACAGACACAGTTAATATATCTGAGTGAGTCAACTCAACCAAGATCTATCGGTCAATTTGTCTGAATCTGAATGCCGTGCTAACTCCGTTGGTTAATTTACAAGCCACATAACAAATACTTCCAGAGTGGGATACAGTGCACATTTACGGTGGAATCCACTGTCAATTTAGCTAGGTATCACCGTCATGACTCATGAGTAGGGGAACTCTACGCATTGAGAGAGAGAGAGAGAGGCCTAAAGAGAAAATAGCTATTTCCAATTTTCCATGGGAACTCTAGCTTTTTTTTTTCTCCGAATCATGCTCTGCCATTGAAAAGTGTAAAAGTTAATTAGATCCAAGTTACAGCTCCGTCACCCGGTCACTTACCTTGCTTATTGCCTTATTCCCCTCTCACAAAGAACCAAAGAAAATCTCTGTCTTTTCTCAAAGAACCAAAGAAAACATTTTTTTTATGTTTTACTACAAAAATAATCATACAAAAAGCACATCCGGATCTGTTAATAAAGTAATTTTTAAGTTCCGCCAACTTTTCTTCTTATAAATACAGGTGGTGAGAGTCCCTCCAAAGTCATGTTCTTGCCAAGCATTTCTGGCTTCCAATTTCCATCCTTCTCTGTCTGGTAACTTCGCTTTGTCTCTATTTCTCTCTCTCTCTCTAGTCTAGACTACATACAAAGGAAGCCCAGCAGCCAATTAAGAACCGAATTGAAGCTCTTTTCTTTTTCCTACTGGACTACTGCCTTCACCACCCCACATCCATTTTTAGATCTGGTTCATTAACCAAGCATGGAGATTGAATCAGCCAGTGACAAGAAGCCTGGGCTCCTTGTTCGTGGGTGGTCGTGGCTTAAGGCCTTGCCTGAGAAATCTAAGGCCAAAGTAATTGAGGTGGCAAAGAACGTAAGGAAAGTTGGGCAGGATGATCCAAGGAGGATTGTCCACGCTCTCAAGGTTGGGCTAGCTCTCTCCGTGGTTTCACTTATTTACTACTATAAGCCTTTTTACGATGGCTTTGGAATCTCAGGGATGTGGGCTGTATTAACAGTGGTCGTTGTCTTTGAATTCTCTGTTGGTAAGTTGAAATCCATAAGCTTCAATTAGTCCCCAGCACTCACCACAATTTTCTGGGGATTTATCATTCCTTCCTTTGCTTACATATTGATTTTAGGAGAGACTTCTACACCTAAAAGTAATGAGATTTGAACTATATATGTACAGGTGCAACCTTGAGCAAAGGTCTAAATAGAGGATTTGCAACATTTCTCGCTGGTGCCTTAGGAGTTGGAGCTCATTACTTGTCAAATCTCTGTGGAGACAAGGGAGAACCTATAGTCCTTGGGCTCTCGGTTTTTCTTCTAGGTAAGTTTCTCTAAAGATGGAACAAAGTGATGATGACCCACTTCCATTGAAGTTGCTTCAAGCACATGGATCATTGTTCATGTATAGAATGAAGCTTATTAATTCAAATTGATCGAATGTGTTGCAGCTGCAGCGTCAACATTCTCACGATTCATTCCTGGAGTCAAGCAAAGATACGACTATGGGGTGGTGATATTTATATTGACATTCAGCTTGGTAGCTGTGTCTGGTTATAGGGTTGACGAGATCATAGAGCTGGCTCACCAGAGATTGTCAACTATTGTCATTGGAGGCCTAACCTGTGTGATCATATCCATTTGTATTATGCCAGTTTGGGCCGGTGAAGATCTTCACAATCTGGTTGCTCAAAACCTGGAAAAGCTCGCCTGCTTCTTAGAAGGTGCATTATCACTAAGTGCTGTAGAATTAAACATTGAGAATAAATAAATCAAACAGGAGAATAAACCACCAAATTACTACTACATATTGCTTCTTGTATTTCTTTTATGTGGGCTTTCAGACTTAAGAAGAGAACTTATTTTCAGGATTCGGGGGTGAATACTTCAAAGATTTAGAGGATGGGGAGATTGTTGTGGTGTCTAAAAGTGGCAAGCCATTAGCCGAATACTTTAGAAATCCAGAGGATGGAGAGGCTGCTGTGGTCTCTAAAAGTGACAAGTCATCTCTTCAAAAGTATAAAAGTATTCTTACTTCAAAGACCACAGAGGACTCCTTGGTGAGGAGAATCTCTCTCTCTCTCTCTCTCTCTCTCTCTCTCTCTCTCTCTCTCTCTCCTCGTCATACTTCATATAAAATTGTATGCAAGGGTTACGACAACTGCACGTTCACCACTAGTTTCCACCATTTGCATGGACCTTCCACCATAGCTTCCACCTTCCTTTTTCTTTCTTTCTTTCTTTAATTACTTGGGGATGTGGATCTTTCCATGAATATTGGCAGACTGCCATCCTTCATTTGTTTACACTGCTCGTATGGTTGCATAATTCAGTGGTATTTTAGCTTTATGTTATTGTTACTGATGGAATTATGTTAATTTTATAGGCCAACTTTGCGAGATGGGAGCCTGGCCACGGGCGTTTCAGGTTCCGTCACCCATGGAAACAATACCTGAAGCTTGCAGCGCTGATTCGTCAATGTGCCTATCTACTCGAAGCTCTTAATGGCTACATAAACTCTGACATCCAAGTACTACTCTCAGATCCTTCACTCATCAAAATAATCTTTGGCACAGACAACTAGAAGAATAAATTAGTATTATTATTACCACCACTACTACTGCTTTTGCTTGTACTGTTGCTACTAGCTTTCTGGAAATTCTGTTTTCACGTGAAATGCAACTATCTGAGGTTTAGATCTATAATCTGCAGAGAATATCTATATTTTATGCCAGAAAAGATACTTCCTTTAAAAGGGTTCCTGCAAATACTCTTAATTTTTTTTTCCTTCTCTAACTTGTAAAACTCTTACAGATCCCACCAGAATTCCAGAGGAAAATTCAAGATGAGTGCATAACTATGAGCTTGGAATCAGGAAAGGCTTTGAAGGAATTATCAGAATCTATCAAAACAATGACAGGCCCAAGCTTGGCGGATCCCCATGTAGAGAACTGCAAAAATGCTGCCATGGACCTCAAGACCACACTGAAAACTGCACTTCTGGAGAATTCAGACCTCTTGGGAGTCATACCTGCTGCAACAGTGGCTTCATTACTAATCGATATTGTTGTCTGCACTGAGAAAATTGCAGAATCTGTTCATGAGCTTGCCAAGTTAGCACATTTTAAGACTGTGGAACCCACAGTAACGCCGGAGAAATCACAACTACTTCACCGAGGAACCGTAAACCCGCTTGCTGAAACTGACAGCCCTGAAGTTGTAATTACAGTATCTGGGTCAATGGAAGCTTTGCCAGAAGGTGCGAATCCTCAGGCACCAGTGAATGGCAAACATATAGACGTGTAAATATATGTGATTAAAACACATAAACAATACAAAACGCTCAACTTGTATTAGTAAATGTTGAGTAATATGAGCTTAATGAGCCTCGGGATAGTCAGCGGATCATTTTTCCTCTGCCCTCTTGCTTCTGTCATAAATAAGTGTTCTTTGGACCTATTTAGTCATTACTTGTTTGTTTCCTTTCTTTTTTCTTCTTTTTTTTTCCTTCTATTTCCTTTTACATTTTAAGCTTCAAACTCTCTCTCTCTCTCTCTCTCTCTCTCTCTCTCTCTCTCTCTCTCTCTCTCTCTCTCTCGATTAAATTGGGTTCAAGGAATTRAAGCCATAGGACTCAAAAATTGGTATTCCATGGAGTACAGAAATGATGATGTATGCTTTACATAAACGAGCACCATTCATCATCTCCTCTCCATAATCGCCCAGAAATATATATATATATTACATACATACATATATATATATACAGTTCATTGATGGTTCATACCCAAGCTTATGGGCATCACTATATATTCACAGGAATCCCCACGCCCCCACTCATTAGAGGGTTTAAATTTCCTATATATACAGCTCCAAGGAAGCTGCAGGATGATGCATCATCATGCCATGCTATCATGCATCTTCAGTAGGTGTCGGCATGAAGATATATCTATCTACGATCAACCTTTAACATTGAAGAATTTTGATGATTATCCCATTTCTTCTAGTGAATTCGTAAGGTGGGTCTGTTTTACTATTTGATATTTTATTACAGAAGCAGAAATAAAGCATCGCAATTCGCAAGTGGGCTGTTGTTAAAGCGGTCAACCCTTGTGGGTTTGAGCTGCTGCCCCTGTGAACTAGCACTTAGTGAGGTTCAGTACAAGCCCACTTAAGAGAATTTTCATAAAAAAAAGAGGCTATATATTCTATTGTATTAGTAGTCACAAACCTCTGAATAATATAGCCGGCCAAACTCCAATTAGCCGGGTGCTCTAGTCTATTTAATAAGTCTGCAACTTACTGATAGTGTTGATGTTATTGTGGTGGCATCCCACCGAATTGTCCGTTAGTAGGCGGTAGGTTGGAACCTCAGTTTGTTTGTTTTTTTTGTTTTTTTGGCAGGGTGAGTTCTGAACAGTGAGTGTTGAGTGAGATTCTAGTAAGGTCATGATATTGAATTTTCTTTATAGTGAAGAAAAAACTCTAAAGTGCTGCCTGAACGTAGGTAATTTGGCTCAATCATGTAAATCTGATGTTCTCCCTCTTTCTCTCTTTCTTTGCCTTTCTATTATAGTGTTTTCTCCATTCCCAACAGATATAGACTATAGATGTGTAAATCTTGGCAAACAATGAATTGCTCTCTCTAATCCATGAAAAACAAATTGACAAACTATTCAATCCCTTGAACTTATATGCCAGACGGCAGGTTTCTGGGTGTAGAGTTCTTTACTAAATGATGACCAGACTAGAAAGCTAACTAAATATATATATTATAAGGTTATTATATAAATGCTGTTGTCATCAAGAGAAATTAATTACTTGGATGTACAAAAAGGGCTATATCTTTCGTGAATGCAGTATATCTGCACATGCCATCTACCACAGATGTTCGATTGTAAACCAAAATGTTGGGATGGCCAGAGACCAAAGTTCACCATTCAATTGGAGAGCATAAAGAAAAGAATGATTCATGCAGAGCACCTGAGTGCAGAGCCTGTTCTGACTATACACCACCTCACCACTGATCGCTACCCACACTTTCCGACCAAAACAATAAAAAAAACTTACAAATTTTTTCATCAGTTGCTAATATCTGTGAACAGTTGAGACGTGGGATAGTATCTATATATACATTGAGAACAACTTGGGTAGGTTGGATTGAGTTGGCAATCAATCCAAGACCAATACTGAGAACTGATCAGTATTCAGAAGATTAAATATGGCTATAAACAAATCTTCTGCTTGGTTCCATGTGGCTTTGGTTTGTCTAAAATCAATTTCATTCGCCTCAATTAAAACTCGAGACCATTTCCAGTACTGAAGAATGGAAAACTCGAGTAGCACCACTGATGTCAGCCTTCTCATGGTCAATGTTTCTGTGAAAACAATTAATACACTAGACAATCAAAAAAATCATAGAGGGCTCCTTTGTTTTCCCCTCCCAAAACCATTATTTATGGGGTTTCATTTTCCAACTAAAAACATTTGAGACTTTGATGAATGATGACAGTGAAGAGATGAAGTTCTCCTGATGAACATTCTGGACTGGCTCCATTAAGAAGGAAAATTTAATATATTTCTTGATCAGATTGTCTCCCCTAGCCATAGATGGAACTATTCCATCCGATGAATACATCTGACAAAGAGCCTATATATAGCTTCCTATTGGCTCAGTACCTTTAACCACTTTAGCTCCATGCTGCCAAGACTCATCCACTATTATTGCCTTGCCCTAACTTCTTTCTTTTACCTTTAATTTGTGGTCATGTGTCTAAGGCGCATCTGCCCACCTGTCAAGTTGATCCTTAATTTCATGAAGATATGGTGACGAGGACAGCATGTGTAGGCATGTAATATTCTCGGCCAGGTAAATTTCTTTGCCATACTCATTCCTCCAAGCAATACTTACCAACCCCTCTCTCTCTCTCTCTCTATCTCTATCTATCTATTTATATATAATATAATATAATGGGTAGAAGGCATTGTCTCTCTCTCACTTGATGTTGCACAAGGACACCATTCCAAGTTCTATAGCCCAAACCATCATACTGACCTAAAGTCAACTGGGTTCAAAGTTAAAACCGATCTCTCAACCCAAGCTTCACCTCTGTTTGGATAGTGCTGGTTGATGATGATCACATGGTAATAGTACGGCTTTCACAGTAGCAAGAGAGAATATTTTACTTATGAAAGCATGAATACATGGTATTCCAACACAAAACCAATGGGCTAAGATACTCACACTTACCACCTAGAAATTAACATGCAAAAAGGAGAAACCAGAAAGGAAGTAGAGTTTTGGAGGTGGGGTTTGAGTTGTTTCCCACTCTCGAATGACTGCACAAGTGGGTGAAACTGTGAAAGAAGAAGGATTGCTCAGCATTTTGATCCTTTCCAAGAGTAGATGGAATGAGAAGATCTTTCAAAGCTTTGTGGAATCGTATATCACCTTATCCACTACAACTCTTATCATCATGGAATCTCCCTCTACCTCTGACTACAACATCCCCACTCTTTTGGGTTTGGGTCTCCATTTCTTATCAAGAAATTAAACAAGTTCATATTACCCCTTTAAAAGCATAAATAAAGAGAGCCTTATATGTCAAAGTAATTGGGCGCGCGACATAGACTATCACAAACCGCCATAAAAAGCACTGGTTTTAGTAGGCCTAGCTTCTAGTGTTTTAAGTGATTCCACATGTGATCAACTACTCATAGAATCATAATTACTAAGCAAGGTACTTACAAGTACAAGAAAGAATAAAACTATAATTTTATAACTATGGCCAATTATCATAACATCACTGTCTGGAATCTCAGGAACCCACTTATATACATATATATTTAATTTATTATGTGATGATATAATGTAAATAAATACATTCCAACAAGGTTCAAAATATCTATACAGTCTCATACATACACTGGATAGAACATATTCACCTGTATCAAAGCTCACCTTTTATTTTATTTTATTTTTATATATTTCTTCTTGTGGTCGATTTAAGGCCTGTCTATCCCCTGAAATAGGTCGAACCCCCAAATACTAAATGATAGGGGCTTCTCCCTATCAGCTAATATGCCCTGATACGCAATCAGATACTTTGATAGATGTATATATATACAGAGCCCAAAATACATCAATACTTTGATCAGATATAGGCTAAAGATCCGCAACCCAAAAGAAAATCAGCACGTGCTGGCCTTTCACCTTAGTCGAGCTTCATCAAGCACTTCATTTTGCTTTAGTTTAGATTCTCTTGAATTTAATTTTAGTTCCTAAATCCGCACCTCCCATTCATCTTTTTACTCATTTAGTCATTTTCTTTTCTTTCCTCCCTTCTAAGTAAGTAAGTTCACATAGGCACTATTTTGCTTATATTTTAATTAATAGAACACAAAGCATTAGGTTAGATCTAATCATGCCTCCTCCACCCAAAAACCCCACTCTAACTTTGTTTCATTTTTAATAGAATAGAAAATTATATTCTCCAAGTAATAAAATAAGAAGGAAAGTGCAGTGGGATCATTAGAATATCCCTATGTCCGCACGTTCGGCAAATATATTACATCTTAGAATTTTCAGGAGTCTGTTGTCAAAAGGAGAGAGAGAGAGAGAGAGTATTAACATGGCAAACACAACGGAATGGCTTGGCAAATTGTTCTTCTCTTTGTCTTGTCTTGTGTACTATAATTGTGAATGCTGGTTGTAGTTACAAAACTGAGAACATGTTAGAAAGCTGCTGAACTGTTCTACTGTCATCTAATTTCTATTGAACTATAGAAATTGAAAAGTGAAGATACATTATACTCAACAAACCAAGGCTTAAACAATCTAAGGTAGCTAGAAGATTTTAATTTGTGAGGGATAAGAGGAAATGGGGGAACTGATAATTAAATTAGGTCTTGACGTGGACTCTTTAATAAAATAAATCTCCAAGTCCGAACTATAAGCTACTGTTGCTCCAAAGTGAGAATGATAACCCATTTAATATGATTCAGATAAATGCAGAATATTGCATGGGCTCGGAAGCTTCCTTCCATTAATCAGTTGATAGATAAAGGGTTTAAACAAATGGGTCACTAATCTCAAATACCTAAGTGGGTTTGGGTTTGAGATCACCATATAGGTACAAATCAAACCTCACTCTAAGCACTCAACGATATTTGTTGCCAACTCAAAGGCTTTAGTGTCTTATCCTTTCTCTTGTGCCCTTGTCTTACCTAAACTGAGTTCACATTGTGGCCTTGTGGGGTTCACACGCTTAAGTAGTGGCCATGCATGTTGTCATCATCATGCCCTATATATTGTGCCTAATGTACTCTTTCCATGCATTATTTTATTTATTTACATACATAGAGAACTAATGCTGTGTTTGGTTGCAATGCAAATAGATTTACCCTGATGCAAAACTATGGAGTGCAAATGATTTGAGTGTAAATTTTGACCCTTTTTTTATCTCAAATTTTAGCTTATTTTGTTTGATTGCAGTATAAAAGAAGTAAATTAAGACACGAAATCAGAATAAAGTAAAACCCAAAACAAAATTAAACGAGAATTTGTACTTTTTTTTCTTTCATATGCACTCCCATACATTTCTACTAGTGCAAATAAAATTGCACAGAATTCAAACGCAGCCTAAGAGACATGTGTTGATGTGATGTAACCGTTTCTGGTCACTGATGTAACTGTTTCTGTTCACATATCAATTTTTTGTAATGTTCCAATTTTTTGGCTAAGTACCTCGTCCTTTGACCTGCTCCCAGGTGGCCTGTGACTCAGAGGATGATGGAATTGCCTGGTGATGAGCTACTCGGTGGCGAACTCCCTGGTGGTGAGCTACTTGGTGATGAGCTCCCAGGTGATGAGATACTTGGTGGCAAACTCCCTGGTAGTGAGCCACCTTGATGAGTTGTTGGGTGCAATGCCTTGGTGGCGAGCTCCCTGGTGGAGTGTCACCTGACTGCCCTTTGCATGAGATGATCTGCTCCTCTTTATAGACGGCGGGAGCTAAGGAACCTGCGAGAACTGAATCAGAGGACCTGGGGGTGTTTACCCGGCGGGACCACTCCGATGGCTAAGTTAGCACTCTGATAGTAGAGAGCTTGAAGATGATATTAGAGAAAATGAGAGAGCTAGAGAGCAGGGGTTACCTCCCTTTTTCCTCTCCCCTTTCTTTGGGGGTCGGAGTCCTTATATAGTGTGTCCTGACAGGTCAGGTACAACCGCCTCTGATTCTCTGCCGCAACCGTTTCCTGCCAGGGCTGAGCTGGTGGGCTCAGGTAACCGTTGCAGAGTACGACCCTGCCAGACAAGGGACACCTCTCAGGGCTGGCAGGCACGGCGCCGCCTGGCGAGAGACGTGGGTGCAGGTCTCCAGATCTGTCAAGTACGGTTGTCAGGGAGGAGATCTTCCTGCGGTATGCCGAACTGCTCTTCCGCGAGCTACCCTGTACTGAGCTACCCTGCAAGTGGCGAGCTGCCTATGGCGAGCTGCCTGTGGCGAGCTGCCCGTGATGAGCTGCCTGTGGCAAGCTATGCCGAGCTACTTGTGGTGAGCTGCCTATGACGAGGTATGTCGAGCTGCCTGTAGCTAGCTCGAGCCGTCTAATTGTCAAAAGACTGCACTTAATTGGCATGAGGTGCCAGCTGTCACAATTTCACTGGAGGGCCAAATCCGCCCTCATCATAAACTAAAACCCAAAACAAAATTAAACGAGAATTTGTACTTTTTTTCTTTCATATGCACTCCCATGCATTTCTACTAGTGCAAATAAAATTGCATAGAAATCAAACGCAGCCTAAGAGACACGTGTTGATGCAACATACCGCACGTGGAAATTGAAATCCTGCATTTACTGTATATACTTCAACTATAGTCCCTTGCCTCAGAAAATCCTGCACTTACTGTATAAAGGTTGAAGCCTTGAAATTGAAATGTTCATGGATTCATTCCCGCCATTTTCTAACATTTGTTATGTTTGAATTATATTTAAAATCAAAATAACTAATATCATAATCAATAACAATAGGTTAATCACTGAATGTATACAACAACATCACGGTTTAGTAGGGATTTGTTTAAGCCAAATACCTTCATGACTACTTTATTAGATGGAACATATTATTTTGCTTTTATGGTGGAGAATAAGTTATCTCTTTTACAATCCTCTAGTTAATATCCCATTTCCATCATAAAGACATATTATATAAGAACTATATCTCTTCAAGTTATAGAAATCAAATTTAATATATTCAATGGCCACCAAATCTACTATTATAGATTAGCATTCATGCAATCTTTTATTCTTGCTAAATATTTACAATGAGCATGATAGTAGTCAAATGTGCTGCTCAGATCTTTTGCTAGTCATGTCACCAATTAAGTGGATGCATTAATAACCAAGTGGATGTCATTGGTGGTAACGTGGTGGGGCTTTTATTCAGAGATGCTTGAGGGATCCATCTTCATCAAGAGACTATTATTTGTTTTATTCTTAATCATGATAGATGGAGGAAGCAAAGGGCTTCAGACCCATTCGATTGAGTAATATTGCATATTGCTTATAAGGTAATTATAAAAATTTTGACTCATCACTATTGTTGCCTAAGGTTTAAAGTATTGAAAATGGTAGGTGTATTGGAAAGGTAATTTTAAGAGACGTATCGGGATACACCTTGGATACACATGCGTATCGGAGAAAACTAAGATACATATAGTTACACTTGGAAATACTATAAATACTTTAATAAATCATAAAAATACATCAAAAATACTAAATATAAGACCTCAATGAGGTGTATATATTTTAATGGTTTTATGAAGAAACATATTGTAGTTAATTATAATTTCATTAAAAATCCTATGCTTAACTATAATTTATAAATTATAATTCTTAAGTTTTAATGTTTTATGGGATGGGAAAAACCCAACTCTCCTATCCAACCATAAAACATGCATTGTCACAACTTCTAAGTGAAAATATAATTAATAATTATTTATTTATTTATTTTTAATTCTAAAAATAATAATTATTAAAGAAGAAATTTCAATTGGTTTGTGGATATGATATATCATCAACAGAATTATAATATATTCAATTGTTGCGATCAAATGATAAATTATTAATTATTTATTTTTTATTTTTTAATTATAAAAATATAAAAAATCAAAAAAATATTAAAGACGAAAATTCAATTCCTCTATGGATATGATAAATAAATCCATAGATCTAAAACATATTTAGTCTTTATAGGCAGAGAAAAATTATATTTTCAATTTTTTTGTTAATTTATATTTCCCCAAATATCTTCATGAAATTTCCATAAATCTATTGATAACACAAAAAAAATGTGATTTCGAATGTAAGAAATGTACATCAACATAAATTTAAACGTTCAAGAAAAAAAATAAATCACAAGATATTAAAAAAATTTGAAAAAACTTACCTATCTTTGACATATTTTTTTCAAAATTTAAGAAATCTTCAAAAAAATTAACAATTCATGCTTGTTTCTTCCAAATTTTTGCAAATCTAGCACTCTAGGAATGAGGTTTGGAGTTTTAGAGTCATTTGGGGGTGAAAGAAAGCTTATTTAAGGGAAAATCTAGCACCCTTTTGCAAATCTAGCACCCTTTTATTTAAGGGAGTTTGAAAATCTAGCACCCTTTTGCAAATCTAGCACCCTTTTATTTTTCTTTAGTTTTTGGTCGTATCTTTTTTGTCAATACGTTACCAATACACCCAGGTACACCCCCAATATGGTTTGATACAGGTCCGATATGCATGAAAAAATATGAGAAGCCCAATTTTCATGCATATCCTATATTTGTTTTTCAAAGATACGATACTATACACCTTGTATCGGGCGTATCATATCAAAATTTTAAACCTTGTTGTTGCCAAAACTGGTTTCACCTCTTCAATATGCATTTACCCTTAAGGCGTCATTTGTTGTCAATATTTAGGGGGTAAGTTGGTCAACCGGTAAGTTGACCATAATACCAATGTTCGTTTTCCGCTATATTGAATTCCATGGAAAATGAGGATTCTCGAGGGTATCAATTACCTCGACTTGAGTAAATCACTTGCCCATCTACCGAACCAAGTCAACTAGTGCTCTCACCCTTTCACCTCTCTCTTTACCTAGGTAACTATTAAGTGCACAAAAACACTACAAGCATGCTTACCCACGAAAGAAACCTTACACGAGTGTAGGCACAAAATTTTTGTGCCACGTGTCAACATCATAAATGAGCTAAATTTGAAAATCCAAGATGGAAGCCCAAACTTATAAGAAACTAAAGTCTAAATTAAATGGGCCAAGCCCAACTCTAAAACAAAGACCAAATTCAATAGACTCAAGTGGGACCCACTAAAAGAGTCCCTAAACTCCCAAAGTTATCTAGAAAGAAATCTAGATAAAAAGATAAGGCTAAGCAAATCCTGTTCAGGATGGCTATTCTAGCCTTAACATTCTAGATTCTTAATCACATGTGCCCCACAAGTTGAAGGTGATTGGTTGAAGCTCCAACAAATAAGCTTTCATCAAGAAGGTTGAGACCAACTAAGACTTCCTTAACCCACCTCTATATAAAGGTTGTTATTTACAAAGAAATGGCATCTTTCTTTTTTTTTCAACTCATAGTGAGATCTTTGAGAGAACAAGAAGAAAGATCTAGAGACCTCCATCTATAGAAGGCACCCAGAGTTCTTCATCAGCAGAAGCCTCAAAATTCTTCACCTTTTTCCAACACACAAGAGATCTTTGGGAGAATGAAGAAAGCTCCAGTGACCTCAATCTACAGAAGACCTCCAGAGTTCTTCACTAGTAGAATCCTCGAAGTTTTTTACCAACTCTTGGATCGCATATACTTCCAAATTCATCATAGGACAAGCTTTTCAAGCCCCCTGATCGAATATTTAAAGAAAAGAGTCAAAGGATTTCTCATTGTAAAGAGATCAAATCTTAGAGATATGTATCCCAATTTATTAAATATCAAAGATTTAATATTTGTCATCATTTTTCTACCTTTGGATTTTTAGACAAGAAATTTGTGTTGACAACGAGCAAGTTTGAGACTACATCTGACCACATACACTTCCACTTAGGGGGCGTTCTTTTTTCAGATTTTGAGAGGGGGAAAGTTGGTCAATGGGATTTTGGTTGTCATTGACCAACAATCCCATGTTCTTTTTTTTTTCAGATTTATGTAGGGACGAGGGAAAGTTTATTTTCCTAGGTACCATCTCCTAGGTGGGTAAATAACTTTCCCACCTAGGGGGAAAGTTGCCAACACTTGAATGGGACAAAAATGCCCTTTTTAATTATCGATTATTATGGCTAAAATGGTCATTTCCTTATTTACATGAAAAATAAAAGAAAATGGGTAAATGCACTTACCCAAGTAAGTGTTTCCCGGGAAAAACTTACCAAGTAACTGCATTTACCCAGGTAATTAATAACTTACCGAAAAGTGAACGGAGCCTTAGAGGGGGAAGAAACCTTACAAGAGCCTAAACAAGCTACCCAAAATCTACCCAACTTATTTCTAATACTAACACCATAACTAGCTTTATGTATAGAAAAAATGAAACCTCATCTATGTTTAGATCAAGATATTCCACCATGCTTTTTGAAGCAACGCTTAAAGTATGATGGCTTTGCATTTTTTCCAATAGAGATACACAAATATCTCCCACTTTTCTCTTCTCAGTTCAACAATCCCCAATGGAATTGGGTTTTTTTTCCAAAGAAGGTGCGGCGGAAGTGAAGTTAACAAAGGCTGGTCTAAGATTATGCGTAGGGGACAAGGGAGTTAGGGAGAGAAAAATGGATTTGCAGAGGTGCCTAGTGGGTGAAATGGAGAGAGGAAAGCTGGGGTGGCCAGGATATTCAAAATTAGGTAATTATAGTAGAGAACAGGCAATGTAGAGGTGGAGTTAGACTCCTTTCAAGCTCAACCTGCGCAAGTGGTAGCCTAATCTTGAAAGGGGAAGGGTGCTCGACAGTTTGCAGAAGTGGAGAGTTCGTTGCTTTGGTCTAACCCTTCATGTGTGGAGCTTGCTAAAACACCTTTAAAGAGTTGGGGTGTTTTGTCGACGTAGCTCTTGAGAACCTTCAATGGAAAGAGTGTCAACTTAGGTGCTTTACTTGAAAGTAGGAAGTTGAGAAGGTTAGTGGATTGCTCGGTCAAAGAGGATAATTAAGGAGATTAGAAAGGAAGGAAAGTAGGGGTAGGGGAAGAAGGGGAAGAGTTGGTCTATCTCCAATTTAGATTTTGTTATCGGGCCTAGGTCTTTCTTGTGAGAGAGATGTCAGCTGGTGTTCTTAGGTTGTCTATGCAGTAGCTTCAATGTCTTATTGAGACAAAATAAATCAACAAGCAAGATACTATCATCATTAAATTTTTAAAAAATAAATTCTAAATAGTCCAAAGAACAAAAGCAAAAGGTCTCCATTGTCCTTATCACTCAAACATGATTTAAGCCTATCAAATAACAAAGCTTTTAATCTCAAACAAGTAGGGAAATTGTCCATTCTAGATTTTCTTGGTGCGGTCACATAGGCATAGAGCATGAAGGATTGCTTCTCACTCATTGTAGCATTAAGGACAAAATTGATGGTCAAACCACACTTCTTTGCAGTAATGGTGTCGTTAGCCCACTTCCATTGGACCAAATTTTGCTCCATATTTTCTTGTAATCAATTGATGGAGAAACAATGAAATGAGCTCCAATGAAGTTAACCAACCTTATAACTAAGAAAGCGCCTTACCTATCAACTGACCACATGATTTTATCTCTCCAATAGACTTCGGAAAACAAGATACTAATAATTTTATTTGCATACAACTTAGAGGACTGGTTCCTAACCACCTCTTCCCGTATAGATATGTTTAAACCTCTATTAATCTCCTAGCAGAATGCTTTTTCAACCCCAAGAACCAAAGGTTCCCTTGATATACTTAGATTTCGTAACTTAGGCCTACAAACTATCCTCACTGGAGGATAATCTCTTAGAAAACATTGCAAAGAAAGCTACTAGGACCCACCCCACCCAATGCATCTTATTATGACCACTTTGAGTTTTGCCCTACTAAAACTGTCTATCAAGCTTTGAGAGATTGTCATATATATTTCTTGGAAGCAGCTGAAATATGACATCACAGAAGATGGAATTTTAGTGATTAATTAGTTCCTTCATAAGAACTTCCTTACCTGTTAGAGATAACATTATATATTAAGTCAAACCAAGAGGATGTTTTAGAGCAGCATCTCTCCAAAATATTTAATAAAACACCGGTCGTACAAAGTCAGTAAGAAGACCTAAATGTTTAGAAGGACTAAAGACCTTAAATTATTACACTCATTAACCTTAGGTGGAGCTTAGAACTAAAGAAAATTTCAGATTTAGAGAAGTTCAACTTATTCCCTGAAACTTTTCCATACTCTTGAATTGCATCCACCAAAGCTTCTCCTTCTTTAAGTGGAACCTTTGTATGTGAAGAAATAACGATTATCTACAAAGAAAAAGCGGTATATGGTAGGGCACTATCATGTTCATATAATGCCAAAGAGAAGGCCATCATGAACTAGAGAATGGAACTTTTTAAAACAACTCAGAGCAGAGAAAGGATAAAGGAGTAGGGGGTTTTCTTGCCTAAGACCCCTTGCTAGTCTTAATTTTTGGCTTAGAGAGTCATTAACAAGGATTTGATAGGATACAATGGATATACATATATTCCATAATCTACCCAATCCACTTAGAAATAAAACCCATCTTTTTCAGAAAATTCCATTCAACTCTATCATGAATCTTATTCATGTAAATTTTTATAATTGTCATGTACCCTTGGTTGCTCCTACTTGTTTTCAAAACGATGTATAATTTCTTGCACAATCAAAATATTATCGTTTATAACTCTTCCTAGGATGAAAACACTTTGATTTTCACCAAAATAAGTGAGTAGGGACATCAAGGTTAATTAACTTTTGAGATAAAAAAAAAAAAAAAAAAAACTTTTCAATGCAGAAAATAGATCAAACTAACAAGAGCTTTATGTGGTTCATTTGAAACAGAGATTCTTTAATTTTCTCTTTTGGAATTTTCCATTTCAAGAATTTGATTCTTTTCATTAGAGATGGTAGTTGTGCAAATACCCAAGAAAATCCTCAATTCTAATCAGATTAAATGATTGAAATTTTTCTTCGAAATGGCTCACTAACATATTACAAGCACTCTAAATCCTCTCTACCTACACCCCTGAGTCAAATTTTAATCTCAGAATTTTATTTTTGGCTCTCCTCCGAAAGCTAGTAGCATGGAAAATTTTGGTGTTCCAAACCCTAAAATTCAACAAATTAACTCCAACTCTTTGGGCCATATAATTTCTTCTTGCTTGAGGAGATCATCTAAATCACTTTTAGTTTTCTAACTGTACTAAAGCATGATGGTTCCAAACCTCTAGCAAATACCTATTTTTTGTAGTGAGTATTTCTCTCACCGCCTTTGCATGGTTCAATTGAAAATGAACTTGAAGAGGGGTGATTTGGCGTAACCTAATAAGTAAAGGATATGTGGATGCGGCTTGCCAGTCAGACAATAATTCAGAATGTGGTGCCACATCAATAGATCGCGGGACCTCGGGTGCTTGGTCACTTTGGAGCCGGAGCACCTTGGTATCCACGTACACCGAGGTGCCACATAACCGAACCTAGAAGCTCGCCATTTGTCTCCGAACTTCTAGGGATCACGCCACGTAACTATAGACCCTATCCTCGCCCTACACGAATCAAAGGGAAACAGTAAGTCTCATTAACTGGTACTTTATCCTTCTTCCGAAGCGGAATGGATCCCTACGTCACGGGTCGGGGATTCCGGGAGTGTTTCGCGAGACCCATGTCAGCCCAACTATATAAAGGCATCAACTCCCAAGACTCATGTATGCGTGATTGCTTGCTCACCAGCATTCTAGCATTCAACCTTTCAGCTCGCAACCAGAATACAATACTGACTTAAGCATCGGAGCGACCTAGCCGGGTTAGCCACCCTGGGCTTTCTGATCCTTTGTCTTGCAGCTTGGTCCAGCTCGCCACGCAACTAGTGTCTAGGTAATCTTCCAGCTAGGAGCTTCTAAATCGCGCACCATCAATGGGCGTCGTCTATGGGAACCGATCAAAAGGTCAACCTTACACCTCATCCATCACCTTACTCTCTCAATGGCATCTTCAAGCAACTCTGGCAAGGGCATCAACATGAGCGTCACTAGGGGGCAGGACCACCCAACATCACTCCCTCAAGGCCCTTCAGTGACTATTAAGTGATTCACCATCCCCCTTACTGGCTCAAGGGTCCCCACTGTGTCAATTCAGTAGATGAGTCAGCAAATAAGCATCCCACTGCCCCAGGTAGGACATCACCAATTTGATGATTTAGTTCAAAGTGTCAGAACCATGCAGACTCAGATGCAGCAAATGCATCAATTCCAATAGTTTCAGCAATACTATTTCTATCAGCACTATCAGTAGCAGTTTCCACCACTGCAGCCGAACCAGCAACTAGGTAAGTACCATAATCAAACCCAGAACCAACAACCTCATCAGAGTGTTCGCCGATCTTCCCATCAGGGTGAGGGAAATTCATAGGTTTCGGCCCCTCCTAGGGGCCAGACCCCACCTTAGGGTAGGATCGACAACCAACACTCTGCCCCAATTTCTCAAAGGGGGAACCGGAAAGATAGGCYCGAGGTTAGCCAGCGTGAAAGGAATAGTCAATAACAACACTCACGRCCTAAGAATCGCGTCATGACTTGACGATTGCCGACTTGGGGCCCGAGGTGCGGACTCAAGACGAGACCCCTCGGCACCCCACAACAGCCAGCACCGATCTCATGACTAGGAATAAGTAGAAGGAAAGAACCCTGATCCATTTTGTAACAGTGTTCAGGAGCAAGAGCGGACCAGAATCGAAGTACCCGATAACATAGAAGTCAATAGCACTCGCCAGTCTTCCGCTAGGAACAGCCCACCAACAAGGAGCAGTCGTCTACTAGAACAAAACAAGGGAGGAAGTTTTGACCCCAACGATGCCAAAGGATTTCAAGGTGCCCCCGTTAGAAAAGCACGACGAAAGTTTCGACCCCAACGATCATGTAGACGTGTTTCAATCTCATATGCATCTCACCAAAGCAGACGAAGCGTGCATGTGTGTGGCTTTCTTCACCACTTTCAAAGGACTATCTCGAACTTGGTACAGGAACATCGCATCGGGCTCGATCAAAAGAAGGGCACAGTTCGTGGATATGTTCATGGCCCATTTCATCACTAGTAAGAAGTGTCTGAAATCACAAGAGAGTCTTCTGAACATGGTGCAGAGGGAAAATGAATCAATTCGGAGCTACATCAAGCGTTTCAATGAAACGTGCTTGCAGATACCGGATCTTGACCCAATAGTGTGCCGCACTACAACGTGGAAGAGAGTTACACACAAGTAGTTCAGATGGTATGTCAGAGTAAATCGCCCGAAAAACACCACGGTATTCCTAGCATTGGCGGAGAGGTTCATAAACACAGAAGAAGAGCTTGGTCAAAAACCGGAAAGCTAGTAGGGCGAGAAGAGGAAAAGAGAAGACGAAGGAACAAGCAATAGCAAGCACAAAAGAAAGAAGAACAAATCGCTAAGAAGAAGCAAGTCACCTCGCTCGAGAAGTAAGTCCCCCTCCAGGAGTTATAGATTAGGTCAGCAATCCAGGACCCCTCCTATAGAGAGAACAACCTATACTCCCCTCAACGAAGCGATAAGAAATCTTGATGGCAATAAAGGACTCCTCCTTTGTCAAGTAGCCACCCAGGCTACGGGGAGACCCAACAACCAAGAATCCGAACGTCTACTATCATTTTCATCGGGACCACAGTCACAACACAGAAAACTACCAGAACCTCCACGACGAGATTGAAGAGCTCATTCATCATGGGTACCTGAAGAAGTACATCATGCACGAGGAGAAAGAACAAAGGGACTGGCAAGAAGACCAGAGGAGAGACACTCTGGAATCAAGAAGACAGAATGAGCAGCCACCTCGGTAGCGACTTGAAGAGATACCGATCCATGGGGTAATCAACATGATCACTGGCAGATCCGTCGTAGCGGAGTGCACCACAGCAGCAGGGAAGACCTCGGTCAAAGAACCGGAGCATGAAGCAGAAAACCCACCGAAGTGACCTCGGGTGGAAGAGCCCATTTATTTCACCGAGGATGATGCACGTGGGATACAGTATCCTTACAACGATGCACTGGTCATGAAGCTCGTCATAAATGACTTTGAAGTGAAGCAGATCTTGGTGGACTTAAGAAATTCAGCCAACATCCTATTCAAAGGGACCTTTGATAGTCTACAGCTAAAACAAAGTGACTTGAAACCAACAGGCACGCCCTTGGTGGGGTTCAATGGTGAAGAAGTCAGACCCCTTGGTCGGGTCACGGTACCAGTAGAAGCAAAAACATAGCCAAACATAGTGCGATTCGAGCATACTTTCCTAGTGATAGTGACTCTATCCCCCTACAATACGATCATAGGTCAGACCATCCAACACGTCTTACGTGCCATAATGTCAACATACTACTTGACAATGAATTTCCCAACAGATTACGAAGTAGGGGTCGTATGAGGTGATCAGCTCGAGTCTCGCAAGTGCTACGTGACTGCACTAAAAGGAAAGGCGAATTTGGCGAATGATGTCAAGCTAGAGCAACCAGCAGACTATACCGAGGAGCGAGCTGCCCCAGTGAAGGAGACAATCCATATACCGGTTTCCAAAACCGAGCCAACCAAGACACTCCAGATTAGTGCTCTAATAAATGAACTGCTCTGAAAACACCTATCTGGCCAATTATACAAAGAAAATGCAACCTCACCCCGGAGCGGTGGAGGGTAGTCAATGAGGAAGTTGGGAAACTCCTCGCCACAGACTTCATCAAGGAGGTCCATTACCCAAGTTGGGTGGCCAACCCCGTGCTGGTGAAGAAGGCCAATGGAAAGTGGCACATGTGCGTCGACTACACCGACCTGAACAAAGCCTGCTCGAAGGACTACTTCCCCCTTCCCAGAATAGACCGCCTGGTAAACGCGACCTCGGGGCACGAGTTGCTAAACTTTATGAATGCCTACTCCAGATACAACCAGATTAGGATGGACATAGCCGACCACGACAAGACCGCTTTTGTAACTGAAGTAGGGTTGTACTGTTACAAAGTCATGCCCTTTGGCTTAAAAAATGCTGGAGCAACTTTCTAGAGACTTGCAAATAAAATTATTAAGCCGTTGATCGGCAATAAAATCGAATGTTATGTTGATGACATGGTCGTTAAGACCCAATACTCAAACTCTTTAATTGATGATTTAAATTATGCTTTTCAAATTCTAAGAAAATTCAACATGAAGCTCAACCCGAACAAATGTGTCTTCGGGGTCACGTCGAGCAAATTCCTTGGTTACATAGTGAACCAACGTGGCATCGAAGCCAACCCTGATAAAATTAAGGTCATATTAGATATCAGACCACCCTAGAAGATAAATGAGGTTCAAAGACTGACAGGCTGGGCAGCCRCCCTAAACCAGTTTATGTCTAAATCGGGGGGTAGGTGCCTACCTTACTTTAAAAAATAAAAAAGAACGAAGACTTTGTATGGACCAAAGAATGCTAGCTCGTGTTTGATGAGCTGAAAAAGTACCTAAGTACCGCACCGGTTTTGACCCGACCTGAGGAAGGTGATGAACTAAAATTGTACTTCTCCGCGAGTGATGAGGTGGTCAGCTCGGTATTAATCAGAAAAGTAGACCGGGTCCAACAGCCTATCTACAACGTAAGCAAAGTTTTGTATAATGCAAAGACCAGGTATCCCAACATCAAAAAGTTAGCATACGCCCTAGTGGTAGCAACTTCGAAACTACGTCTGTACTTCCAAGCCCATACAATCGTCGTCCTCACCAACAAACCTCTAAAGCACATCTTGCTTAAGCCTGAGGTGTCGAGTAGGTTGACGAAGTGGTCCATCGAGTTGAGTGAATACGACATCCGGTTCAAGGCTTCAAGCCACGTCCAATGATCAAAGCTCAAGTCTTGGCAGACTTCATAGCAGAATGTACGTTTAGCACGCCAGCTGCTGGGCTGATTKAGCCCGCTAACACGCCGGAGGCATCAACCAACGCAGCACTGATCCCGGTCGAGGCAGGACCAACTTGGGACGAAGAGCCCTGGATCATCCACATAGACGGCTTGTCTAACCATCGAGAATGTGGTTTTGGACTGATACTATACGGCTTGAGCGGGGTGAAGCTAGAATATGCTCCCCAGTTCGGATTCGAGGTGTCGAACAATGAAGCGGAGTACGAGGCATAGATAGCCGAGCTAAGTCTAGCAAAGGAAATGGATGTAAAACACCTTGTCGTGTGCAGCGACTCTCAGCTAAAAGTAAACCAAGTCATGGCGACTACGAAGCTCGTGATCCAACCATGATAGCTTACCTCGCCAAGGTCAGGGAAATACTACAGTGCTTCCATTCATCGTTCATCAGGTAAATACCGAGGTCCGAGAACACTGAGGCCGACGCCCTGTCACGATTAGTAAGCACTAGAAACAACACAATGTGGACTATGTACATAGAAGACCTACCTCGACCCAGCATTCTTGGGGGGCAGAAGAGGTCACTCCCATGTTGCAAGCAGAACCAAGCTGGATTGGGTAAAGCGTCTATCAGCTCAGAGGGTAAAGCGTCTATCAGCTCGATATGTCCTTATCGACGAATGGCAATACAAGAGATCCTTTACACTCCCCTACCTATGTTGCTTGCGACCTTCAAAAGTCGAACTAGTACTTCACGACATCCATGAAGGACTATGCGGAGGACACTTAGGGGGTAGAGAGCTTGCCCAAAAAGCGCTTAGATAGGGCTATTACTGGCCCACCATGAAGGCATACGCACTCAAGCTCTCGATACATCATTATCGACGGACGGTTGTACAAGAGATCCTTTACGCTCCCCTACCTATGTGATTGCGACCTTCAGAAACCGAACTAGTGCTTCACGACATCTATGAAGGACTATGTGGAGGACACTTGGAGGGTAGAACGCTTGCCCAAAAAGCACTTAGATAGGGCTATTATTGGCCCACCATAAAGGCAGACGCAMTCGAGCTTGTCAATAAATGCAACAAATGTCAGAGGCACGCCAACATCCTCCATCAACTAGAGGTTGATCTAAAGTACCTGACTAGCCCATGGCCCTTCGCATAGTGGGGGATTGACATCCTCAAACCATTTCTGTCGGCAGTTGGGCAAAGGAAATTCTTGGTCGTATTGGTGGATTACTTCACAAAGTGGGTGGAGGCTGAGCCATTGGTGAATATTATAGCTCGGAACATGCAGAACTTCTTCTGGAAGAACATTGTGTGCCGCTTTGAACTACCCAAGGTGCTGATCTCGGACAATAAGAACCAATTCAAAAACATCAAGTTCCAAAACTGGTGTGCTAAGATGGGGATTCAGCAAAACTTCACTTTGGTGGCACACCCGCATGCGAACGGACAGGCCGAAGTGACAAACATGGCCATCCTGTACGGACTGAAAGCTCACTTAGCGTGTGTTAAAGGGTTGTGGGTGGATGAGCTGCCCAGTGTCCTTTGGGCCTATAGGACTACCATCAAGACTTCAACCGGTGAAACGCCCTTCAACCTAATGCATGGAACGGAGGTCGTCATTCCTGTAGAGATCGAAGTACCAACGTTGCGGCTCAATGCATACGACGAAGAGGCGAACAACGATGAGCTTCGGACCAACTTGGACCTGATCGAAGAAGTATACGACCAGACCTATATCCGGACTATGGCCTACCAACAGTAGGTAGCTCAATACTATAATGCCCATGTTAGAAGGTGATAGTTTCGAGTTGGTGACCTGGTGCTCCACAAGGTAATGGTACCTAAGCCTGGCGTAGGTAAGCTTGGACCGAACTGGGAAGATCCATACTGGGTGAGATGAGTACTTGGAGAGGGCACGTATGAGCTCAAGACTATGGAAGGGAAACAAGTACCTCAAGCTTGGAATGTTGACAACTTGAGAAGGTACTATCTATGCCCTTACGACTCCAATACAACTAAAAAATTTACTAAGTCCACAAGACCACCGAGCTGGAGAGAGGACTATAAGTCATTCCCAGACCCTAAGGGCTATGGTGCCGAGCTGGAAAAAGACATCGGCCCGATATAAGTCCCAGTCACCTCTTCGGCATGGGCAAATAAGCCCAAGTCGCCTCCTCGGCATAGGTGTGCTAAGACCCAATCGCCTCTTTAGCATGGGCAACCTAAGACCTAGTCGCTTCGGCATAGGCAACCAAGATCCCAGTCGCTTTGGCATGGGAAAATAAGTATCTCGTGCATAGACAGGTCGGACATATACCCTACAGTGTCTGTTCACTTCAGTGTACATTGAGATTGGATTATTCCTACTCGGGAGTTTAGGAGTAATCCATACGTAGAAAAATTTTACACAACAAGGATTTTCGAAACTACTACGTTATATTAACGAAAGGAAGTTCAAAGTTCATGCAAAAAAACAAAGTTACATTTACTCAACCAAGCTCGGAGGCTCGGTACATCATATGTGTACAAGGGTCCAAAAAAAGAGGCAGATGAACATCAGTCAATATGGGACTCCTCGTCTCCAACAGTAGTCCCGGCAGGCTGGCCGGTCTCCATACAATACTCGGCAGGAGCGTCTCCGTCTTCCTCCTCTACTATCTCTATCATTGTCACTCTCCTCCTCAGAGTTTGGGTCCTTAGCCGCCTCCCCGGCCATCTCCTCGGTGACTCTAGATGTAGTGATAGCGCTGACGTCGAGCTTGGGGAACTCACGTCGTGTCAGCCACCTACTAAGCTTGAAGCCCATGTGATAGGCCACTGTGCCAGTCTCGATCAGTAATTTGTGATGCTCCTCCAAAGACTTATACTCCTCGACGGCCTAAGCCTTATGCTCTGAAGACTTAGCTCCTCGAGGTTCTCCTTTTCCCTCTAGAGGGCCTCCCTTTCCTCCTTGAGCTTCTTCTTCTCCTCCCTTAGCAGCATGATCAGCTCCTTTTGAGCTCACGCATCCTTCTCCAGCTTTTGAATCTCGCCATGATCTAAGTCAAGTTCGCACTGAATGCTCCTAGAGGTTTCCTCAGCCTGGAGGGCCCGCTTCAGCTGCACCTCTGATTGGCAAGCCAGAGCATGAACTACAGAGTTCACCTACCAAGGAAGAAACAAAATCTAAGTACCAAGAACGAGCAATAGAGAGTACACTCCAAGATTCAGATATGTACCACCATACAATGAGTCGCCACTCTGGCTCCGACCTAAGCCACCAGTAGATCGGCCCATTGCACGACCTCCTCGGCGAAAATTGCATCCTTACTCTTGAGGAGACCGAACTTCGGGGTCAAAATGCTCTGAGCTGTCCGGTAGGAGTCATCCATCGAAGGGGTGGCCGCCTGAGTGGGCTGGGGCTCGGACACTAGAAGCCCTACCTTGGTATTCCTCGACCAAGTCAATTACGGGAGAATGCTCGAGGACAGTGGTGTCAACGTTGGATGTGGTGGCGACCTCATGGAGACGGACCTTCTTGGAGGCCTTCCTCTTCGTCCCCCTCTTCATGCTTTCAAAGAGCTCGGCAGCAAGGATATCAACCATGGCTCCTACAAAAGGTAACGAACAGATTAGTCGCAAGATTAAGACAAGCTGCGAAGAAGAAGATAAGTGTTTGCACTGATGTGATGACCTACCCGGAGGACTCAGCCCGGCTTTTATAAGCTTTTCTTCGGACAAGAAATCCTTCAGCTACAAGTTAAGATCGACCCAAGATCGGATCATTGCTGAAGTTTCACTATTCAACTGGACTCTGGGTTAGTCATGGTCGTTCTCCAATTCGTCGGGAATGGCCACCCCCCAGCTACGGAGACTACAAAGTACTGCCTTTTCCAAACCGGCACTTTATTCGGGAAGCCATGAAAGACATTGTACCCAGGTTGGGGAGAGATGTAATAGTTGTGCTTCTCATCCTTAAGGACGCAGGTCTAGTTCTTTTTGATGGCACAGAGCGAGCTAAACACATCGAGAGTTAGGGGTCTATTGTACTCAAGGAATAGGGAGATGATGCCAACGATAGATCGGATGGAGTTTCGGGTGAAACTAGCCTATGGTGACATTGAAGAACTTAAGGACATCGACGATAAAAGGGTGAAGTGGAAAACGGAGTCCAGCTACGAGCTGCTCCTCGTGGTCCTCAGGGGTATTGGCCTAAGGGGATGTTGTACATGTGGTCCTCAGGGAACCTATAGAGGGAGGCTAAGGACTGCAGACGTTTAGCCATCATAGTGGAAAGACCGAAGCAACCTAGCTTCCGGCTAAGGCACGAGATGGATGACCCTTGTTTGGACACCCCACAATTTTGCCTCAACGCGTCCGCCATATCCGAAGTCCGGACCCTCAAATGAAGCATTTGCCCTGGTAGGACCGAACTCCTCAGCGGACTCTTCACTCTTGTCAAAAAGACTATCTGCACTAACGCTAGACATATCGAACTAGAGGAAAAAGACAAGAAGTGGAAACAAAGAAAGACGAACTCACCAAGAAGATCGAAGGAAGTGGAATGACCTCAGATGCAAAGGCAACTAACACCGACCTGGAAGACTGAAGTGCGACCTCAATAACTCGAGCACGCAATATGTGGCAAGAAAATTGGGCCCCTCTGGCCCTTATTTATAGCCACTATGACCGGGATTCAACGGTCGAGATCTACACGATCCGATAGCTCCCATGAAAACTGGTTGCATGCCACCCAAGATCGAAATTGGTTGAGCACATGATTTGACGTCTGCGGCGTTTATAAATAGTGTGGCATCTGCACGTACCTAGTACGCGATCTGGGGTAATCCCTGGTCGAGCCAAATGGGTCATGAAGGTCCGACTGAAGAACCGCCCTCCAAACCACCTAGAAGTCATGCCAAATCCACCTAGACTTGCCAGGTCAAGACCCCTAGCACAGGGAGTGAGGGGCATTTGATGAAGGGTGATTTGGCCCAACCTAATAACTAAATGACACAGGGATGCGGCCAACCAACCAAACGACAATTCAGCATGTGGTGCCACGTCAGAAAATCGCGGGACCTCGGGTGCTCAGTCACTTCGGAGCCAAAGCACCTCGGTACCCACCTACACCGAGGTGCCACATAACCGAACCTAGAAAGTCACCAGTTGTCTCCAAACTTATCGGGATCACGCCACGTAACTATAGGCCCTATCCCTGCCCCGCTCGAATCGGAGGGAAACGGTAAGTCTTATTAACTAGTACATTATCCTCCTTCCGAAGTGGAACGGATCCCTACATCATGGGCTAGGGATTCTGGGAGCGTTTCACGAGACCCACGACAGCCCAGCTATATAAGGGCGTCAACCCCCAAGACTTAGTACACGCGATTACTTGCTCACTAGCATTCGAGCATTCAAGCTTTCAGCTCGCAACCAGAATACAATTCTGAATTAAGCATCGGAGCGACCTTGCCAGGTTAGCCACCCCGGATTTTCGGATCCTGTCTTGCAGCTTGGTCCAATTTACTACGCGACTAGTGTCCAGATAATCTTCCAACTAGAAGCTTCCAGATCGCACACTATTAGAACTAGAGAGCTTTTGCGAGACAAACTTTGGCGCAAATGAGCTAGCATTCCTTTCTTCTTGTGATAATAGGATATCTATTCAAGGAAGGTTATGGTACATAGTTTAGGTTAGGTTGCGAGAGAAAAATAGGAATATCAATGTAAAGTGATGATCTTGATACATATGTACAAAAGTTCAAGTATTGGAGTCTAGTCCCAATAATTGTATTCCCTTTCATATTAAGATGACTTGGGTTCCCCTTTAGCATCATCATCAACAATAAGGTTTAGGTTAGTATCAATAGGGAGTTGGTTTTTCATCTTGATCCAATTCACTTGGATCAGTTGAAAGCAAATTGATGGCTTTCATGGTGTCAGCAAAAGAAGTGGGAATACATGGTTGAGCTAATTAATGGTCAAAGTGTCTCTGTGTTATTATAGGAAAAGAGAGCATCCATTAATTCAAAGGAGAATAAAGTATACAATAAGATGATGAAGAAAAGATGGTTCAGAATATAGAGATGCTCATAATAGAACAAGCAAACTTAGAGATTCCGTGAATAATGATGTTGTAATGCCTTCTAGTGCAAGAAGTTACACATCGAAATGGAAGAGATCAAGCTTTTGCAGTCACCAACAATTGTACTAATATCGCCAAGGTGGAGTGGTATTATATTACCCGACCCACTAACAAAGCTTAATAAGAGATAACAGTCGCTCTCCATTAATAGTCCGTTCGGTTAGAATTGGAATGGGAATTGGAATAGTCTATTCCCATAGTTTGGTTGGTTCAGACAAGAATAAGAATGAAAATTGAAATAAGTAAGAATAGGATTTCATTTCCAATAGAAAAATAGGGAATGACCTTTCTCTCGGGGAATGTTATTCCAGCAAGAATGGAAATGAGATTCCTATTCTAACACATCAATTGAGAAGCATGATAAGCAAATAAACTTTCATCAAATACCACGTGCCTAGACTTGTATACACGACCAGTTGAAAGGTAAAGGGCATAGGGAAGAGACAATTTGATAATGCCATTAGGCCCATTACCATCCAACACTACTTTTAGAAATTCGATCTTATAAAACTCTCTCCCTCACCTTCACATTGAAAAACTTTATTTTTTTTCTTCATACCGATTCTCAATCATTTTTTTTTTTATTTTTGAAACAGGAAGAAAAATTCAGATTTCTCTGCTATTACAAAGATACAAGTAAAATGAAAAACAATCATCATCAACAAAATTAACATATATAAGACTTAATTAAATCCCAATAGGAAAGTAATAGAGGCGGGTCCTGACAAGTCACAACTTGGATCCCCACCAAACAGACCTCTGGGAAGAGGATCTCTGTTCACAACCAACTAGCAGGGACCCTTTACAACCACCCTAAGCAAATCAAGAGTGTCACCATAGACTCAACGTTTGAGAGCGGCTTCCGTTACGGTAAACCTGTGCCTACATCATTCCAACAGCTTTTTGCAATCTTGCATTATGAAAACCAGAAAACAAATTAACCCCCCACCCCTAAAGCGTCGCTCATTTCTTTGAATGCAACCCAACACCAAAGGTGCAAGAACATGCCATAAACCCTAACCAACCATTTCATTTATTTGTTAGAAACAAGAACGTTGTCAACAGTTCAAGCTCTGATGGCTACAGCCACCAACCTTGTTTGGATTTGCCAAAGCCACTTAGCCCACAGTTCAAGCTCTGATGGCTCCACGGTCTAACCTTCTAGCAAGCTCTCCAGTGAAACACTCACGAAGCACCACTGGCCATCACACCCTGACCTTCGACGACAATTGTGTTTGAACTTTGAACCCCTAATCCCTAGCGCAACCTGCAGCGCTGTTCCCATTTAATTTGTGTCCTATAAAATTGAGAACATCCTCTATTGCATTTAACTCAACCTGTATGGTTTGTATCACTTCATACATTATGCATTGACTACGTACGGCTACTACAAATATCCTGAGACAAAACTATGCACTTTGGTAAAAATACCCATGTCTATGTTAGGAGACCGGCTTCGGTTAGTGCAAGTCTGTGCTCACACAATTCAAACAGTCTCTTGCAATCTTGCATTGGAAATATCTTCCTATAAAATAAAGTATATAAGTACGGAAATATTCTTAATGCAAGGCTGTTCAAAYGATCATTGCACTGACTGAAGCTGAACTTTCATGTTAGTCTCCTCCTGACCTTCTCACACCAAATCCCTTATGCTTTCATGAGCAAAAAGGGGGAATAAGAATTATTAGGAAAACCCTATATGTCACATAAGTAATTAACCGAAACCCAAGGGAGGTATAAGTAGACTGTTCAATTGCACACTCTAGCTAGGCCAGTTGAAGTATAAAGAAAAAAGAAAAGAATGTTTACACATGATGTTCCAAGAAAAGAATGCAAAACCTTTTTAAAGACAGAGGGAGGATGCATGTGAGACCTATTGATCATATCAAGGAGAGCTTGCATATAGGGATGAATATTATAAAGGAGCCTTGATTATTTTTAAGGCTTGTATTGTATATATTCTAAAGTCTAAGTATAATATTTCCTATATAGGGAGAGAGATAATTGAGTAACAAGTGGTGTCTTGATCGAGTATATATACATATAAGATATAACAACTGGTTGCAGAAACTGAATTTTGGATCATCAGAGATTTGGGGCACAAGCAGGAAAAAAAAAATTGTATAACACAGTCAAAAATTTTTAGGGATGGACTGAACTATAAAAAACCCCAAAATTTTATACATTTCTCCCCACTCTATTTTTATTTTTTTTTTCTTTCTCTCTCTCTATATATCTATTTGTGCCACTCAAAAGGGTTGCCTGAATTTGCTTTTGCATATTTTATTCATTAAATATGACATTAATGAAATAAACTGTTAAACGCATGTATTTTATTTTTTTTTTTCAAAATTTTTGAATTGAATTGATGGTTTCCAACCGATCATTTTCATATTAAAAAAATATATATGGAAGGTACGGAATTGAAAATGCCCAAAGCGCACGTCTAATTATGTAAAGGAAGGGCTGAAGGACAAGATCGTATTGTGGGTATTGGTTGTTTGACCAAAAAGAATTTATACTCGTAGACTTGCAAAGTAGTGATTTAGACCAGCTAACAAATTAATGTAGAGTAGTAGGGTAGGGTCAGTGATCAAAAGTGACATAAAAGGTTTATTCCAMTAAAGCAACAAGCCATTGCCTAACGTGACAAAAGATTGAATTCCCACTTTATTTGCTTCATTCCTCACCGTTGTGCTCCTCTTAACTATTATTATTTTTGTTTATCTTGAATTGAGTGGGAGCTTTAGCCTTTTGTTTGTCATTTAAAATGTTTTCCTTTGCTTTTTTTTTAACAGAAATAAGATTTGGCGTGTCAAATATTATCAAATTGTCTTTCATCCAAAGGAACATTAGTTTAAAATAATAAGGAATATTGTAGAAAGAGTGATCAAAACTTAGAGGAGGAAATCAAAAGAAAATGCGATGGATAAATTATTTTATACTCATCTCTTTTCCTGAAAAGAATGCATGATGATTTATTGTAAACTTGTAATACGTATCACCTGTCACAAGTGAAAGACGGAGGATGCCTTGGAATTGAATGGGTACCACCTATTACTAGCGGGGGAACGTCAGCCAGGTTAGTTGGGTTGCTTTGGGTCTGGTAGAAGTTCAAGGGGTCAGGGTTATGATTGAAAAGTATTCCCCCTTAGGTTGGGTTGAATTTGAGTCGAGGTGGTGAATGAGTAGCAGATGAATTTGTATAAGATCTGCACACAGAAAGTGAGTTCTGAAAGCAAGTAAGCCAAGAAAAACAGGAGAGTTAGAAACTTAAAATGCCAAAGAGAGTTGAGAATGTAAAGAAAATATTACCTTTACCTTTGGGTGGAGTGCAGTAAAATACTCGTTGGAATTGTGTTGTTCTGATCCTCCCTTGAGGGATACATGTCATAATATCCCAAGGTCATCCTCAAACAAGGTTCCAAGGTCGAGCCTGGCATGGTGGGTGTTCACCGTGTGTCCTCGCCTCATCTGGGAATTGGTCAGATGGTTGAGGAGGTTGAGGACTTCATTCCTTTAGCCAACGTCTAGGTAGATGGTCAGATGGAAGAGGAGGTTGAGGAGGCCTTGGTTTGGATCAAGCCAAATATAGGGATGCCCCATGTTCTTTGTCCAAGACATACATGTCTAAGATTAGGGAATAGTACCTACTCTTTCCAATGTATGAGCTCTAGTGCCCAAGGAAGGGAGAGCGAGCTCTCCTAGGTGGAGTCTATGTGTATCAGGATAGCCTTGGGATTGGCCTTAGGTTTTCCCTAGGTGAGGGGTTAGTTGTCATGTTGAACTACCATAATGTGTTGCCTGCTCAATTCGTTCCCAACTCTTTTTGATATGTGTTTGGGCTATTTGCTTTGTGACCCTCCAAAATCTTCTGATGGTTGTTCTTTCTTTCCATACCCTTATTTTCCTAAAAAGACACAAGCAAAGGAAGTATTACTTTTTCCTGGTCCTTCCAAACTCAAAGGTGATTTATGRAACCCCTCCTCATTACATGGCTAGAAAGGAAGGTTCTTCTTTGTTACTTGTAAGGATGGGTGACCCCTTGAATCTATGCTTGGTGTTTCGAGGACCAAGGTGAAGGTATCAAATGTTAAGTCTTTGTTTGAGGTAGAGAAGTATGCCTTGAAAAAGATGGGTGAGCTCGAGATTGATGTCAAGGAGTATACTTCTAAGGCCTTTCTAATCCGTGTTGAGTGGAAGGTTTGAGAGAACAATGTCGAAGGAGTGACTGAGAAGCTAGATCAAGGCATTTTATCCTTGAGATTGCCATGGAGATGAGTTTGTAGACTTTTGGGGCGACCAAAAATGCGACCATTAAGCTACTCATGCAAGTAAGTTCTTGTCCTTGAATGTGATACCTCACTTCCTTAACTTCCCTTTGGCTCGCTAGGGCCTCCTTGATATCAATGTACTTTTGGGTACGGGAGAGGAGTTCTTGCATGTTGCAAGGAGCTTTCTTCTCCAATGAGAAACTAAAGTCCAAGTGTAGGTAGGTAAGGCACGGTTAGAGAATGGTCTCTTTGAAAGACAGAGAAAGGCCTATGAGTAGGGGAATGTGATCTCTGGATTAAGGATGTAAAAAAAAATGAGGGAATTTGAGAGAGAGAATACTCAGGGGTGCTGGGTGACAAATGCTGAGGATTGGATGATTTTCAATACGGAGAGGACCTTTATTTATGGGAGAGGTCCCGAGATCCTAAAAGGTAGGAGATAAGAATATTTGCAATGTATTGGGAAAGGAAATATTGGATCTACTGTCAATTATTAAGTGTGCTACTGGGGCTTCGCCATGTGTCTCATGAGGATCTTCTTGGGGATCGGCTTTCCTTTAACCCAAAATCCCTCATTACTCACGTGTGCTATTTCCTTTCGTGCACTTTATTTTAATCGTCACATTAACCCTACGTGGTGTCTAGCAACGTCTTTTGCCTTGCCATGGGCTCGGCCCGAGTTTCTCTCGGTTTGGTTTGCCGTGGGTTTATAAGTCGTTGGTTTATCGTAAACTTTGGTGGACATGGGTTTATCATACACACGAGTAGACTTGAGGCCCTTGGACAGGTTCGATCGAGGATTTCTTTGGTTCGGGTGCCGAGTAGGCCCGGTGGACCGTGGGTTTATCGCGATTTTGTAATATGCGTTGTGAGTTCATCGTAGGGTTGATAGTATGTTGCAGGTTCATCGCAGTATGAGGATTGATTGTGGGTCGTTCGCACACAAATTTGCGGTGCTAATCTTGATGTTTGATGTTCTTTGAGGGTTTGAATGAGCACTATGTACCTACACCAAGCTCCTTACTTTGTGCATTAGCACAACTATAGCTATTGATCGGTCCATGTTCTATACCTAGATTGACTTAAAATTAAACTTCAATAAGTATTCTTAGAAGGACTTGCCCTTCCTCTATCTCAGTTGCATAAGGTTGGTAACAATCTTCCAATGACGTCAGTTGCTAACGAATTGTATAGAAATGAGATCTTTAAATTGGCTCCATGTGTTGATGGAGCAAGAGGGTAGTGTGGAATAGCATTGTTATGCAACACCCTCGAGTGTAGAGACGGATACCCTACACATAAGGGTTTCCAAGGCTCCATTCAGCAACATAAGGACTTTGAAGCCCTCAAGGTGGTGAATAAAGTCACTAGTACTATTGTACTTTTCGAATTGCAATGGCTTAAAACCAATAGGAGTGCATCCATGATTGCTATCTTACTTCTCAAATTGTAGTGGCTTGAAACCAAAAGGAGGAGTGCATCTATGATTGCTTTTGTGAATATGGGATCCATAGTGGTATGGTCCCTATTGATTGATGCTTAGCAATCGAGATAACTTTCAAGTTGTCTAGTCATTTGTGTATGTATTTGGCTATCGATGTTCTCTCCCCTCTTGATTTTGGGTAAGAATTGTGCCTATCCCTAACCAAGTTGAATTCCACATGAGACTGGTGTGGCTAATTTAATGTTTTAGACACAAATTTCATGTTTTTTTTTTTATTTATACAAAATATGGAGATAAATTACAAAAAGAACAAATATGTAATAAAGAAAATACATGGGAATTGAACTCTCTTTGATATCTGCTTGATGACATGAGAAACCTCTGATTAAAGGTCGAATTCAGTGAAAACAAGGGTTATTGGCATGTTTTTCATACTTCTTAAAGTGTTGATGTAGATTTCCTTAAGTTTTGTACTTCTGAATAGTTGATGTAGATTTCTAAAAAGGGCATTTTTTTAGTGGCTTGATCTTCTTGGAAAAACTTAAATCCAAGTGTGTTGTAGATAATAAAGAAGCTTTTCCCTTATTTCTTCACTCTTGATCTTGAAGTTGTTGGAGTTTGCAAGAGTTTGTGGTTGCTTAAAATCCTCAAATGTTGGTGTGTGGGAGCTTCTTGCAATTAGGAGTGTCAATTGGACTGGATTTAGTCTAATCTAATGGGACCATACATGCACCATTATGTTGGAGTTAATGGTCTTACCAATGGGACCACCCTATTATAATAGGACATGGGCCATATTGGACTTAGTACACTTAAATACTTGGGCCACTAAGTCATATTTATGTAGACTTGGGCCTTGGGCCCATGGAGGCCCATATTAACTTGTGAAGGCTATCATGTAATTTAAGCCCATTTATTTGACTTAAAAATTCACATGTCTATAGTTGAATGTGGAGTATGGAGTTGTTAGGGCTGAGCCCGGTGTGGCAAACTCTGTTTAGTGTTCACCAAGTGTCCTCACCTTTTCCAAGGTTTACAGTATGCACCATTGTTCGCCTTCACAGTAAGTGGGAATGAGCCATATCGTTGTTCTCCATGTCATCTGAGTTTGGGATGCATGGCAATTCCCAGCCCAGTCATTTTTGTCATTCCTCATCATTAATCCATGTGATGGCTCGACCGGGCCCAATTATGACCTATCTGTATGTATATTTATATATATATATATATATGTGCAGAGAAATGTTTGTGTAATGTATATATGCAATTATGCATCTAGAAAATCATATATCAGTATATATGTACCTACAAATTTTTAAGTTCGAAGGAAAAAAAATTCCAGTATCATATTCTTTTTTTCTGTATTTAGAATGATACTCTTAATGCATCATAATTTTGTCCTCATGACATAATAAAGCTAAAGCCAATTGACTTATACTTTTAATAAACTTAAAGTTTGAGAAATAAGAATAATTTATCAAAATGAAATTAAAAAATTGGGTGAACCGGATCTCAACCCAATCTAAAGTCATCAGATTGAGTTAGGGTTACAGTTGGGGGTTCAACATCTCAGGTTGGGTTAAGGTTAATCTCTATCTGACCTAATCTAGCCCGATTTACACCCTTACCTTAGTATTCCAAATCCTTCCAAGGGCATGATGGCATGTGCATGCAAGAGAGATAGACGAGTAGATGGACTAAATTCTGAAGTATAAACTTGGAAAGAAATGAGTCTTTTATTTTTCCTTTTTCTTTTTCTTGTTCTTCTATATGATCGAAGAAGCATAAACTAATACATAAAAGTAGAATATCCAGGTTTGTACATATATATGAACCTAGCTAGCCTGTGCCTATACACCAGATCTGCTGACACCACCCGTAGTTTTTTTTTGCACTTATTGGCTCTCAGTGCAGTGTTATCCCATTTGATCACATTCTCTACTTGAACTATTTCATGAAGCAAGAGGGAAATTTAAAAAAAAAAAAAAAAAGAAAGAAAGAAAGAAAACGATATTCTCATGAGTATCTATTTGCCTTACTAAAAATCAATTATATATGCTAATTAATACCTTTGGAATGCCAAAGTGGTAGCTTCTTTTGAGACTTGAATCCATAACCCAGACAAAATATTCAAAGGATTGAATGTAATAACAAAGACTTATAGATTTTGGTAGGCGAAGTTGATGAAGTAGATTCATTGAATTGAGCTTGGTTACAAGTAGATAAATATGCTAGCAGGTGTTTGTTTGTTGCTGAGCTGCAATTAATTAATGAGAGAGAGAGAATATGATGATGTCTCAACGCTGACCCACTCAATTGGGCTGAGGGTTAGATATATATACCTCTCTCAATTATCCAATAATCCCTTCTAGATAGTCAGAGATTTGGAAAACAAAGAGCCTGTTGACTATAATTTTTTCCTCTATTAGAATAAGTCCATATGGCTGGCGTCAGGTTGTCTCTGTATACACCACAATCCCTAAGATTAATGTCAAAACCAACGCTTTCAATGCATAATTTACTCCATGGAACAGTCGATTACCCTCTCTTTCCATATGTTTCAACCCATCACTTTCATACCAAAAATGACAGTGGCATAATGCCCCAAGCAATTCATTCTATTATTCAATAGATCACACCTCTTTCTTACTCTTAGGGTCCATTTAAAGGGGGCTGAATTGAATGATTTATTTCATTGAATAGACTGTATATCAAGAACAATCTGAAGGAAATGGCTAAATAGGATTCATGTAACCAACCCCAATATTCCTTAATGAGATGATGAATATTGAATACATCAAGGAAGTTGTGAAAATTCCTTAATGACTGAAGTAGTGAAGCTGAAGTTGGGTTAATCGCTATGGTCTTGAATGTTTTATTATTTAATTCTTATATCTACTAAAAGTAACCAAGCAATAAGTCATTCAGTTCAGCCATTTGAGCTGTTACCAAAAGCCCCCATAATTCCATGACGAACTGTCCTCTTTTATGATATGAGAATTATGGTCTAGAGTAGCTCGTGTTAGTGTGAGACACAATTTCTATTGCATTGCTATTCTATGAGGGATCATTTAGGCTCAGTTTGTGTGTAGTGTTAATTTCATTTTCACTGATTTTAAATGCATGGAAGTGTAAATTTTGGTTTAGTTTTGCTTTAAACTTGTCTTTCGTCATATTTATTTGTAAGAAATACAATAGAAGGTAAAATGGCATGCATGGTTCTTAACTTACATGAAATATAATGGAAATTGGAGTTCTTTTATCTTTGAAAGTGAGGTAGGAAGTGAGATGTGGTCCCCACTTTATAAGAGGCAGAATTACAGTAGGAAAAAGGTGGCCCAAATTTTGCATACAATTTTGGGATGCAAATTTACACTGCCAGTAAGTGCAATAAATAAAACTGAAAAATTTTGTATCTATTAAGAGTGCAAAATTGGTTACAAACAAATGGGTGCCAAACTGAACTGAGTGCAAAATATTATGCAGTTTAGATTTGCGTTGCAAACAAATAAAGATTTAGCGTTATTATTGACTTTTCTACATCTATGACGTGTCAACATTTGTGCATCTCTCTTTTTAACTTTGATGGGTTGGCATAATTGATATAGTTTGTTGATGTTGATAATTTTGTGCAAATGTTGTTCTAAGAATCAATTTTTAACATCGCTAATTTATTGATTCGTAATCCTTTACAGAAGAGGTGAAGAACAAATCAAGGTTTTAAAAATCAACCCGAAAATGGAACAGCTTTGACCACTACTTTTTAGGTCAACAGTTTGATTGTCTAGGTCAAATAGTTCAAACATTAAAACAGTATATCTTATATCATATCCTTCGGATTGGAATATTAGGGTAAAATGGATATAAAAATTATGAAAATGAGAATGAGGAGAGGGCTCTGTCCGCTCAAAGAAGAAAAAGAAAGAAGGTTGAGAGAAGGAAAAATGGGAAAAGAACAAGAACAAGAACAAGAAGAAAGGAGGAAAAAGTAGAGGTGTGAGTGACCTATAGCGGTGATAATGACGGCGATGAATCTCTTGATCCGATCTGTCATTTCATCTCTAAGATCTCTCTCTCTCCGATCTGAGAAATCTGAGATCGATCTTGTTTCTCTCTATTTTAAATAAGGTATATTAGACTACAAATCATTGTCCAAGTCGAACAGTTCAGTAGTCAAACCTTTTGGATCAATGGTTTGTTGGACAATTCAATGGTTTTTAGCAAAATAATGGTTCAACACTAAAACAGAACTGATACCTTGAATGTTTTCAGGCCGAACAGTCCGACCATCCGGGTCAATTAAAACCATGGAAACACTCGTAAGAAAACATATGGGAATAATATATAAATAGTATTTGTTTATAATCCTCATTGTTCTCTTTTCATGCCATAGAGTTTGGGTCAATGTGAAGGATTTGCCCCTGCGGCCCTAAACCCAGGGTCAATTGAAGGCACTAAAGTGATCCGATTCTCTCATAAAATTTGTACTTGGGGTATTCTGACACTTTGAATCCACTCATATAGTTTAGTTATATATCAAATCCTACATGAGAAACTTAGGCTCCGTTTGGTTTGTGTGAAGATTTGGGTGGGATGGGAAAAGATGGGATGGGATGGAATGGGAAAGTGTAAAAGTGTACACTTCCATTGTTTGGTTTTATATATGGGAAAACAATGGGAAAAGCATTGTTCATCATCTCCTACCTTCGGACAATGCCGCCAAAGATAGTAGTTCAGACTAACAGGTAGCACTATTCATCATCTCCCTCCATCCTCTTCTCCGATTGTTAGTCCTCTGTCGAACGTCTCTGTTGGCGGCGAGGGAAGAAGTACACCAGAATACCAGAGCCATTGGTGAAACAGCGAGAGAGAGGCTTGAACTAGCTGCAGCAGTTTGTTAGTCCTCTGTTGAACGTCTTTGCCACTACAACTAGCTGCAGTAGCGAGAGAGAGGCTTGAAGTGCGGTCTAAAAAATCCAATCTCACCACCCTCCGTCGGACTCTGTGTTTGCTGCCAAGTTGAAGACAATGAAAACCTCCCTTTAGCACAATCCCTCTTTCTCTCTCTAATCGTCTCTTCTCTCGCCTGAACTGAGAGACCCTAGCCTTACTTGAGAGTCTCTCTCTGCTCCCAGCACAACCTTTCAAAGGGAAACCACCGAAGCCCTCCCCCTCTTATGCTCTCTCTGGACTTTCTCCCTTTCTATCTCAGTCTCTCGATACTCTCTCTCTCTCTCTCTCATATTTTCTCCCTCTCTTTCTCAGTTTTCTCTCTCCTCAGTTCAATGGTAACAGTGCTTTCTTAACCTTTTCCACTAGGGTCACACGGTTTTATTGTGACCCCAAATCCATAATTTTGGGATCTGATATACCACATTTTTCTCATCCCATCCCTCTGATTCCCTCAAACCAAATAAGAGAAAAGGGAATATTTTTAGAATATTCCCTTTTTCTCATCCCCATCCCACAAACCAGAGCCTTATGGTTCAAACCTTTAATAGGTCAGTTTAATGATTTTTTGAATCCGATTTGACTTTTTTTCGTACAGTCTTTTCACTTTATGGCCCAGGTACAATCTGACAAAGTTTAATGGATTTTCAAAGGGAGAATGATGGTTCGGCCTAGGGGAATGTGTAGACCCAAAGTACTGTTGGGGTAGGTGCTAGCTGTTGGTGCTTAGAGTGTGGGTTGTTGACATTTTGAATGCTTATAACTCTGTAGTGGAAATCAGAAATCTGCATTGGGCCTATCTGTACTTTTTTTATTTTCTTCAAATTGATTTGAGCATTGATTTTGTTAGTTAACCATTTAAGAATGATTTTCTTAGTGGTTAACATATAACTGTATATTACATTATTATTTCTTGATTGCCTTTTAGATGTATTTTAAAGCCATTTGTGTAAATCATAATTTTGGATCTCACTAGGGTGTCCATTGACACTAAAACATTGCATTTGGTCACCCTTAGAAGTATAGTTGGACCCTCACTTTGAAAGGCAACCAACTTAGAAAGAAACCTTTGGTATATATACTCCATTGAGATATATGGGAAATCCTACACAATTAATGTTTCCACCATATTTTTAGGTCACATTTTTATGAAAGTATATATATATATATTAGTAAGTGTTCACGTGGTAATTCTAGATGATGATAATGATAGTAACAATGTATCCAAAAAACTCTATAAATGTCTTTTTTCTTGTTTTTATATTTTTTTAATATTAATCGGATGTAGATTGTAAAGTCCAAATTTAATTACATAAACACCTCATCCAAATATGTCATAATTGGATCAAATTGTTATGTTTCAAGTATCATTAACATACCAACCTGCTTAACTAGGTTCTTCTTTTTGTAATGTTTTACCTTTTTGGTGTTTCTATTTTTTTCTGTTTTTTTGTTCATTTACCAAATAAATGTAATATTTAAATAGAGGTAATTGAATGAGGTGAAAAGTAGTAGTTCAATTTACAATTTAAACCTCACAATTAAATAGAGACTAAACTCAAAAATGAATATTTTAGTCAAAATAAAGCTCTACATTCTTATTCATCTTTTTTAAGTAGAATAAATATAGAATTATAGATGTGTTCAATTTTTCTATAATTTTTTTAAATTTATGTTTGTAAAAATAATTTTGATATGTCAAACTTACTTTTTGTTTAATATGATATTATACATGTGACTAAATGTTTTCCTTTGCAAAATTTATGTATTTTTTATTTTTGTATTTTTATCATTTATTTATTTATGACATTAAATGTTAACACATTTGATCCAAAAACTAAATTGATCTTTGCTAAACAGTAAAATAATTTTTATTTTTGGTCAGTTATTATCAATAACTCTCTAATTTTTTTCTACATTTTTGTAATTCTAGGAAGAGTTACACAAGATGGGGGGTAGAAACACCCCACAAATCAAAACAACAAATATAACCTAAAGATCTAAGGAAGAAAGAACCAACAAGAACATTTTTGTGTACAATTTAGCCAGCCAATCTGTAGCTTTATTTCCTTCTTGAAAGGTATGACGATACTCCACTTGCTATTCAATCCTCGATCTCAATGACCTGTAGTCCTCTATGATAGTCTTCAATCTCCATGGAGAATCCACACGGTTGTTTAAGCTATCAATTACAAGTTTTGAGTCACCTTGGATATAATATGTTTGTTGGAAAAGTTGAAGCCACATTGTGGGCTTCCCATGCAGCCCAGGCCTCAACTACATTAATAGAACTAAAACCAATTTTGTATTGCCTTGGCATGCAGGATTTGGCCAAAGTGATCTCTAGCAACACAGGCTACAGTGCTGACTTTTCACCTTAATCTCATTCATGTCCGAGTTGATCCATTTCACAGGAATACTAACTTTATCATTGAGACAATCGAAATTGGAATCCACACGGGATCTAATTTCCAAAAAGGCATTCTCATTGTGGTTTTTCCATAAATGCCACAACAAGGTGAACTTTTCCTTTTTTAGAGGATCACATGTACCTACACCACCCATCTCCACCACTCCACAATCGAGCCATTAGAATTGGTCCGAAGATTTAAACGATCGTTAGTGGTCAGCCAAACCTGTTTTGATAGGGACAGTTTATAAAGGTATGATCAATATCTTCCTCTTTGCCACAAACACCACATTCTAGCCCCATCAATGTTAAAACCCTTAGAAATCAATAGTTTCTTAGAAGGCAATTTCTTGATCAATAGGAAGTACTTGAAGACTTTGTCTATCCCATTCGGGGCCAAAGAATGATCAATGTGCATTAAACTAACTTCATTATAGACTGATTTAATAGAGAAAATCCCCTTAGGATTGGGCCTCCAAATGAGTTTATCCTCTTGATCTCTCGAAGGGATGAAAATGGTCTTAATTTTTTCCCTAGTTGTGGGAGTAACCAAGTTAATAGTATCACCAACCTTGAGCTCAAACTTACTAATCAAACTATTGTCAACTATCTTGCTCAAAGGCTTTTCACCAACCAAATTATCGAGCTAGAAATTGGTTGAGCTTCCATTACCAATCATCCAACCCGCACCTCTTTTGATTAAATCCCTCGTCGACATAATTTCTTTCCAAGCCCAAGAGTGGCCCTTCTTTGAACTAACCTCCCAAAGATTTKAATTTCTTAGATATTTTTTTGTCACAACTTGAACCCAAAGATTATATTTTTCATTCAAAATTTTCCATTCCATCTAGCTTTGCAAGGCAAGCCTCATTTGTCTGCTCGAGATTTTTAATACCAAGAAACCCCCCCCCCCCCAATGTTTGGGGGAACAAACCCATTTCCAATTGACTAAGTGAATAGATTTTCTCCCTACCATTTGACTGCAAGAACTCCCTCTGTTTCTTGTCAAGATCTTCAACCACCCCTTTCGGGATTTTGAAAAACCTCATTATGTACTAAGGGATCATATTAGTAGATGCCTTAAAGAGAATTCCTCTTCCAGCCCGCAAATTTGTTATCAACACTCTTATTTAAGAATTTTAAAGTTTCCTTGCCAAATTTGTTATTGGAGACTGGGGCTCTCAAGTACATACAACTCTTACTTCCAAAAGGGATCTTAGAATTTTGGCCAAGATTCTCTGGTGCCCCGGGTGTAAATTTTTTGAGAATAAAATATTTGAATTATAAAAATTAGGAGATTGTCCTGATGCYTTGGCGAATTTATCTAGTATGTACTTAATCTTTAAACAAGAAGGAATATTTGTTTTTGCAAAAATAATACAATCGTCTGCAAACTGTAGAATTGGGATGATAGGATCATTTCTAGAAGCCTTACACCCAATCAGACTATTAGGACTAGAGGCTTCTCTAGTTATGTTTTTTATGAGAGCTTCAGCATAGAAAACAAATAAAAAGGGAGAAAGGGGCTCCCTTTTGTCTAATACCCAGGGTTGGGAAAATCTCTCGCGAAGGAATACCATTTACTAGAATTTGAAAGGAAACTGACTTAATGCACTCCATAACCTAGTCCACCCATTTACTATGAAAGCCAAACATGCGTAGGACCTTTTCAATGAAAGCCCATTCAATTCTATCGTAGGCTTTCTCCATATCAATTTTGCAAGCCATAATACTTGAGTTTCCTTTCTTCCTTATAATGTGCATTATCTCTCTCATAAGCAACAAAGACATTATCATTGATTTGTCTTCCTAGCACAAAGGCACTTTGGAATTGAGAAACAATCTCTCCTATGAACGGTTTTATCTTGTTAACTAGAATCTTAGATTTTATTTTATAAATAACATTGCATAAACTAATTGGTCTAAAACTGTATACTGAATCCGGGTTTTGACTCTTGGGAATAAGAGTAAGATACATTTAACTTAGAATTTTGTTCATTCTTCGAGAGTGGAAGAAGACCTTAACCACACACTACAGATGGTATGACTTATCTAGCCAACAGATTAACCATTATAATGCCACAATAGTATATTCATTTGGGATTTGGATTCAAAACCCAAACAAAGATTGAAGTAGATTCATTTAATTAAGCACTAGTCTTGGTTTTTTGATGGACTGCATTGCAATATTGACAATAAAGAAATCAGTTGTAACTGCATGAATACAAAGTCAAGGCGCATGCGTAGTGAGTTTGAGGCACCGCTGATTACAGATTTTTGTCGATTAGTTCATCATTCCAGACAGTCARGAGGGTTGGAGAACAATCAAGGAAACAAGCCCCCGAACTGAGCATCTTAAATGTGCTTAATGAATGTATTACCTATCTAATCATGAATTGAGGCTCATTTGTATTTTCTAGATAGATGTAGCCAATGGCAAATGGCRGATCTAGGACCTTTGATCAGTGGGGGTACATGTCTGGTCTCACTTCTGAGGCCTTTTAAAACCATGACATGAAAGAAATACCTCATTTAGGAAGTCAAATTTTATTTGGTCCCCTATTATTGAATGTGGACAATTGTATAAAAAGAATATAAATTTCTTCATAAACATAAAGCATTTTCAAATCTCAGTGGAGGCATTTGCTCACACTTACTTCTACATAGATCTGCCACTGGATGCAGTCAGCTTGAAGGCTAAGAATAGAAAATAAGGGGTTGATGTGGATTGAACTTTAAATTTCCCCAGAAATAAACTATAATTTGTTGACCATGTTGATCATAGCTGTTGGAATGTTAGAATAATATGGGCTCACATCGTCAACATCCGCGAATGAGAGAACACCACATCACTAATGCTTAGTTTGGAAGGAGTACAAATAAAATATGTACAATACAAATACATACAGAATAATACAAAATACAAGGTTTTTCACTCTACATATTTGTATTTGTACTCCTTCCAAATTATGCTTAATGAGTTTTAAGACAAACGGAGTCTAAACTTAACAGAATCTGGACTCCAAGGGCTTTAAAATTTGTTAAAAGGTAAAAACATTTTCTCTCTCAACTTGCAGTTCTGGGAGCGGACAAGGAATATGTCAAGTACATTGGGATGATATGCATTGGAGGCTTTAATAGGCTTTTATGGTTATCCGGATAGAAGTCGTAGGAGGGACTCATGGAATCTTCTTCATGCTATCTGTGCTTCTTCTATGTTGCCATGGTGTTGCATTGGAGACTTTAATGACATGCTTTCTCCTGAGGATAAGCGGGGCAGATTGGATTATCCTCAATGGCTTTTGTCTGGGTTTCGTGAGACTATTTCAGATTGTCACCTTCACGAGATTTCTATTATTGGCTCTTGCTTCACATGAGAGAGAGGTAGAGGGACTGAGGCATGGGTCCAGGAAAGAATTGATAAGGCTTTTGCTTCAGGAGAGTGGTTGGGGTTATTTCCGGACGCAAAGCTTCGAAATTTGGTTGCTCCTGTTTCGGACCATAATTCAATCCTATTAGAAACAGTGATTGTTTCTCGTGTTCATCGACAGTTGCGCTTTCGCTTTGAAAATTGGTGGTTACAGGAGCTAGGTACGGTGGAGGATGCGTGGAGTTTGTCAAGGATGGGTGATGTTTCTTCTTGTTTGGATCAGTGTGGCAAAGCTCTTACTAAATGGGGTTCGGGTCTGAATCAGAAATTCACCAGGGATATTGCTCAATGTAAAGCAGTTATTGAGAGGCTCAGAGACAGCAGTATTCCTTCAGATATTGAGACTGTTAAAGAAAAGAAAATTGAACTTTTAAAGCTTTTAGGGCAGGAGGAAGATTATTGGTGTCAGCGTAGCAAGAGTTTTTGGCTTCGCGATGGTGATGCCAATACTAAATATTTTCACACGGCAGCATCCACGAGGAAAATGACCACTAGAATTTCGAGATTGATGGATGATGAGGGTAATTGGCATGATGATCCGAGTAGTCTTTGTCAAGTGGTCCAGGATTATTTTCGTAAGTTATTTTCCTTGTCTCCTAGTCATGCTATTGATGGTTTCGATTTTGTTGATTGTAAAGTTTCAGACTCAGACAATGAGAAGTTTCTATCTCCATTTTCTTTTGAGGAGTTTAAGGAAGCTGTTTTCCAAATGCATTCGGACAAGTCCCCAGGTCTGGATGGCCTAAATCCAGCTTTCTATCAGAAATTCTGGCCCTTAATTGGTAAAGATATTTTTCAAGCTGTTGTGTCTTAGCTTTCCAGAGAAGAGTTTCCAACTTCACTAAATGACACTACTATAGTGCTTATTCCGAAGTGTGAGTCCCCGAAAACTATGAAAGATTTGAGACCTATTTCTCTTTGTAATGTGCTATACAAGATCGTCTCAAAAGTGCTTGCTAATCGTCTTAAGGTTCTTCTTCCTAACATTATTTCGAATGCTCAATCTACTTTCGTGCCTGGGAGAGCCATCACTAATAATGTCTTGGTAGCTTTTGAGCTTATTCATTTTATGAGGAGGAAGCAGAAGGGTAAGGTGGGCGAGGTTGCTCTCAAAATAGACATTAGCAGGGCTTATGACTGGGTGGACTGGCAGTTTCTCAAGCTTATGATGCAAAAATTGGGTTTTTTTGACAAATGGATTAGGTTGATCATGCTTTGTGTCACTACAGTTTCCTATTCTGTGGCTTTTAATGGCATGGAGGTTGGGCCTATTATTCCTGGTAGAGGTCTTCGCCAAGGTGACCCGCTTTCCCCTTATTTATTTATTTTATGTGCTGAAGGCTTATTTGCTTTGATGTATAAAGCTGGAAAAGAGGTATGATTTCTGGCTGTCATATTTGTCAGGGTGCGCCTAGTGTTTCTCACTTTTTGTTTGCAGATGATAGTTTTTTCTTCTTCAAGGCAGAGGAAAGGGAATGTAATGCCATGAAGAATATCCTAAAAGTCTATGAAGAAGCATCGGGACAAGCAATCAATTTTTAGAAGTCGGGTGTGTTTTTTAGCTCAAATGTGCCTCAGGATGTGAAGGCTAGAGTGACTAGCATGTTTGGGGTTGTTAATCCTATTAACACAGAGAGGTACTTAGGCTTGCCTTCTCTGATAGGTAGGAAGAAGAAGGAAGTCTTCAGATTTATCAGGGGTCGTCTATGGCAGAGATTGCAAGGTTGGAAGAGTAAGCTTTTGCCTCGTRCGGGTAAGGAGATTTTAATTAAATTTGTGGCTCAAGCTGTCCCCTTCTACTGCATGAATACCTTTATGATTCCTGTCTCTCTTAGCAAAGAGTTGGAGAGAATGATGAACTCATTTTGGTGGGGTAATTCCAACTCTAATGGCGGGGGCATTAAATGGCTTAGATGGGAGAAGCTTTGTGTAAGGAAAGAAGAGGGTGGTATGGGGTTTAGAGATATGCAAGCTTTCAACTTAGCAATGATTGCGAAGCAAAGTTGGAATATCCTTTCCAACCCATATGCTCTTGTTTGTCGTGTTTTCAAGGCTAAATACTTCCCCAGGGGGGATTTTCTAGTAGCCCAATGTGGGCATAATCCAAGTTATACTTGGAAAAGCATCTGGCATTCTCGCATTGTTTTGGAGAAGGGTTGTAGGTGGAGAATTGGGAATGAGCAGCATATCCGTGTATGGGATGATCCGTGGCTTAAGGAGATGGGCAATTTTAAGGTTGATTCGCGTAGAGTTGAGGGGCTTGAAGATATTGTGGTTTCAGACTTATGGATTCCAGGCCACAAGGAACGGGATGTCGAAATGATTCATGAGCTTTTCGGCCCAAGGGATTCTAGTGCAATTTTGAATATTCCCTTGTCTTATGTCAAGAGGACTGGCTAATTTGGCATTTCTCACCAAATGGGGTATATTCAGTAAAGTCAGGATATATTACAACGAATCTTAATACCACTACCTCTCAAGCTGTTATTTCGGGTGGATGGGATAAGTTGTGGAAGCTTCCTATTCCACCTAAGGTGAAGAGCTCTGTTTGGCGGGTTTGTAGGGAGTGTTTGCCCTGTAAAGACTAGCTTGCTAGGCGTGGCATCCAGTTAGATACTTTCTGTCATCTCTGTAATACTAACGTTGAAAGTCTGAGCCATGTCTTGTTATCATATCCATATGCTCAAGCTTGTTGGTCTAAGGCTGGCATCAGCGTAAATGTGTCAAATCACGCCTTTTTTGTTGATTGTCTTCTTGAGTTTTTAGCAAAAACTGATTATGACAAGTCTGGACGTGCTTGCATGGTTTTGTGGAGCATCTGGTCTCAACGTAACTCCAAACTATGGAGAAATAATTTTAAGTTGTCTGATCATGCTATTGCTGGGAGTTTGCAGTTTCTCCATAATTGGAAGCAAGCTCAAATATAGAAGCGGTTGGGCATGGTTATTAATCTTAACCACCAAGGTGACGGTAATTGGCGTGCTCCCCCTCCTGGTTCCTTCAAGTGAAATGTTGATGCTGCCTCTTTCACAAGCAGTAACCTCACTGGGTTTGGGATAGTTATACGTGATGAGCTTTGTGCTTTCGTGAAAGGTTACACGTCCACAGTTCTTAGCCTATTCATCTCAAAAGAAGGGGAATTAATGGCCCTTATAGCAGCAATTAAATGGGTGACCAGCATGGATATCCAGAATGTGGTATTTGAAACTGATGCCCTAGTGGTATGGAAAGCCCTCCGTGCTCCAGCTTCGGACCTGTCCGAATTTGGCTCCCTCGTTCATGAGTGTTCCTCGTTGTTACAGCAAGGTGTAAATTTCTCGGTGGCTTGTGTCAAAAGGCAAGCTAACACCGTGGCCCATAGCTTAGCTAGGGCTTCTTGTCATTTCGTTAATCCTTGTATCTAGCATAAGCCTCCAGCGTTTGTGGAGGACTTGCTTGTTTGTGATATTTCTGGTTGATTAATGCATTGCAGATTATTCTCAAAAAAAAAAAAACTCTTGTTATCAAATTTAGAAACAGCTAGCACTCGCAGGGCACATAAACCCCGGCCTGTTATTTCTAAATCAAAACCTTGCCATCAAGCCCATATTAAAGGACACTACCCAAAGTTAGATTTGGAGCATAGCCCAGTAACCACACTGTGAAATAAAGATCAAAATCATCATACTTAATAGCCAGATGGGATTCCCAACTCCACATCCAAAATGGAAATTCGGATCACTTTGTAATTAATGTTCAGATCATCTGGAAGGAGAATTTGCCACTTCAACTTAGGGCCCATTTGGTTTGTAGTCAGAATCGGAATCGGAATCAAAATCTTCTAGAATCGGAATCAGAATGATCCATTCCCATAGTTTGTTTGGTCAGACAGGATGGTCATTCCCTCAAATGGTCAAATGGGGTAATGTCATTCCAGAAGGAATGGAAATGGGATTCTGATTCCACCCAACCAAACAGTTGAAATCGGTATAGCCCATTCTAATTCCGATTCCAGACCCTTATTCCTGCAAACCAAACAGACCCTTATTGTTCATTGCCAAGTTATTCTTGCTTTATCCAAACATGTGGCAACACCAGATGGTGTAATTCAAAATTGTAAGTGAGAGGTCATCCTTGAACTGAAATTGATTTTAAAACTTTGCACTAAGACTTTTATTCTCAACAGAATCTTAACTTAGCAGAATTAGTCCAAGGGCCACTGATGGTGACTCTTGAAACCAATTTGAAACTTAGATTTATAAAGGAAAAACCTACATTCGAAAGTTGAACCTGACTATGAAAGAGACAAACCATAATTGAAAACAACCCTCAAATTACAAATCAAAAACACAAGCTCAGTTTGAAATTTGAATTAAATTGGAAAAATGCCAGAGTAAGGTGGGTCACTTATGATCTTTGAATGTATAAGTGGACTACTACTGATGATGCATGATCAGGCAGTTACCTGCTGACTAATGACTTAGATGCCAAGCTGGACAATTCCTCACTGGAAGGTCATTTGGATGTCGAGTTGTATAATGATGAGCTAAAATATAACTCGGATGCCAAGCTAAGTATTGGCAGGCTATGTAGTCTCCTAAGGGCAACCTACAGGGGAACAGTATTAAAGTGTTCGGGTTTCTTTACCCGAGGTGGGCACCCTGATGCTTAAGTCAGTGAGTTAGAAATTTTAGAGAGAGAGAGAGAGAGCTAGAATGCTAGATAACCAGAGTATTCGCGCGTACCTTCTCTCAAGAAAGTGATGCCTTTATATAGGTGCAAGGAACTGGAAGCCCCTCGTAAAGGATCTGAGATTCCCGGGGAGCCACTCCCGCTAAGTTYGGAGAGTATATCTCAGTCAGTTACTTGATCTACGCAATTGGCTAAGGTCCGTTCGATTAACTCTAATGTGGGCAATGCGAGCAGGTGAGCTTAATGGTCGAGTGTTGTTATCCCAAAGAATTCGGTCTCGATAACAGGTTTAAGGAATAAGTCGGCGAGCATGTCTCGTAGGCCACTACGTGTACCCTAGTTAGCTCGGCAAGTTCCCGAAAGAGGTCGCTCTTTATAACGAGGTCCCTTAGGTCAACCAAGCCAAGGTACTATAGGTCGGCCCTGGATGATAGTCCCTGGATGATGTGTTGTTAACCGCTCTACTGAGGTGATTTAATTACTTGGTGCTAAAATATCGTCTAGCTGTTCATGGATGCCACGTGTCGTGATATCATTCAGAGGACTAAATGACTCCTCATCAACTACAAAAAAATACTCCATAGAAGTTCGGCTCAAAAGACATTATCACATTAAGCAGCTCATAAGCGGCTTTGACCCTACCCAAATGAAGCTCATGAAAAAAAAAAGAGGGAAATCATGGTCTGGCACCTGAATTGAATCTAAATGGCATAATCTGAAAATTGGGTTTGGATTGGTTACACCAACTCTAGCATAATGAATTGCAAAGGATTTAAATGCTCAATGACATAAAATCTGATCCAAAATGATCCTTAGAGTCTCAAAGGTAAAAGCATTCTGAACACAGGGTTCATCCCAAAGCCGAAGGGCTCTAAACATTGGTGCCATGCAGTTAAAATCTTAACTTGAATGACAGAACAAAAGTAAGAGCCTAAGACAAAGCTGAATCGGCAATTAGAGCACGGAGAAGAGAGATCTTTTGTGAGGAAGCAAACTTATACCTGCTTTCCTGGTTTCTTAAGGCGGGAAAGTTCACTCCAACCCAAAGAAGAGAAAAAAAGAAACAGGAGAGAGAGAGAGAGAGAATGTCGGCGAGGCAACCAGTGACAGTGGACGGTGGTGGGTTGTGAGAGGGAGAGCAGAAGCAGGGAGAAAGCAAGAGAAAGAGAGAGGAATAGGATCAAAAAGGGGATTTGGTGGGTTTTACCTTTTAACAAGTTTTGAAGCCTTTGAAGTGAGAGTGGATCTGCTCCTCACACTAACCTTACAGCATGTCCGAGTCCCACATCGGTAACATCTCCCATATTTGTATGTTATTATTCATGGGAAAATGTTCTCATTACACGGTGGAATATGATTGTGAGGTTGGTGTGAAGACTGCTATGTGAAAAGCATATCCCAATTCATCCAAACCCATTTTAGTCAGGACTCCATTAGTCTTAAAACCCATAAGCGCGACGTGGTGTTCTCTCAGCAGACGATGTGATGAGCTCGAACAATATGGTTGCATTGTCTGTCGCTCTCTCAGTGACGGACTCCGGTATGGTTTGGACTACAAATCTGGTGATACATTATTAACGGATCACATCAAATTTTGTAAGGGCCAAATCCCAATTCCCCTGTAAAACCATGCCTCTTTTTTAATATTCTTTATTACCTTAGTATTAGTTGTGCAATTACACAAGTGTTCTGTAATTCACATATTGGTCTTCTAAGTTATATATCTCTGGAATAAAACATTAGTTAAAAAACAAGAACTTTACAAGAAGTAGTGGACAATCAAAAAAGCTTGGTTTATTGTGATAATGGATGTGAAACAAACTGACCATGAAGCTTGGTTTCTATGTATTACAAAATATTGCAAAATACAATACACATTAGAAGAGGATTTATGAGTAATTTCAATTGTCTTTTTATTACATTGGCATTTCTAAATTAAAGCTAATAATATTTTTATTTATTAATTAATTTTCTTTAGCTCTTCTATTTACAACTTTTAAATAGTTTTGTCTCTTTTATTCATTTGTGTTTATGTTACATAAGCACTAGTAATTTCATTTTTTAATAATTCTTACATTTTTCTTATTTGTATCCACATTTATTTCTTTATTACATTTGAGGATAGATGGCACCTCGTCATGTATTGAACAGGCGTCTATGCTTGAATGAAGAGGGTTCGACTATGATATAGAAAATATATGATATCCGAAAAATAATTGAACAATAAATCAGAATTATAAATGTGATAGTGAATATAGTGTTATTTATCAGAATTCATGGGTTGGTTTTGATTGGTCAAAATTCTTTCTATACTATATCTTTTTCGCATCATAGATTATTAGATTTTCCCATTTATATTATTCATGTTCGTCAAAGACTTGAATTAATTTATTGATGTATTATTTTTTCCTTTTCGATTGGGATTTATTCAAGTTTTTTTTTTAACATAACATGTGTATCATGTATTTCAAAACCATACCAGACCGGAAAAACCGGGAACCGGTCACCTGACTGGTTCCGTTTTCCCCCAAAACCGTTGATTTTGGTCAGCAAACCGCTAAACCGACCAGTTAATCGTTCGAACGGTTTTGACCGTTTTTCAATCTTTTTTAATTTTTTTTATTTTTTGTCAGAATGGACCAACCATTCGGATCGAACGGCCGGATCGTTCAAACCGATAATCGGACCCCTGACCGGTTCAATCACCGGTTTAGTTTTAAAAACCATGATGTGTATCTTAATTTTTCAATCACTTTTAAAAGTGTGTTGTGATATACCTCTTAAAATTGTCTCTTCAATACTCCTTTAGTCATTTGGTACTTTTTATCATGGTTTTTAAAAATGAACCGGTCAGGGGTCCAGTTACTGGTCGGACCCGAATGGCCGGCCCATTCTGACAAAAAATTAAAAAAAACTGGAAAATGGTCAAAACAATTCGAATGGTTAGAACGATTAACTAGCCGATTCAACTATTTGCTGACCAAAATCAACAGTTTTGAGAGAAAATAAAACCGGTCAGGTGACCGATTCCCGATTTTTCCGATCCGGTCCGGTTTTGAAAACCATGCTTTTTATGCATAATTTTCTTGATGGGACAGTTGATGACTCTCTCTTTCCACATGTTTGAACTTATCACTTTCACACTTAGGGTGGTGGCATGGTGCCCCTCAATAGATCAAAAGCCTGATTTATTCAACTCATAAGAACTGTTTGATAACACTTGAAGCGGACTTATTTATTTGTTTTTTAGCCAATAGGCTATCAAGAAAATCCATAATGGAATAGCAAAATACCATACATAGTTAGCCAATCCCATATATATATATATATATGATGATCTTTGGGTTCAAAACCATTTATTGACAAGCCGTCAGATATGACTTCTTCTAATTATAATGTTGAAGTTGCTGCCCTAAAACCAAGAAATTAAGCTGAAAGCAGCCGTTGCTGCACGAGAAGAATGTCAAAGCGCATGCTAAGGCCAGAGTGAGACTCTGTGCGTCAATCTCTCCCCAATTTCTGGCTGATTGTGACCATCCTTCTTGCAGCCCAAGAATATATAATTCATGGCAAAACCCCCTCACCCAATTAGGCTGTGTTTGCTTTGAAGGAAAATATAAGGAAGATAAACGTAGGAAACTTTTATAAATCTCGTATGGATTTTCCAATGTTTCCTTTACTTTTCTTACTTTTTTTTTTTTCTTCGAATCAAACATCCTTCTTGCTAAAAGCAGGCATTCACATTTGGGATTACAGATAGTCCTGAATTAAGCATCTTAAATGTGTTTAATGAATGTATCATCAAGTTATTGATATGATTAGGGTCAAAGGGCATATGCAATCAGCCGGCTTAAATTTTAGAATTATAGGTTGTATTGTCAATGTTGATTTGATCATAGTAGGGATAAATCGCTGATGAGTCACATCAATCTGAGACCCACTAAGTAGGTATTTGGCACTGAAGCGTCTCATTTCACAAGCTTGCCACATTAGGAAAAACAAAAATGCTAAATGTTGTGTCTGCCTTAAAGGTAAAGGTAAGGAAAGGAGGTGCTTCTTGAATGTTAAAATTGACAATTCGGAGATATTTTGAATCACTAAGGTGATGTAGCACATTGGAATTTGAAAAGTTGATATCCTTTTTGAGATGTCATATAGTTGTCATTATAAGTATATTTATCATAACTAGCCAAAACACTTCAAACACCTAATCAGTCTGTTTCTCAACCAAATGCGATTTTTGCATTTCTCAAAATTATAAGTGCCAAACACTAAGTGGGTTTTTGGCACCGGTGCCTTTTACAAGCGTTTCATTTCTGCTGATGTGTCATGCACACCATATCAGCAAATAAATGGAATCGGCAAGAAAATCGCATTTGGAAAAGCTGACTACTTTTTTGAGATGTCACAGATTTGTCATTATAAAAGTTAAATCATTTTAAATGTCCAATCAGCTTACATCCCATTTTTATGTTTTTCAAAAAAAACAGGTAAAATGAAACACTTGTGAATCTGAGCCCACTTCTAAAATAGAACACTTATGAAACACACCAGTGCCAAACACCCACTAAGATGGCAAGCCTCCAATCTATTACTTGCTTTGTGTAAAGGGTTACACCAGTGCCAAACACCCACTAAGATAGCATGGGACGGGCTACCCCCATTGTTTAGCCCCTTGAAATGAAAAAAGAAAAAAGAAAAGAATAAAAAAAAAAAATTGAAAGCTTGGTTCATTGTGACAATGGATGTCAAAGAGCCTGCCATCATTTCAAGGCCAAATTAATTTTGCCTTTTTATTGCATCGGTAGTGCGAAAAGGTAATAATATTTTGGGTAAATTACAGATTATTACCGTATACTTTAGGGATAATGATAATTATCCCTCTGAACTTTTATTTGTGACAAAGCCTCCCTCTTTGTTAAGTTGAATGATGGAAAAAAAAATTAAGTTATCAAAATACCCACTCAAAAAAATTTTATAAAATGGAAATTGCAACAAGAAAGCAAGAAATTTCTATGAAAATCTAGAATTGTAACAAACACAATATGCAATTGACTGAGAATTCTTGGAAAAAAGGGGTGTTTGGGGATTAGAAAAGTTTAAACAGCTGCATGAGAATCTTTGTCAAAGTTAACTGATGGAATGCTAATCGAGGGGGTCTTTGTTGCAAATGAAAGTTCACGGGGTAATTGCCACTACCCCAAGTACAAGGTAGTAATCTATATTTACCCTAATATTTTTATTGTTAATTAATTTTCTTTACTTTTTGCATTTACATCTTTTATCTTTTATTTATTTGTGCTTATACCACATAGGCACTAATTTGGTTCATACTTCTTTCTTATATTTACCCACATTTATTTCTCTATGACATTTAAGCATGGAACCTTAAGTAATGAACAGTTGTCTCTGCTTGAATGAAGAACATCGTGATGGTCAGTTCTGAGAAACAATGGATCTCATCCAAGGTGTGTATTTTTTTATCTATGTAGACATTATTTATATTCATCAAAGACTCAAATTTAGTTTATTAATGTACTTTTAGGATTATTCCAAGTTTCTTGGCATAACATGTGTATCTTAATTTTTTTCATTACGTCAATATGTTTATTCTAATACATCTCTTAAAATTGTCTTTTCAATATATGTTCTTCATGTTCCTAATTAATGCAATACAATATTAATTCCAATACGACAATTGATGATTCTTTCTTTCCACATGTTTGAACCCATCACTTCCACACTTTAGAAGGTGGTGGCCTAGAGGAGCACCAACCAACGCATTCTATTACTCAATAGGTCAAAAGCCTAATTTATTCAACTCAGGCGTTGTTGTTATCAAAGGGCCTCATGATCCCTTGACAAAATAGACTGTCTTCTTTTACCAAAACTCAAGCTGAAATTTCGGAATTTTTTTAACATTTCCTTAAAATTTCATGTAATTTGGAAAAGAAGGCTACGTACATATAAAAGGAAAATAAAGTATATTAAGGTTGCATTTGACATTCCTTATTTTAAGGACTTATCTCATTTTTATAGTTAAAATATCCCTATGAACATTGAGTTTTTAACAGAAAAAAATGCAATAAGTCCTTAAAATTAGGAATGCAAATGCACCCTAAGTTATCTTAGATTTCTCCATAAGAATCTTTGGAAAATAGGGTGATCCGCTAACTTCACTGCTCCCCAGTGCAATTCAGCATTATACCCCTCTTATTAGAGCCTTGATGAGATGATAATAATAGTCCGTTGCTGTCAATTTTAAGTATCATCCACGTCTTGCTTTGGTCTCTTTGCTGGTTTTAAAAACTTTTTGTTTTTTCATGCCTAAATGCAATATAACTGTTCAGTCACGGATCTAAGTGAAGGGCTTCAACTAGGGGTGTGTTCTGTAATGTGGATGAGAAATTGGTGGGCATGTGGACTGATCCACACCACACCTTGTATCAGGGACCAATCCTCACCACGCCACACCACAGTCCATAATTGTTCTGAACTATGGATAGATTATGTGGATCAAACCAGTCCACACCCACAGTGGCATTCTATAAATGTGGTTATGTATCTCATATACATTTTATGGGAGATCTACACAGTCGATCATAAATGTCTATTCTTTACATTTTATATGGTAAATAAATTGAAAAAAAAATGCATCAATATGTAAACAACAATTGCATTTTTTAAATAATTAAAAATATTATTTTAAATATTAAAAAATAAAAAATAATATTTTAAATATAAAAAATATTACAAAATTAATATTTAAATAATGAGAAAAGAATTTGGAAGGAGAACCATCGGACTTGTGAAAGAATAACATTAAAATATTATATTATTGATAAAATATTAAAAATTTAAAATTTAAAATTTTAAAATTATTAAAATATTAAATAAAATGAGAGTAATTGGACCAATATAACATAAGTGCATTACACTGAAACCTTCCCACAAACTGTCCACGCCATAGTATGGACTATTTACGAGAAAATACTATAGACAATAAATTGAGGTGTGATTCATCCTTGTCTATGCTATTTTGTGGACGGGGTCATAAAGATCATGAATCTTAAGTGCTTCTAAAAGAACGAGGGCTTTACTTTTAACAGCTAAGGAGGGATTGAGATTTATTGAACGAGCAATTACGAACGATCCATGATGGTCGCTGATAATCAATCCTGCACCCACACCTGATCTAGAAAATGATCCATCAAAGTTGAGTTTCAACCAATTTATATGGGGGTTCATCCACTTATCATTAACAGATTCAAAAGGATGAGTGATGGGTAGTGTCCAATATTGGTTTAGAGCATCAACCATTGCATTTACCCTCCCAATTAAACAGAAATTTCATTAATAATTCGCTTAATATCCAAAACGTCATTATCCAAGACAAGACAACAGGCTTTCCAAAGCATCCACATAATAATGGCACATCGAGCAAAGATAGGAACATGATCTTTGGAACCGGGATCATAAATGTAGCCCAAGAACTAAATTAGAGTATATCAATAACATCATATTGTATAAGGTTAATACACGGAAGGTGTTCAAATATTTTAACCTTTAAACCCTATCAATGAGTTACGAGATTTAAGGAAGTATAAAAAAAAAATGAAATATTTTTTTATCCTTTCATCTTTAATTACAGACATGCATGACACTAATTGATAATAAAGGGCCTATTTTAGACAATTCAATAGGTTATCTAGAAGGAAAAATACCCCCATAAATAAAGGAAAAGGAGTCGCTATTAACTTTTTCTCTCAAATAGATCTGTCAAATAGATTAGGTCTAGGTCCAAAAGAGTCCAACATTACCCACACTCATTATGATATGCCATTCATAGCACTCTCCAAAAACAGCACATGCTGTTTTTTTACAAACAGCCAAAAGTTTTTTCCGGATTACATAATCCTGGATAATACACATTGCAGGTTTAGATGTATTTTTAGATAATACAATTGCAGGCTTAAGTGTATTCAGGGGTGGATTCGAGCTGAGCCGAGTCAAATAGTACGCCGAGCTCGAGCTCGAGTTTGGTTCGAGTCAAAAGTTCAGAAACTCGAGCTTGGCTTGTTTAATAATTGAACCACTGAATGGGGCTCAAGCTCGAGCTTAGCTAAAACCGAGCCCAGCCGAACTCGAGAAGCTCGTGAAAAGCTTAGCTCATTGCCACCCCTAGGTGTATTTTTGGATAATCCTTTTGTGGATCAGTAACAAAATGGCACATAACTTTTTAAATGTGTTAACAGCCCATATATAGATCTGGATCAAATATTTGTCCCTGATATGAAGTAATTTGAAAGAATCTAGGAATTGCTCTAATAAGTGATAAAATAAGAGAAATTGATCTAAAATCTATAGGAAGAAGTTAACTGTCACTCTGTTGAAAATCAAAAGAGACTACAAGGGATGAGACAGACAAAAAAGGACATGAGTTCAAGTAATAAGAAATTATTTAAGCGCTCGTAACTGTAGTTAAAATGGCAGTGAACAAAATAGAATTGTGAAAACCGACCAATCGAGGGATAGCTCGGTGGTATGTTAACTGCTTCGCTCCAGCAATGACGCAAAATCGATTTCCGCAACTACCGTTTGGAGATGGGCAGTTATTAGTGGTGCGTGGCACCAATACCTAAAAAACAGAAATGTGAAAACGTGAATTCGCATAGCTGATCCCATATAATGATGTTGACAATGACGACAACCGGTCTCAGTAAGAGAACCACCATGGTCGTCCTATTGTACATTGGCTGTTTGAATTACTACCGTATCTAAGCTGTGGCACCTCAATTTTCTAACCACATGATGCATTGACCTCCCTGATCAGGCCCAAAAAGTTTCGAGGGATATGCACATAAACCTAGATTTTGCAAACCGATAATAAGACAGGTTCATCTTCAACCAAAGCTTAGACAGATCTTTGCTTATATATAAACAGTTAATGTCTTTACACTATAGAAACAAGAATCCGTCATGAACATGTCGCTTTTCCTTCTTCACTAAAAAGGAAAACAGAAGACAAAAAGACAAAATACAGGTCCAAGAAATTCTGATGGCCAAATACTTGTGCATATGATATAAAATAGATTACAATTTTCATTTTGTTGTCATCGTCTTCTGAGCAGGAACCAGGTTGTGAACACTCTCAAGAAGAAATATTCTCCAGCAACTGAATTACTTTTGCTCGTTCAGTTATGTAATTATAAACCTATAACACAGTACAGCATTGGTTGGTCTTCTTTGCTTGCTTGTAAAACATCTGTTCCAACATTTAACACCCAGAATATTTAGGTTAGCATGGAAGTCTTATACACACTACTAGATCTACAATATGTGCATGGCAATATGCAAAATGCAATATATTTGCTATACAATTCTTTACTATATTAATTAAAAACATTGATCAGTTACTGCCAAAAAAATGCTCGCTTATACAAGTTTATAAACATTGTTAACAGGCATCTCCACCCCAATTGACCACCTTAACCACGCAAGCTTTGCAATTCAAAAATATAAGACATCCTTAAGTGGTTATGTAAGACGATTGATTTGAGACACAGACAAGCATCAATGGTTAAACCATTGATTATCATCCACAGTATCTATAATCAATGCACTCAATGGAGTTGATTGGTAACACGATAGATTGACAGATTGCCAAAGGAAGAGTTATGGAAGAGAATTCAAATTTGATGATGTTTAATATTCCTTTGTCTATTAATCTACATTTCTTCTTCAACTGTTTTCATTTTTCCCAGATCAGGGGGTGGGAGTGGGTACTTGGAGATTGGCCAATTTGGATAACAAGAACCTTATACATTCAAGAAAGCACTCGTAGCTGTCTAGGAAAGGAATTCATAAGAATAGTTTTCTATAAATAGATAATCTAAATTCCAGAGATATTCATAATCTAGCTCCTGAAGATTTTCCTAGTTTTTGGATTTGTTCTTTGCAATGCCGAGTATTAAGTAATTAATTAACGTCAAGTGGAGGATCTTGTATAATCTTCCATTTATTCATCCCACATCAGGAAGGCAAGCATAATCCATGAGTTCAGTTGTGAACTACACTAATTGACACGAGAATACACTAATTGTCAGATGGTGTAAAATTGTGGGTGGTTGGATTGGGGATTACCATATTACCTCAATGACATCAAGGAAATCATGAAAGCCAGAAATGTCCAAATAAGATGAATCCTAATAGGACTGAATCCTACAGCAAGTACACTGCCCAGGTTGGAAATTGAGGGGGCCTTTTGCATGGTAACAACTTCTTACCTGGGTGGTTTTTTAACTGAAGCATTAAAATGGTTGTCCCTGCTATGCACTTACCAGACCAGATATCCTTTTAGGACTAATTCATACTCATTAGAAATTAATGAGTGGCTTATACTACTCAAAATAAATTTATATATATATATATATATGGGCTTAAGATGAAGATTGATTATTGTAGTCTAGAACATATGCCATTATGACTGAAGAAATATCAGTTTAAATTTATAGTGATTTGTAGTCAAGTGCAACAGAAACAGACAAGGATCACCATTTTGAACAACACTATTGTGGATAAAACACCTTCATTTAGCTAATACATTTTATCCTTCTTTTTACGAAATAGAAAAACACATGATAGACCAGTAACGTTGATAATAGTAGCAGCACAACTTTAAATTGGGCGTACTGATTGATATGCCCTTATTGAAACCATGATTTCAATGTTACTGGTGTGGAAATGAGTATCAACTCATTTCTGGGGAATCATGGATCACAGTTTTGAACAACACTATTGTGGACACAACACCTTCACTTAGCTAATGCCCTTTATCATCCTTTGTTTCAAAGAGAGAACACATGATAGACCAGTAAGTCAATAATAGTAGCAGAACAACTTTAAATTGGGTATACCGTATGTACGCATTGATACGCCCTTATTGAAACCATGACTCCAGTATTACTGGTGTTGAAATGAGTATACTAGCAGGCAACCAAAAAAACAAGGAAGTTTCCAWTTTTAAAGTTTAAACATTTCCCTGCTTCTGAATTAAAGGAAAAAGAAAGAAATCATGTGACTAAAAACACAAATATATGTAAATGTGGGCAGGGATAGGCTTCAATGTGTATATATACATAAACATAAATGTATTAACAAATGTATGGTGGTGGAACACATAACTAGATAAATGCAATCTAAGTGGTACCTGTGATGCTGCACTCAGATCTGAACTCTTCTCAACTAAACTGTCCAGCCTTTCACCTCGTTCAAGCACACTGTCAATGGTTTTATGCTGTATCAACAGAAAAAAGATAAGATCAATAAARTATGAGGAAAGACATACCAGCAGAAGAATCATATATTAACTGTTGCATCAAAAGAAAATCCAAACAAAATATATCTTATCAATTTTGTTTTAAAATATTGGCTAGAGAGAAGATTTGACCTGGAGGAAATAAAGGAAGCAGTGTTTTCAATGGATAGAGYCAAAGCACCAGGTCCAAATGGGTTTACAATGGCTTTTTATTGATGTTGGGAATTGGGACATTCTAAAAGAWGATRTACCAAGGATTTTTAATGAATTTTTTGGGAGAGGGACAATAATTCCAGGAGTGAATTCCACTTTCATTGCTTTGGTCCCAAAATAATTGGATGCAAATCACCCAAGAAAGTTTAGACCCATCAACTTCGATAACAACTTGTATAAAATTATTGCAAAAGTGCTTGCTC
>NW_010729105.1:1779300-1804559 GCF_000365185.1 Nelumbo nucifera | reverse complement strand
GATTTGGCATATTGTTTACCATCAAATCCATAATTAAAAACTCACAAGAATGATCTTAGTTTCATCCAACTCCCTCTGGATTTTCAGCAATTTATCAGCTTCTGCAGGGTCCTGAAGAAAATAATAAAACACATCCAGGTTATTTTCAGTGAAAAACTTCAAAATCATATGGTACATAAGCTTCACCCACAACAGAGTAGAATGTTAAAAGAGGAAATGGACAATGGCATTCTATCTTCTAATTTAATTATGAATCAGGATGCAGAGGGGTACCTGAAATTTGGTTAGAGCTTCATTCAAATAGGACCATGGTTGGGTGGAATCTGACTGTACAGTCCTCCAAGATTCTCCAAAGTTCTTCTGGTATTCATCCACTACCTGGGTACCATTAATTTTAGTTTAATTCTTTATTTACCCTTCCAAGCAAAGAAGCAGATATTAAATTTTATGCACCATCTCATATCAGCACCTTAGGAAGAATATACACTTTACATGTACCAACTCTTTAAGCACAAGGTATCATGAAAAATTGACAGACTCATAGTAAGTCAGTAGGCTACAATAAATCACCTCTTAAGTTATGCAAAAATGATATCCTCAATACAATGAAGTGATAAGAAGCATAGGTAAAGTCCTACTAAAATAGAATAGAACCCACCCAGCCAATTCATGAGATTTAGCCTTCAAATTTATCCCAATGAAAACAAGACAAAAGACAGAAAATTCAAAACTACATGCATTACATGCATTTGAGAGGATGTAAATGTTCAAGTGGGATCTCAGGGGCAATTTACAGTTAGAAACTTGATATTAGAGCTGGAAACAGGCTTCCATTGCTTCAAAGCTTTTGGGGCTCTCTAGCTCCATTCAACGGGGGCTTCTTCTTTTGAAGGTTGATACAGTGATTTATTATATATCACCTTGCATGGTGGCAGAAGAATAAAAATGGTTGCCCTATGTTAAGGGATGTAAAGAAAATAGTTATCACCTACTCATTCATTGCAGGACTGCATATTATAGAATAATTTCTTTTTGGATATGTAGGATCCCACCCTCAAACACAGGAGATCTTGGTAGTATGGCAAGTTACTTCTATCACATCCTTCTGTATGTCTTCCATCACTTGAAGAACTAGATATATTGTGAAATAGAAGGCATTGGTTGAGAGTGTAGAAAGTCAGATTTGAAATCAAAATGGTAGGTGGTCCCAGTTGCTAAGGCTCAGTTTGGGAGGAGTACAAATACAAATATTTACAGTGCAAAACCTTGTTTATTGTATTTGTAAACCTTGTTTTGCACAGTACATATTTGTATTTGTAGTCTTCCCAAACTGAGCCTAAAGAAATATTTCCATGTCTCAGTCTCAAACCATGACAAAAACAGGCCAGCCACAATCTGTTTTCTTTTTCTTCTTAATTGTTCACTTCAGTGCCATCAATATGGCAACTAATGATGAAGTTTAGCATCTCCTCTCCTTATTAAGAACAATAATTTTCCACTCCTCTGAAGAGACCTAAACATTGCAAGGCTTGGCCATCAGGAAAATCAAAGTGACCAATGGCTAGAAATGTTAATATGCTGTGTGAGTCATAGAAGCACCATTGAGAAAGCAGATAATTGGCTTATCAAAAGGAAAAACAGAATGAAGACAATTAGAAAATTGAAGTGCTAAGAGACCCTTCTTTTGCACAATGAAGGCAAATTTAATCTTCTCCTTGCAATGTAAAGTTGTAAACACCAATCATCAAAAGGAACAGCTCCAAAGGTTGCCAGCCAATATCAGAGTCAAGCATCTCCAACGAAAACCAAACTTCATGAGAGCAAATGAGCAAAGTATATGGCTATTTCTGCCTTGGCTTCTTTGTGCAAAACTTTAACAGCTCAAGATCTAGCAGACTAGTAGTTGCAAAAGACGGCTGAAGTTGAACTCACAAAACATAATAGATAACACAGATGAACATGTATAGAAAACTTCTCTATGATTTTAGTACGCAAAACTAAGCAAACAACCCCAAATAAATTTACCAATGTAGAAAAGATACCATTCCTGCTCATACCTCTTCCATTGAATCCTTTATCAAACTCCTCAAACATGAGCAAAACCAAGGAGTGCATCTCAAATGACATCTGCAATAAATTTAACCTTGGAAGTTCCTATGGATATGAAAATCGAATGGCTGGATGCAGTACCAGATATGATATTTACACTATTGAAGTATCTGACATGATATGGCACCTTTGTACATGCATCCAGTTATCATAGGGAAGTTCCCAATATAGAATTCGCATTGTTCATGTCTCACAAAATTCAAAGGACTCATCTCTTTTGGGTTTTTTTTTTTGATAAACGACTCTTCTCTTTTGTTTCTCATACTAAGTCCAACAATAACATTCAGAAACACCATATCATTAATCCACCAATATTAAGACTACAAGAGCAATAGTCTTTCCTCCTTCAGGCCATTCTATATAAGCATCTTTCTTTTCCTTTATTTTGCTTCTTTAAATTAGTGATAATTCTGTATAAGCCTATGGACTGGGTTTAGATTGCTCCCCATATTGTGGTCTCATTTTATAGTCCTGTTAAAACACCATATAATCCCCCACAAGAAACTTATTCAAGTTGCATCCTCTTGGCAAGTTTGACACGTTATGGTAAGAGGGAGGACATATTAAAGGACCTGCTCTATTTTTACTATTTGCAGCTTATGGAAAGAGTGCAGCTAAGTATCACTCAGAGGAGAAATAGCCATTGGAATCGGTAATCTGCAAAATGAGCAAAATAGAGAGCTAATTGGTTTTCTAGAGTTTCCACTATAGAATATTGCTAGAGTTTCGATTTTTATCACTTCAGGAAACAGATGCTGCTTCTTATGCTTGACTTTCTATTCTGAGTGGTCTATAAATAGCCATTGGGGCTTCTATGCTTGACTTTCTACTGATCTATGAAGAGTTGGACATGTATGTACTGCACATGGTGTTATCAAAGTGTCAACTAGTCAATCAACTAGCCAGTTGAGAACCATATTGACTGCATCACTAACTAGTCAATGAATAACCATGATGCAACCACCGAGGAAGACCTATCAACTAAGTCAACTAATAGCCAGTTTGCCAAGTTGACCACAAACTTATTTTAAAGTTTTCTTTCATCATGCATCATCAAACATGATTGGGTACAATATATAAAATTGAAACAAGAAATAAAATAAAAGAGAAATAGTGAAGGATTTCTTTTAGGCCTTCCTCCAATTGGTAGTATTATGGTAGACAGCTGCCATAAACTATAGGACCACATTAGATGGTCAATGTTGTTTTTGATCTCAGACCATCCAACTTTCCTTTTTATATTTGCAAAGCAGAGGCTTCCATGTGGTCCCACCTATCTGAAGTATTGCATACTTCCAGTCTTTATTAACTAATATCTGATATTGTACCATTCTATCAAATTTAGACATATCACTTTGTGCCACATTGACAACACTGAATGTGTGTTGTTTTCTATCATTAACCATGAAAAGATACACACAGGAAGTCATTGCCTTATTTTTCATTTGGCAACATGTAAGCTCATAATGCATTGCTGGTCCTAGCTATCAGGGGTCTTGGGACAGGTCGACTAGATACAACCTAACATTTGGAAATTATGGTAAGTAACCACTCTCAGACTCAATCCCACATTCTCGTTCTTGTATTAACTTGTAATCACCCACTCATTTAAACAAGAAAAAGAAATGCTTCCATAGAACAATTTCCCCTAGATTCCTCATATTTAGCCAATTGATGAAGTCACTGGTATCACTCTCCTTTTTTTTCAAACAATAATCACTCTCCTTTAGTATTGCATAGATTTACAAATCATCATTAATGCCAGTTAAAATACCACATTGGTACTATGGTACCACTGCCGAATAAATACTTAAGCCAACAAGCAATAGCACCAAAATCTACGAGTAACTCTGACTGAAAATATGGGGAACCATTTGAAGAGAACAATTCTATTGGGATAAACCACCCATGCCTATATTCAGAGTAAGGGAAACCCTAAAAGGTTGCCCAGATTCCTAATGGGAGCACAGCCATGAAGGGACCGGACCAAAAAGAAGGGGTGGTCTCCCAAGCATAGCTCTTTTTTATAGTAAATATAAAATAAATTTATTAAAGGGAAAAATCCAGGTGTATACAAACTCAACTGATAAGGCATCACCGAGAGAAATCATGCTATCCACTTCACTCCACTTACTAACAACACCCTAATACCCAGTTACCCACAACCAAAAATAAGTGACCTATCTTTCCTATGACCTAAGTCCTTCCCCAATCTACCAACAGAAATTTCATAACAACACCCCAAGCTGGATTGCTCATCAACCCATCTTTTTGTCAGATAATGTTATCTTCCAATAGCACCAAGATAAATGAACAAATGCACCTAAGCACCCCTATCCTCTCTTGGTTCTCCTCTGTCTTCAGCTGGTGATGATTTTTTTTATATTTTATTTAAAAAGAGAAGGGATTACATCGAGATTTATAATACAATCCATCCCAATAGGGACGCAAGGTGCGATCCCAACCTACAACAACCTAAATTACAACTGAGCCAAAAAGAGTTCAGACTTATGCACCTCCCAAAGGAAGTCTCTCATCAACTTTTCTAATTTTTGAACTTCCTTCCTAGGAATCCTAAAAACCGACAAGTAGTAGACTGGCAAATTTGCTAGAGTGGACTTTAACAAAGTAATTCTACCTCCTAAAGAAATATAATTTCTCTTCCAAGCTGCCAATCTCTTGGTACACCTCTCCACTGCTGGGTTCCAGAACCTAGTTTCTATTGGATTATCTCCTAAAGGCAAACCAAGATACTTCAAAGGCCAGCACTCAATAGCACAACCTAGAGACTATACTACTGCATTCAGTTCCTTCTACCTCAAGTTTATCCCCACCGACGGCCCTTCTCAAAATTAATCTTCAGCTTGGAGATATATTCAAACAACTTTATCACCTCCATTAAGTGTTTTGCTTTCATAGGATCATGATCACCACCCTCACAGAAAATGATTGTATCATCCACAAATTGTGAGTCACTACCGTGTTATTCCAACCAACAGAAAATGATTCCATTGCCTGGAAAAACCCTCCTTGCTAACACTCCCAACCAATGTTTCAGATTTAGACCATCATGGACCCGGATGGTCAGGCCATTCAACCTGGAAACCAGGCAAAAGCCTAGTTCTATTTACCCTGCAACCCCTTATTTTAAGGAAAATGTGTAATTGGTCAGTAAACAATCAACCCGATCATTTGAACCGAACAACAGATTACAAGCTAATGGTAAAAACATATATTTAAATTAAATTATAGCAAAATAAAAATGAAAGTTGAACTTATGTCCCATAAAACCATTACCCAATGTCGATCACAACAATCTAGGGTCTTGGGGAGTGATATAGGACAGGGTAGGGGTCCTACTAATTTAGGATCTATGGAGTAAATGAGGATTGTGGGTGATTAGAGATGAAGAATATGAATGGAAAAGTAGAATGCTTGCTATCAGGGTAAACAGCAATGAGATAGGTCATTTAGAAGAAGAAATAGATGAAAGAGACGGGAAAAAAGAAAACTCTTCTATCATTCATCAAAAAAAAATAGAAAACTCTTCTGGCAACAACCAGAATTCACTGAACCAATCTCCATTTCTTCAAATCAACCCTCCTCTTTTTGCAATTACAATGACTCTTTTTATAGGCTTAATACATGAGCTCAGATGACCCTTTACAGACTCCAATTTGGATAGGAAACAGACCCAAAACAACTTCTAATTGTTTTAGAGTCAAGACAAATCAATAGATGACCCGTAACACTCAAATGAGGGCTCTAATTACTAAAATAACTCTGATAACACTTTCCAAATCCTATTTTGACTAACTAAATTTAAAGACACCAGAAATTATTAAAAATAGTAATTCGTGAGTTTACTAAAAATAGAAATTACAAGAATTACTATATCTAGCAAGTCCAAGAGTTACCATAAATAATAATTTCAAAATAAAAATCTAAAAAAAAAACAGAACCATGTTCTGAAGACACCAACATCTAGAAAATAAATAAATAAAATGAAACAATACCAATATCCTATAGCCCAAAAATTCTGAAGTTGGTATAGGAATTGGAAAATTGGTTTGTTTCCCCATGAATTCTTTGCTTGCTTTTTCATTTGCATCATTCTGATTCTTCCCTGGTTCAAAAAAACTTGTCCTTGTGTTTTGAAGTGGCAGAGGATCAATATTTGTTCTAAGTCACGAATTAGATATTGGGAACAAAAGGGATAAAAAAAATCAGCAACACCAAAACTTGGATCCTTATCTTCAAAAATTACCATCTGAGCATGCTGAATCTTTTCTTCGAACACATTGTGAACATCATTGGCATCTTCTTGTTAAACATCCAAATTTAGCTCTTGATCTACAATAAGCTTTTTCCCTATACCTAGTTGTCCTTTCCCATCAACATTTTCCTGAGTAGCAGTCTTTGAAGTAGGAATATCAAGAGCAATTTCGAGTTGAAACTGTTGTTGCATAGTCGGTGTAAATTGTAATAGAGGGCAGAATGGGAACAATGAACTGAGAGTTCGATGCCAAAGAAATAGGCTGATATACTCCATTAGATGTAGCATTTGAAAAAAAACATTAACCAATAATAATACCTTTTTCCAATCAAAAAAATAATAATACTCTTTTTTATCAATGCCAACAATAATAATACCCTTTTTTTAAAGTCAACTCGATCACGAAGCTGATCCTTCTCTTCTTCATAGTTATGAATCCAAATCATTAAGTTTGGCATTAACTTCTTCCATTGTAGGGTCCATCATGTTTACCTCTAAATATGGCTTTGAACCTGTTGATATGGATCTAATATCTTGGGATTTGGCTCTGATACCAAACTGATGTAGGATGGGGTAGGGATCCTATGATTTAGGATCTAGTGTTGTGGGCCCTATGGAGTGGAGGCTCACGGGTGATTAGAAATGAAGAATATGAATGGAGAAGCAAGTATAATGCTTGCTGTTGGGGTAAACAGCAATGAGATAGGTCACTTAGAAGAAGAAACAGACAAGAGAAGGGGGGATCATAAAGACACTCCAAATTGGACTAGCAAACTGACCCAAAACAACTTCTAATTGTTTGAGAACTAAGATAAATTAATAGATGACCCATAAAGACCCTCCAACGAGGACTCTAATTACTAAAACAACTCTAATAACATTTTCTTAATCATCATCACTCATGCCTTATCCCAACTATGGGGTTGGCTACATTAATCATGTTTCACCGATCTTCTCTATTTAAAATCATATCCATGGTTAAATTATTAGTTCTTAAATCACTTCTTACTACTTCTACTCATATCCTTTTTTGGTCTACCCCTAGCTCTTCTAGCCCCTTCCACTTGTAACAAATCACTTCTTCTAATTGGAGTTGTTGGTGGTCTTCTATGCATGTAACCAAACCATCTTAGCCTACTCTCTCTCTCTCTCATTTTATCACTTATTAGAGCTACCCCTAGACTTCTATGGATGGCTTCATTCCTATCCTATCCTTTCTAGTTTTCCACTCATCCATCTTAACATTCACATGTCTGCCACACCCATTTTCTGAACATGTTGTTTCTTAAATGCCCAACACTTCGCTCCATACATCATAGCTGGCCTTACAATTGTTTCATAGAATTTTCCTTCTAATCTAAGTAATATTCTCCTTATCATACAAAAGTCCAAATGCACCCCTTCATTTTGCCCAACCTGCTCTAATTCTTTGGGTGACATCTTCCTCAGTCTCTCCCTTGTTATGAATTATTGAACCAAGGTGCCAGAAATGGACACACTGAGTTATCTCTTGGTTTCCAATCCTAAGTGTAACCTGATTTACACTCCAATTATTACTAAATTTGCATGTCATAAACTCTGTTTTGATCTTATTTTAAATCCTTTTGTTTCAAACACAACTGTCCATAAGCTCAATTTTGCATTTAATCCTTCATTAATTTCATCAATTAAAATAATGTTATCCGCGTACAACACACACCATTGAACTTCTTCTTGAATATGTTTAGTCAATTCATCTGTGATCAGTGCAAATAGATAAGGGTTAAGTGCTGAACCTTGGTGAAGACTCATCATAATTGTAAAATCTTAAGTCTTTCTCACTGATGTTCTAATAGTGGTTGTTGCACCCTCATACATATCCTTAATTAGGTCTATATACCTATTTTGAACCCCTTTCTTTTCCAAGATCCACCATATTATCTCTCTAGGAAATCTATCATAAGCCTTTTCTAGAGCAATGAACACCATATGAAAATCCTTCTTCTTCTCTCTAAACTTTTCTATCAATCATCTCAAAAGAAATATAACTCCCATGGTTAATCTCCCTGACATAAAGCCAAATTGGTTCTTTAATACACTTGTTTCAAGTCGCAATCTTTGTTCAATTATTCTCTCCTAGAGTTTCATAGCGTGGCTCATGAGTTTAATCCCTCAATAGTTATTACAACTTTGTATATCACCTTTGTTCTTAAATATAGACACCCTCTTTTTCTTTTACTATCTTATTAAATACCTTAGTTAGCCATAACAAGCCTACCTTTCCACACTTCTACTGGAATCCCATCAAGTCCTAATGCTTTTCCCTTCATCTTATTAGTGCCTATTTTACTTCAGTAGGTCTAACTCTAAGAAGGTATGTATTATTTTTAACACTATTAGTATTGCTAGCTCCTCCTCCATTAGCACCCTCTCCCTATTGTTCATTTAATAGTTTTTCAAAATAGTTTTCCATCTTTATTTGATTTTCTCATCTTTTATCAAGACTCTTTGATATTCATCTTTAATGCACCTAACATGGTTTAAATCTCTGTCACTCCTTCCTCTCAACTTTTGCTAGTTTATACTTTTCTTTTTCTCCCTCTTTAGTGTGTAATTTATGGTACCTACTAACTTAATTTAAAGACACCAGAAATTACTAAAAATGGTAATCCATGAGTTTACTAAAAATTGTAATTGTGAGAATTACCATAAATAGTAAGTCCAAGAGTTACCATAAATAGTAATTTTGAAATAAAAATCTAAAAAAAAGAACCATGTCCTTAAGACACCAACAACTAGAAAATAATAAAAAAAACAAAACAATACTAATATCCTATTCCCATAACCTAAAGATTATGAAGATGGTATAAGAATTTGAAATTGGTACGTTTAACCATGAATTCTTTACTTGCTTTTGCATCTGCATCAAAGGGGTATATTGGGTACAGTCCTAACCTTTGGCATTTGTACACTAAGTGGCCACCCTCAAACTCGAGCCCATGTTCTCATGCTCAAAATTCTGAGATTTTACCATTACACAAAGTAATGGCCCCTTATCCCTAAAAGCAATAAACATTTTATCCATCAAGAGTTTGAATCTTCATTGAGTGACTAGGTCTTCCTCTTCGAGAATGATCATGAAGACTGCACAACAAGTCTTGATCAGAACATCGGCTTGTCCTTCGAGTTTAATAATGTCAAATTGGAAACAAGAAACCTTCTTTGAGTCTTCTTCTTGTGGGATTTAATGGTGACCAAAGACTTCACGACAACCAAAAACAATAAACCTTAGTTTTGTCCTTCAAGTCTTCTTCTTGTGGGCTTTAACAGCAACCAAAGACTTCATACCAAAAATAATAAACACTGGTGGCTTTAATGGCAACCAACGACTTCACGGCCGCCAAGATTTCCTCCCCTTCTCTGGTGCCATTTGAGTTAAGTTCAATTTGGGAATTAAGTTTTTTTCAAGATCAAACTAAGTAATAAAGGATTGTTTGTTTGTTTACATTGATGCTGTTTGAATTAAGTCTCTTCTCTAATACCATTCGAGTTCACAAATAGGAATTAAAGTTGTTTGATTGTTCTCTCTGATTAATGTTATTGAGAATTGATTTGTCTACTCACAATCTACTTCTGTAGTTCTATTGCTCAGCTCTCTATAAGATATCTTCTTCTCTAGTTCCTCTTCAATTATCTGTGTACTAGTTCTCACTTTCTAGATTCCAGTTACATTAAGTTTCTTCGACCCATGACATTGCTCCCAACTCTAAAAACTCAGCTACCTCCTTTATGAAACCAACCTTGCCAAATGTTTGATTCCCCTGTAAAGTTGTTCCTTCCCTTGTTTCATCCTTGCCTTCAAAGTCCCTATCCTCTATGCTTTCAATCTCTCTTTCTATTACTGTCTCCCTCAGTTTCCTACAGTCAGACCTGTCAATTGCACCGCTGTTCATTGTGCCTTCATTGCCATATCTGGGCATTCCTTAACAGTTGAGCATCTTTTCTTCCTCACCTCTGTTCTTGTTATTTTGTAATTTGTAATGACCCATATCCATTCTCTTGTATTTCCTCCTTTGATTCAATCTTTATCTACCTAAGTGTCAAATTGGCACCATCAAACACCTCTAAACTCATGCTTTATCCTTCTCAGTCCCCAAGATAATGTAGTGATCACCAACTACCATCCCTTCTTCTTTGACCTAGTAGTAGTTAGGGCAAAATGTTTTCTGGCTCTTGTATTTTTACTTCACCCTAATCTCTCTTTCTTCCTATGACTTTTAAAGTTTGTCCTTTTACCCCTGCTTCTTAAAACCTTCAACATTCAAGTCCCTTGCCCTGCCTTTAAAGGAATCTTGCTTGTATCTTCCATCTCAACCAGTGTTCCAAGACTCAGACTGAACAGTTAGACTGAAAGACCTGGGAACTAGAGGTCATTGTGATTATTTAATACCCCAGATTTCCAGATTTCTCAAAAGCGGTCAAATTTATCAAAACCCAGTGGAACCGTTGAAAACCAGCTAGGTTTCAATGGCCTTACGACCCAGTTGGTTTTCATAACCCGCTTGGGTCACTCAAACACTATAAACTTTAAAAATGTCAATAGGAAGATTTGAATTTGAGACCTCTTAGTTATGTGTGTCATATGCTATCATTAATCCATCATGTTTTTGTGTTCATTTTGGTTTTCATAACCCTGGTCACTTGTATGAGTTGTATCAAAAAACAACAACTTAACCATCTATGCACCACTTATAGATGTGATATAAATTAGAAAATCTATTATATATGTTATTTATTTGACTCGGCAGTCAAACTGTTTAACTGTGACCCGGCAAGAATTCCGGTGTGTGTGGTCCAAGTCTTATAACACTGGTCTCAACTAAAATTCTTGCCATATCCACCTTATCCGGTTATCCCACATCCTATTTCTACCATTAAACTTCAAAAATTTGCCATAACAATTACCAATTGCTGTGAAAGTTGCAGGCACCAAGCATGAAGTGGGTGCCATCTGCTAAGACTCTCATTCCCCGTTGGCTCTTTAGTGCCCCTGCTAATGGGTGTCATCTTCTAAGGCTCAACTCAATTCCAGCATGCTCTCCTGCTCTCTTAGGATGCTGGTTTCTCATGAAACATAAAGAAAAACAATATCCATTTAATTTTCACACCCCTAACAACTTTTTTTCTGATCAATAATCCCCAACAACTTTCCTTTAGCCCACTAACGTGCTGCCCAAATCTCCATAATTTCAGTGTTGGAGTTTGCTCCCACAAATCTACCCACTAGACTAGCATCCAGCAGGTTCAGCCTTTCAACATCTCTCATTGTAAAATGCTTTCTACCTTAAATAAGTTTTCTCTTTATGCAATAAACTACATATTAATAGTAACACTATGGCTAATTATTTGACATTCAATCACAATGCACCTATGCACAGAAGAATTATTTATCTGAGAGCAAGATCTATATGCCACAAATGATAATACAAAAGAAGCGCAGAGCCACATTATCCTATTCCATGTGAGCTAGAGAATTTCAGAGAAATTATCATTTAGCATGCACTCTTTCTTAAACTCCACTCTACGCAATCTCAAGCATGCACAATTTTGGCATAAGGAATTGCAGAAGTTTTTAAAAACAAAGAAAAATTAAAGCTATAGGAATGCTTATGGTTTACAGAACCAAGCATTCAAGACCCCAGGTTATATATCAATAAGTTTACAAGCTAAATTAGCAGGCACTTTGAAGATCTGAAAACCAATACAGCACACATGAATGAATGGCTAGAAGAAAGACTCACAAATGATTATATTGACATAAAAGAGAAAAATGAAGGATTTGTTCAAAAAGACAAATTTTTCTCAAAGAAAATGTCAAGGTTTTATTAGCAATGGAAGAGGAGCATGGGTTTACCTTGTTAAGAACAGAGAACGCACTGCGCACGGGATAGTGGTCATCCATAAAACCCACTGCACAGAGACCATTCCTGTTGTATGCATGCACCTTGTATTCTAAAAACACAAACACATAGAAAGAATATAATTTCTCAGAACAGTTTCCACCCTCCAAATCTTCCCTACTAGAAAATACAAATTGCGCCAAAAAAAGCGCAACAAATATCAATTGTCCAGCGTACAGGTCAAAAAACCTAACGCTAGATTTCGATTTTGCAATAACCAACTCGGTTTTCTTGGCATAGAAAAACATTCATGAACAGAACAATAACAATATTTAAAAAAGCTCAATTTATGCTTTCGCAAATATAAGCAAGGCAAAAGAAATCAATACATTCAATTTTCCGCCTTCAGGAAACCTTTTTCTCAACATCCAACAGGTCATCCATAGAAGATGCAATTAGACAAAAACTGAGATTAAAATCTAAAAACAGAAAACAAAAACGGAAATGACCGATAAGATAAAAGGGGACCTTCGTGCTGAACAGATTGGCGTTGGCCCGGCGGGGTACGTTTGGCGACGGTGCGACCGACAAAGACGATGAATTCTTTGACTGACGACCTCTGAAAGTACCCGAACTGGCTGACGTCAGAGGCATTGGCGAGGATAACCGGATCTGATTCTTCAGAGCTGCATTTCAGAACCAGAAGAGACGTGATCTTCATTTTTCTTCCCTACAAATCGGAATTCGTTCGTGGTTCCTCCAAAACTGGAAAAAGCTTCTCCGGTCGTTTCTTGATCGCTTCGCGGGTCGCTGAGCAGCCGAAAAAGGAAACAATTGGAAGCCCCGCCGATCACATACTTATTGGGTTAGGGAACTACGGTAGGCCCATGTCATAATGTAGCCTCATATCAAACGGATCTCAACCGTCCAATTTCAGGGCCCGGACCCATAATCTCAGAGTCAGTGGTAGACCCTCCTCTCTCCCTTCGGGGCGCCAAGCCCTTGAAAAGTTGAAATATGTTGAGCCTTTGACAGAATGTTTTATCCGTTTCCGTTCCCAACTTCCCATCGCTTGACGGCATTGGCGGGGACGGAAGCGGATCGGGTTTTAAACCAGACCCAGAAAATAGCGTCCATGTTAAGCAGGTTCATTTCACCGACACACGTACAGAGATTCTGCTCTTCAATCAGCGCACGTCACAACTACATCTCGCGTATTTATCACCGGGGTGGCCACGAGCTCAGTCTAAACCAAGTTTCGAGTCGAATTGAAGCCTAATATATGGGTTTGTTTGCTAATCGAGTCGAGCTCGAGCTTAATACAGTTCGGTTCGTGAGGCTCGTGAACCCAGTCAAATATATGTATATAGGGTGTCACCTCAGCTCGTCTATTGAAGGAGACTTCGACTTGACACCTCGACTACTGAGAGAGACCTTAGTTTGGCACATCAGCAATTAAGGAAAACTTTGATTACTAGAGAGGCCTACAATTAGAGGCAGTTGAGCTCGAACTTCCAAGATTTTGACTCGAACCGAGCTTGAGCTCAAGTCTCTAGTTCGAATCGAGCTCAAGCCTAATAATTTATGACCGAACGGAACTCAAATAACCAGATATTCCACTTGTCTCCGCTTCGCTTGAATCCACCCCTATTTGTTATATTATTCATGAGAAATGTTACCAACATGGTTTCCCAAAATCGGATTTTTCATAAAAATCGTTGATTTTGGTCAACAAACCGCTAACCCAAGCAGTTAATCATTCGAACTGTTTGAAGGGTTTTGCCCAATTTTCATTTTTAAAACATTTTTTGTGAGAACAGGCCGATCATTCGATTCAAACAGTTGAACCATTCAACCCAGTAATCAGACCCCTAACCGGTTCGATCTCCAAATTGATTTTAAAAACCTTGGTTCCCATTACAGGCGATGTGCCTATGAGATTGCTGTGAGGTGCGCTGAGTGGGGAGCTTGTACAAAGGTTCTGGGCCGATTTTGATTGACCGTGGGTCCATTGCCAACAAAAAATCATCTCCCCATTGGATTTTTTTTTTTTTTTGGGGGGGGGGGTAATAAATCCCCACATGGGATCTATAACTTAATTCCTTATGGACAATTAATTTCAACCATCCAAATAACTTAAACTTATTAAGATTTAATGACCTTCTTAAACTCTCACTTCGAAAGAGATTTTCATTCAATTTTTTAACTTTCTAAATTATCTTTTTCTTATTTAGTTTAACAGAGTATGATTCAAAATATTAAAGTCCTTTTTTAATTGCTCTAATAGATCCTTGCAGATTTTTTGGTTGTATTCAATATTCATATAAAATGGTTGAGGTTTCTTTTGATAGATATAAATTTAAGGTTTTGTTTGGTTTTTCTTGGCTTATTGGAACAAGTGGATAATTTTTATATTTTAAGATGAAGAGAGGTATTTATGTCAATTAAATAAAACAATAATTTAAATAAACTTTTTTTTCTATGTTAGTGAAGTGATTCTTGTTATTTTAGTTAGTTTTCCTTTGGAGAAAATAGATGTATTTTTTGACCAATTAGGGTTTAAGAGAAAAGGATGAGGAAGTCATCTAACTTAACAGCCAAGGGGGTATTTGTCTCGATGTAAGTTCAGGGAGCTCTTTATCATAAATGAAAGTTCAAGGAGTAATTGCCACTAACCCCATAATACAAGGAGTTTGTGATTTACTCTTTTTATATTATAGATTACAAAGGATATTAAGGGCCCGTTTGGAATGGCTTCTGCATTTTAGAGGAGTTGCAAAGAAAAAGCTGCCTAGGTTGAGCAAGCATGGTCCGATCATTGTTTTAAAAGGCTTAAGCCATTGAGGCATGAGGTGTATGCCTTGAGGCAAGGCACACAGATTTTGCCTCGAGGCTTAAGCCTCATAATTTGGTTTGAGGCTTACGCCTCAAGCTTCAAGGTGAGGCATAACACGAGGCATAAAAAGGTGTAAGCCTCAAGTATCAACATTTGTATAGTTCAAACTTCAAAATATATGGAAGAAACACTTCAATATTTCTAGGCCGAATAAAAATAGTCAAAATTAAATGAAAAAACCAATAGGGTAAATCAAGTTCTATTAAGGGTTAATGCAAATAAGGGGTTAATCAAATTATTAGCTTCTCTTGGATAGTGGGATCTTTTTTTCTTATCATTCTAATCTAACATCCCAAGATTGTTGTTTTTCTCAAATTTCTCCCAATGGATTTACTTTCTCTTTATTGAAATTTTTATGCATAATTTAAGGCCATGCTTGGTTCACTGCTCTAGGCCTAATTCTTTTAATTCTTGTTCATTCTAGGCAATAATGAATAACATTAGAGTGTTCAGCTACAAAATTCTTGCCATGGGCCACATTCTTTTTAGAATGAAAAATCAACCCCATAGCACAAAAATTTAGTAGTTTGCAACATGAAAAATAATCATGCCCCATCTTGCTCATTTTCATTCTTTGTGGAAACTCTACCTACAAAACTGTTTCCATAGATGTTTATTTTTGTGAAAGCACTTTTACAAAAGTACTTTTATGACCACTTTAATAAAAACACTTACGAAAAGCACTTTTATAAAACTACTTTACTAAAGCACTTTTATAAAAGCATTTTATAGAGTACTTTTACGAAAGTATTTTTACAAAACATCTATGCCAACTAGTAAACATTGATTGTTGGAGACCTAGCTAGGCTAGCGGCTTATGAATACCGACACAATTTTTTTTTGAAGTATGAAAATGAGCAACATAGGACACTTGTTAGTCTGAAAATAATTCATTTTTAGGAAAAAAGTATTTGGTTCATAGCAGTATTTTTTATTTTTTCATTCTACCTATTTTTACCCATTCTTGTCCATTTTAGAATTTCATCTTAGGTAGGAGCGAGAAAGAATGAGAATTTAACCAAACATGGCCTAAATATAAGTTATTTATTTTTCTTCCAACTATTAGATGACCATAAATCTAATATCCATTATAAGGATGTTTCTTCATATGAATAATTTCATAAGATTGCATTTTGAAACATGAAGTGTAAAATGTTTATAATTGTTAGCTGATTAATTATTATTTTATTTAATAAACAAAAATTAAAAACTTATTGCTTATAAACATCTAATAGCAGGGAAGCCCTTACTTCGCAGGGGCAAAATTTAAAAATGCCATTTGGAGATGCAATTTTTGTATGCCTATTTGGAGATACAATAATAAATTAAGTTATATTTTTTAAAATAAAATAACTATAACTACATTATTATGAATAATAAACAACCAGGTAGAACCAATCTTAAACCAATTATTTAATTGGGATCAAATCATATACCTAATTATATTGAAAACAATAGTCAAAATAATACTAATTTATTTTTATGTTAATAAGTTAGACATTTTTAACTAATATTATCTTATTTATTATTTATCAAATTCACTATTTCAACCATGAAACATGATAAAAAAATACAACAAATATAAAAAATTATATATTTCATAAAATGTTTGGTTCCAGACCTAAATCAATTATAGACAAGTAAGATTTAAATCAATCCAATAATTAATCAAGACAAAATCATGGAACTAAAAATTTTTATAATTATGTTCAGTCAATTTAGCTCCATCAGGATAGACTCAACCCTTCAGCCCTATTTTTCTTAAATAAAATAAATAATAAATAAAAGTTTATTGGGATGGAACTGGTATAGGCTATCTCAAACCCGATCCGACTCGTTGACAACACTAAATAATGGGCTCAAGGGGAGAGAATAATTTGTTAGTAAATTATTTATAATTAGTAAAATAAATGAATAAATGTTTATTGAAATCTATCTCTTAATGTCACATCTCTTTTATTCTACCAATTTATTTTATTAAAATAAATAATTTATTTAATTTTATTAATTAAATAAATGCTTAGATGATGATAATAATAATAATAATAATAATAATAATAATAATAATAATAATAATAATAAATGAATAAATAAATAAAAGTTGAGATAGAGAATAAGAGAGAGAGAGTTGAGAAAAAAGAGGAATGGCATTTTATTAATAGAATGTCATAATCGTAAATAATTGTATGGGCCATTACAAGAAAATTGACCTTTGGCAAATGGCACTTCATTACAGTTGAAAATGATTGTTGCCAATGGATAAAATTCAATTGGCAGCAAACCTTAATTTGCTAATTGAATATCCAACTGTTACTATATCATTGAATTGGTAATTACAATGAATCACTTGTTTGTAATTCTTGCTTTTAAACGTTGCTATTTACTAATATCATCGAATCTTTAGCTACAACCATTGAAGGTTGTAGTCACAAACATATTTAATACATCAACAAATAGAATGAAGAACAAAAATTCATTTTAATGAAATTAAATCAATTCTATGATAACCTACTGTAAGAGGATGTGAGTGACTGATAACCTACTCTGAGAAAAGTCCACCACACCGATGATGCCGATGCTGACAATCAATGCTGGTGATTAGCAATTGGACGCCAGTAAGCCTTAGTTCCAATGTTGGTGATAGGTCCAATTGATTAATTGTTGACATAGTCAGTAAGCCCGAACTAAGACCAAAAGGGTATTTTCAACCATAAAAGGATAGTTTGGGAATTATGGAAAAAGTATCAATCATGTGGCGTCACATGCAAACGGGACCCGACAGTTGAGTAACGATAGAGGAGGAGTTGAACAATTGTCAGAAAACTTAAAGGTATCACAAGATAATAGCTAAATAGTAGGGGTACCGCATGTCATTAGGCCAAACAGTGGGGGTGTTTAAGAGATTTACCCTAAATTAAATCTTGATATTTTTCTTAAAAAACATAATTAGAACTCTCCTTTTCCCGCCACTAGGCCACCACATTTTATACTTTTCCCTCCAATGAAACTCATGCGCTAATCCCAAGTTCCCAATTCTCCCTCCATCTCTCTTTCGACTCTTCATCTTCGACTTAGAATTAGAACACCATCACCGAGTTCGACTTTGCGGTGGAACACCGTCTTCGACTGAAGTTATTCATTAGAAGTCAGCATAGGTTAGAACTCTCTCACTCTCAGAGTTCGTTTCCGATTCCATAGATTTAGGTTGTAAATGTCTCAATTTGTCACCATTAGAATTTTTGTTCTCTTATTCTCTGAATGATAGGTCGAGTAAGATAAGGGCGTTGTGGTCGAACAAGTCAAATAGGGTGAAAAGATTAAGGTAAAATTTGTATATCCATATCTTTCTCTCTTGCTATATTTAACATTGTAGATGTTTTTTTTTTTTCTTTTTTTTTCTTTTCAGAAAGACAGGATCGGACTTGGACGTTCTTCAGGCTATAAGCTTTGAGTGGCAGAATATATGATCACAAAAGATATTCAATCTTAGGTTAGTCTATGTATTTGAAGTTCGTAGAAGTTAGAAATCCCTCATCGTGGTTTCCCCCTTTTCTCTGGTTTTCTAAACAAAATTTAATTCTTGTGAAAAAAAGAAAAAATCTAGCTTCTTTGAGTAGATCATGTTTGACTTTAATCATCACATTTTCTTTTATGAATCGTTACTTTAATCATCACATTTTCTTTTATGAATCGTTACTTTAATCATCACTTGATTATTTCTTTTACACAAAAATCTTACATTGTTGCACAGTAACCTTCAAATCAGGATATCTTTTATGAGTTTAAACAAAACCTTACAATGGATTGTTGAGTTAGATTGAAATATGAATTCAATAAATAGAAAACCTAGGTTATAACTTGGTAAAATTGCTTGGAATTTCGACCGTTTTGTTTTTGCATGTAGTGCAATTAAAAATCTAAAATATAAGCTATTAAATTCCAAAATTCATAAAGCTAAATAAACGAAATTAAATTTATCCACCTGGATTTCACTGTCAAGTATGAGTTCTACTTCAGCGCTAGAACGACTATCACTCCCTTGTTTCTCCGAAAAGCCCAAAAGAAAAATATAAACAAGCATGCTTTTCAAAGTTTTATTTTGGTTAATGATAACAAATTAAGAGACCAAAAATTCAGTACCTTATGCTCAGAAGAGCAATTTATGGCTCCCATTTCTGAAAATGCATCTTTGAAATCCCTGAAATTTATCATCAAATTAAATCGGCATTCCCATTGACAAAATGGGAATTCAATTCATTTTCAGTTGAAATCTGATCAGATTGAGTGTATGATCCCGAAATAGAACCATTCTTAGTAAACATACTATCCCCAAGCAGAAGTCCATTGTCAAAATCAGCTGCCATCAAGCATCATTCAGAAAAAGGTAATAAATCAGAGAAGGTTCACAACCTTCACTTCTCCTTTCCTTAGCAAGTCCAATGCTAGAACAAATAGAAAACCTCATCAATAAATAAGACTCCTAGGACAAGCTCTGCCACTCCTTCATCAATATAGCGGTTCACAACCTGCCATAAAGCATCAACAACTCCTCAACTAAGCTTAATCCATATGAATTTGGGAATCTCCAAATTACTTTATCTTGAAATTAAAAAGAATAGACAATGGTCAGTCATTAGATAAAAGGTCATAAGACAAAACCTTGTTTATCTCTTGTCATAGTTTATCAGTTATCTCAGTCTTCCTAGGTTTCATCATCTGGGCCATTAGGGATAGTATATCTTGTCCTCCTTGTGGTCGAGCATTTGCAGCATCCAAATCATGTAATGTTACATCCTGATATGGGGAATTTTTTCTTTTCCCAACTCAGTTAGATATAACCACCCCAACTTAGTAATTGGTTGTTCTAGCTATGGTTCTATGCAACTTAATATTATCGGCATTTTAAGGAATAATATCTGTATTCTTTAAAAATGTATTTGCATTTAAGGAGGAAAGTAGGTTTTTCACTACCCTTGGATATGCAGGTAATTATGTGTCCTAAAATATTTTCTTCAAGGAAGTTTATCTTGTTTGTGTGTTCTCTTTTGTAGGCTAATTCACATTACTTTTAGGGTAGGACCTAATTCCAGGGCACATAGTCATCTGGAATAGTCTTCTTTTGGAGGCAGGGGTAGGACCTAATTCCAGGGTCTTGTTAAAACTGTACTATACAATTGTATCATTCTTTCTTTGTATGATCAACACAGAGTTATTTTGTTGCTGATAAAATCATAAAATGAGGTTGCCAAATACCTTTTTTATAATGAATAAAATTCATGGTGGCCACTCCACCACCGAGAGTAAGTTTTGGGGTTTATAAGAAAAAGGTTGCCAAATACCCAAATCTCATAGCAAGTGGGAAAACAATGTAGTTTTTCTCATGCACATACCATCTAACATGCTATATGTGCTTGACATGATCTAAATATAATAGTTAGAAATTATTGTGATTAAATTGCTTAATATTTTTTCAATATTTTTTTTTTGTGATATATAGCTTCACTTAAACCTTCTTCTTTGTGTGCACACATGCAGTGCAATGAGACTTTTCCATATTAAATTCTTTTTGGTTTAGGTTTTATGGAACTTTTATTTTGACCTTGGTTAATTATTGGCTGATTGTGTTCTTTAATATCTATACTGTAGGAGCTTTGAGCGTACCAAGCTGATATTGCAACAGTCTTGAGAAATGGTGAGTGGACATTTTCACAATTTTTTTCTGTGCATAATATGATTATTTAATACATGAAGATTATTATGATTATGTTTTATTTTCCCCCAACTGGTAACAGATCAGCAAGAAATTTTTTTAGATAGGAAAATAATGTMTAACATAAACCTCTTTCTCAAGGGATAAAAAAATGAGCCAATAAGCCCTTCTGACCAATATCCCAATGTCTTGCCAGTGGGTCTACCTTGTCAATTGCTGATATTCTAACTGAAGGTAAAAGATCTGTTTAGTGAATCTCAAATATTTACGACTTGGGGTTCTCAAGCTACCCTTAGATGTCATTAAGCTATATGCAGCATTAAGAGTCTCTCACACCACTGGTTATGCATTAACTTCAACAGAAACCTTGAAACCTTTCTAGTAGTTCCATTCTCCAATTGTGGAGGCCACTAGAGGTCCCCCATAATGACACTTAAACACTAATAGGTGGAACTTGACAGTTGACACATAGTAGGTTCTAAGAAAAGCCAATTTCAATATACAACCATGAAAATATGTTTTTTTCATAAGGAACATTGACTTGAATATTATTAAATATGAATATATATACATATTATATATATATATATTCGATTGGTTATAACCATGAAAATGTTTCCTACCATTTTTAAAACTTCAAGCTCTGATGCAGAAGTAAGAAAGGAATGAACCTACAGGATCTGGTTTCTCATTTGAACCTTGTCCACACTCTGACTTCCTTTCAGTGGAGATCCATTCTTCTTTTAGGGGATACCAATGAAGCAACAATAACTACTACTCATAAGTATCTCTCTCCTTCGCTGACTTAATTGGCCTTCACAGTATTTCCATATTATCAGTCACAACTTAAAAAGTGAAAAGCGTTGTCATCAATGAGAAATAAATCTGTCAATGATCACTTGTATCTAATTATACATTGTTTTTTGTTTTTTTGTTTTTTATAAGTAAAAGGAAAACGAAAATTACAAACTGAGAAAGTGTTAAGGAGACACCAAGAATCAACTCAAATGTCAGCAAAAACAAAAAGAAAACTAATCATCACCAATATTGTCCAAATTACAACTTTGTTATCTAACAGTTACCATAGACTGGCCCCAAGGTCTTCTTTCTTGACTTGTACAAATTCAGGCATCACCAAAACCCAAACTGCAACAGATTTACTAACAGTTGCCCACCAACCTATCCAATCTCCATTCCTTTTCTTCAAAGAGTTCTATTTCTCTCCTACCAAATATTCCGGAATATGGTAAACGGTAGGTAGCTCCAAAATACCTTTGGCATTTAATAACCTCAGAGACTTGGCCATGTAGAGAAAATCTCTGTTGGTGACCTTGGCTGGAAATTCCTGACCACAACAATCTTTAGTTCAGATTGACATGAGCTATAAGCTGATCAGTAGAAGCCAAAAGTTGGATTCACTCATCCACTCAATGCATTTCACTCCCTAGTGATAAGCCCAGATTGAAGTGGGCGCTTTAAGTCTGAAATATGCCACAGATTTGAACAGTAGTAATTGAACTAGTTCAATATCTCTATTATTGTTCTAAGCTTGAAATCTGGTGCATCATGAACAGTAGGGCATTCACATGGGCTGATAGAAATTTGTGTTTATGTGCATTAATTCTCCATGCATATACATTAAGTAGAAGTAGTTGAATTCATAGAAGCACTCCATGTACGCAAGTATATGCCTAGTGTCTTTCATTTAACCAAGGTTTTGTTTTTTCTATAATTCGATCGCTTTGTAGTTGTTGCAGTTGCTAACCTGGGTCTAAGAGGAGTTGCAATGCTTAAATCAAGAGCTACAGTTGATACATGCTTCTCAAGGGTATAAGAAATGCTTGCTTGAGGGACCCAACTATCAGTGTGCACATCGTCTGGTGAGCAAGAGACTATTCGTGTTTCTGTGTGTGTGTGTGTGTTTGAATGAGAGAGAGAGAGAAGGTTCTTAGTTGTTGATAATTTCTATGAATTCCATGTAGGGCGTACACAATTTAGGTTGGTGTGCATCTACATAAAGAACAATAAGCTCATCCTTAGACTGGAAAAGAAATGCCTAGGAGGATTTCTAACAACTTCTAAGGAGTGTAAGATCTCTTCACCTTTATAGCATGTTTATATGTACGTAATTTGTGTCTCATAGAATGCAATTTACTGTAGAATTGGTGTCTTCTTTTAGGTTAATTTATTATTTGATTTGTTTAGTTTTCTGCTCCATCCAATGTTGTTCTTATTATTCAACTCAATTCTACTTGGGTTTTCACAATCATTTACTTAATTTTCTCAGACAAGATTATCAATGTGATTGAAGAAAGAAAGGAAGTTCAAGGTTTCTACTAGCTAAGACTTAACACCAAGTGGAGGTAATATCGATCTGTTGTTCGAAGATGAGTAGCAATGTAATGTTTGGCAATCAACTACCTTGCACCTGTTGCATAACCAACAATGCCATTCGTGATCAATCCCATCAAAGAATGAGATCTGTCTTTTCACTGTTATATATAAATAACATAGATTTGATTTGCATTGGAGAAGTAAAGACCCTTCCTCACAAAATGTGAGTTATGAATAGAAGTGCATGTATGTAAGATATGAAGATGAAGACATCTATGGACATATATATGATTATAAAAGTATTCAACTGATTAAAACATTTCAGATTGAGAGGGCAATACAGGGAGAGAACTGTAGACTTTATGCAATGAATGCATTGCCTTGCTTTTACTAGTCTTCTCTTGGATACTTGGGTGGATACATTAGACCAAATTTCTATGTGTTAATTGTATTATTTATGATAGCAATTTGGAAGTTGTAATATATTTTTAACATATTTGTGTATAAATACAGTTGGGATGTTATTCAATAACAATTTACAAATATTTATGAGAAACATTTATTCAATTGTGGTCACTTTACAATTGGCAAAAATTGACTTGATTGCTGTGTATGGAACCTAAGGTAACAAGTGCTTGATTGTTGTTAATTCAACCACAATTCATAAAAATTGTTGCCATAAATATTTATAAGAAACAATTGTTTAGTTGTTGCTAATGTACAATTGGCAACAATTAACTTAATCCTTGTATAAGGAACTTGGGGCAACAATTGTTTGATTGTTGCCCATTCAGCAACAATTTATACAAGTTGTCTAAGATGATTGTTAGATACAATTATTCAACTGTTACAAATTTACAATTAGCAACAGCTAACATAATTATTAGGGATGGTACCATTAGGCAACAAGTAATCGGTTGTTGTTAAAAAATTATATAAGTAACAATTGTTATAGATTGTTGCTAAAACAATTTGTTTGACGACAATTTCAAATGGTTGTTGCAAAACATTATTTTTGCCAGCAATTGGATCGATTGTTGTAAAAAAACATATTTCACAACACTTGGTTGTTGCAAAACACTTTTAACAACGACTTCACTAGCAATAGTTCGTTCAATTGTAAGTAAAACATTTGGCAACAATTTTTTCTATATTGGAAACAATATTTGGATCATTGCCAAAGGTCAATTTTCTTTTAGAAGGTAACAATTAAATCCTTAGCTATAATTATGAACCAAATTATTGTTGTCCCATAGATGGCATGTAAGCACCATCTACATATAGCAAATATTCAAGAGGCATTTTAGGAAATTTGCTTTGTATGGATGGTTTCAGAGGGGGTCTTGTAGGGGTTATAATGAATGTATTTTTTCAATTAGCTAAATTGGGTAAAGGAGAGACTAGCTGATGTGGATGCGTTTGTTGGGAGGAAATATCGCCGCTGGCAGCAGCACTAGTTTGGTGCTCCCTTCTTATCCAATCGGTAGCAGCAGTAAATTGGGATTTTTATCTTATCTAATTCTAGCTAGTTACATCTCATTTTATCTTATTTGTTCTCAGTAAGGATTAGTAGTGTTAAGATGTGTCGAATAGGGGTAGTTTAGTCTTCTTCTGTTTATTAAGTAWCTTGCTTATGTGRYTGTGTTATTAGAGTTACTCTGCCCCACACTTAAGTAAGGGCATTTCTGTCTTTGTAAACATGATTAGAAGCTAATATAGATTAAGGGGGTCGATTGAATGGGTTAACCATCAGATTTTCAACTGACCCCTCTTCTTCTCTTCCTCTTCTTCTTCTTCTTCTTCTTCTTCTCCTCTTCCTGTTCGGACTCCTGTAGCAGTAGTCGAAATATGGTATCAAAGCAAGGTTCCTGATCTAAGTTAGTTGGTAAAGCACCTCAGTGTTGTTCGTGACTCTTCACTTTCGTTTCTGGTCAGTCGATGGAGAGGACTGGTTCGCCCTAGGTCAGAAACATTACAGCTTGTCTCTCTGCTGCGCATAACTCTCTTCAACAAGGAAAGTAACTTCAGCAGTGAATGGTTGATTGATATTCTCAA
>NW_010729105.1:1762087-1774360 GCF_000365185.1 Nelumbo nucifera | reverse complement strand
AGTAGGAAGTCTGATCTATCTTAGGGAGTCTTATCTATCTTAAGTAGGGAGTCTTATCTAGGGAATCTTATCTATCTTATCTGTAAGTGGTATAGATTAGCAGGGATTCTTCCTACAAGGAAGACTCTTATCTCTTGTAATCTCCTATTTAAGGAGCTGAGAATATTGAATAAGGCATCGAAAATTTCAGTCAAGAAAAGAGTGAGGAGAGTTGGTGATTTCTTGAACAAATCACCATTAAGGCGCCAAAATAGGTTCCTCAAGAAAAAGGAGGAACAAGGGAAAACAGGAAGTTTTCCCCGTGGGCCGACCCGTGACGAGATCCTATTCTCGGGCTCTTAACACTAGCCATGTAATTTTGCATTTCTCATGTTCCAAATAAGTCTAAATAGGATATGGAATTTTGTAATGTAGAGTTGCTTTCTTTCCTTGGGAAGGGACTTTAACTTTAACCTCATCCAATTAGAGATAAACTAGTAGAGCTACAAATTTAGTACACCATCTAGGTTAATTTCTATTTGTGCTATGAGCGGAACTGCTTTTGCATAATGGCATGAAAAGAATAGATGTTGCCACGACTCTAGCTTTAAAATAGAAAATGCAAAGTTGGTCTTGTTGTTGCAAAAAGACCATTTTATCTTTTGTTTTTATATCACTCCACCACCTTTCCAAATGAAAATTTGGAATCTTAGTGGAACTTTGGCTCTCCATATGGTGCTCCATGACATTGGCCCAGAAGATTATGGTAAATGACTAAATTAGGTTGACTTTGTAAATTTTGCCACTCTATAGAGTTGGGATCCAGGGGTTTAATATATGCACCATTCTTCCATTTTATTTGCTAGAAAAAGTTTTCTTTGATCTATTTCACTAAGTCCACAACTTTTTTCCACCAAGAAAAGTCACTTGGTTTTTTCTTCAAATTAAATAAGGGTACTTCTTTCACATATTTTTCTTTGATTACTTGACCCTAAAGGCCATTTGCAGAGGTCATTAATCTCCGCGTTTAAATCATAAACAAAGCTATTGTACGCATATTTTGTCCCAAGCTATTGTACGCATGGATGTTTTGTGGTTGGAACCTTCCCACAAGGAATTAATGTTTTTCAAGTTTTTTCTATCTAGTCCACTATTTTTTCTACAGAGAATTAAGGTTGACATGATGTATGTGGTTAGGGCCTATAACACTAATTTCACTAGTGTGATTCTTCCAACATGGGATATAAATTTTGCCTTCCATGTGGGCAATTTAAAATTTATTATGTTTACTTGGTGATGAAGATTTGTTCTTCCTTGAAAGCATAATTTTGCACACAGTTATCTCTCGTGAGACTTCATTTATTTTATTTGTAACATATGAAACAACTTTCTTTTCTTTTATGAACACCACAACTGGGCTCCAAACTTTGCTAAGTTTATTTTTTCATCTTTAAACTTTTTGAAGATTTGTCAATCTGCAAATAGTAAATGTGTGATTGGGGTTCCCTCCCTACATATCTTAAAACCTTGTATCTCTTTATTCTATTCAGCAATAGAGAATAGGCTAGAGAGGGCTTGCATTCCAATGATAAACAAACAAATATGAAGATCACCTTGTCTAAGTCCATTTTGTAGTTGGAAGTAATTTTTCCGAGTCTCGTTTATTTTTATGCAAAATGTTGGTGTATTTAGTAAAATTCAACCATTTGACACCACTTGTCAAGGAAACCATCTCTTTTAACATTTAGATGTCAAAATCTCTTTTCATTTCATAGGCATTGGACACATCAATCTTTAGTAACACCCATTTTTTCTTTTTTTTTTCCCCTTATTTCCTCATTTTGTGGTCTATTTCTTTTACCACCAAGATGTTATCCACCCTTGTCTTCCTTTTATAAAAGTTGATTGGTTGTGTGCAATCAATTTATCCATTATCTTCTCTATCCTAAGAACCAAACATTTGGATATTATTTTGTACAACACACTACAAACACTAACGGGTCTATATTGTTGGATCCTTCAAGGATTTTTGGTTTTAGGGTTGTAAGCTAAGCATGTGGAGTTCAGGTTGGGGGAAATTGGATTGGTTGTGTACAATCCAAGTATAGAGTAGGCTCTCATGGATTTTACTACTACTTTAATCTCCTCATTGAGGGGTGAGATTATTAGGTCTGCTACTTTAGTATTTGCTAGCTTAATCTATATCAGATCCTAAATTTGTATTGCATCTTCATTTCTAGGTCCATGAATTTGGGTAGCATAGTTTTTAAAGGCTTCAACTACATCCTCTAGGCTTATATTAACCTCCTTTTCATTTTTTTTTCCAGAAAATCTAGTGTATTTCTTCTTCTATTAAATTTTGTGAGTTGATGGAAATACTTTGTATTTCTTTCTCCTTCTTTTAACCACAATTCCCTCAATTTCATCCTCCATGACTGCTCCATAACTCCAACCTTTCTTGGCTACCACTTGAAATCCCTATCTTGTCTAACATCAACAACTTTTCTTCTATGTGTTTCAATTTTGTCTCAATAAACCCGAATATTTCCTTGTTCCATTTTTTCAACTCCATTTTTGCGTTCCTTAAACTTTGGGAATAGTGTCTAGAAGTAGTAGGGTGTAATCTAAAAATATATTTCTAGATTCAGGGAATAACTCATGCCACCAGGGAGTAGTTAGGCCCTTGTCTAATGCATTGGGCACCCATTTTCCCATTTGACCAAGTAAAGGCGTAAAGCTAGATCCCTTAGATTTGATTTCCATTAAGGCATGGTTTTGTATTAGCTGATATAGATGCTTAGACATTTTGCTTGGGCAGTGACGATTAGTCGATTAACCTTGTAATGACTCAATTCAAGTGTATCATTCAAGTCATTGGCTGTTATCCAATTTGGTTTGTTACCAATGAGCTCACTAAATTCTTCCCAAAAGTTTGTTCTTTGGGATCTACTTATGTTACCATAAACTAAGCCTAATCACTATGGAGGGTTTGAAGGGCCATCCTTTATGTTTAAAACAATGATCTTATCCGACATGAAAATTTTATCAATAAACATTTAATTTTTCCGACAACAAAAAGACCTCAGTATAAACCCCTTGTAGGCACTCCACTTCATTGCTTATAACCTAGTTTGGTTCCCAAATTTTTCCATTTTTTGGGCATCAAATTTTGTTCTAGACATGAAGAGAATGTTTGGATTTTTTCTTTGATTTGCTTTTTTAGGATCAGACTTTATGAGGGTCATTACACCCCCTTCTGTTCCAGATTACAAATTTCATTTGAAATCTTAAAGCTGCGAGGCAAGTGATGATGAATGGAGATAAGATAAAATTAAAATGGGTAACGAGATGTAGGGGTGGCAATTGGATGGTTTGGGCTAAGCTTCAATCCAATCCGTCTAACCCATCAATCCATTAATAACCCATGTAGTGCAAATTAAATGGGTTGGATTCAACCCAGACCCACCTTGACCCAATCTAACCCATCCAACCCATTAAATTTTTGTAAATTATTAAAACACAAAAATACAAAAATTATATACTAACACAAAAAATACAGAAAAACAGAAATTACATAAAAAGCAAAAATTATAAAAACATAAAAAATGAAGATAAATAGCAGAAATTACAGAAAAAATCATAGAAACTGTGCAAAAGCTAACAAAAAACATGGAAGATGAAAAAACAATACAAATTTCAGAATATATATATATATATATATATATATATATATCAAGAAACTAACATAAAATACAACAAAAGAAATGCATAGACCGTTCACCCATTCAACAAGAGGTTTTGATTTGAGACTTCCCATGGAGAGCGCGATTTTTCTTTGTTCAGATCTAAGAGAAGCTTTCGTTCTCCATAGTAAAAAAATTCATTTATCTCAACCTTAAATACTAGATCGATGCCTTCTTGAAGCAATTCATAGCGAGATCATATTTATTGAAATCACACCAGATCAAACCTGTTTTGTAGAAGGAAGAGGTGGATTTGAATCAGTCAGATCTGATGAAGATAACAAATCAGTTGAGATCTTACAAAGCTTCGCCAGGTCTTTACTGACCTCCACTTGAGTTGTTGAAAATATCGTATTCCTATGGCATTTGAGAGATCAAACCAGGTGTTCCACATACGGTAGTTTAGCTTCCATCTTTGAAGCTTACTGGAATTAGACAACAGAGTGACAATGCTTAATTGAGAGACCATACTTTGATCAAAACTTTTTTTCTTTGAGTATTTACTATTGAGATTCATTAACTACCAAGCCTAATCTTTGTTGGGACTAAAATCATCATTTGATGTAAATTTGGAATTGATAGATTATTTATTTCATTTAGTTATAAAATGTTAATTTTAAATACTATTTCTTTTAATTTTTAGTTGGAATTGCTAATTATATATATGTATTGATTGTTTTGATGAATGCAAAAATTAATAAAATCTATTTTATTTCATTAAATAACACAAAATGTGAGATGACTTGGTGGTTTAAGAGATTTGGTGCTAATCTGGGTTTAAGTCACATTATAAGTATTAAGAATCTTTTTTTTAGTAGAAAACATTTGGTCAAGGGGTTTAATGGGTGGGACGGGTTTGGGAAATTGAAATGAAAAGTTAGATGATTTTGGAACGGGTTTAGAATAAGAATACACGGGTTCGGGAATGGATAGGGCAATTTGCATGGGAAGCCGTTGCCATTCCTATTCACTAGGCTCCCAAAACAGCCCAGCTTTACAAATAGCTAAGGCTCCGTTTGTTTGCGATACAAACGACAAATTGGGGTCGCGTTTGCGAACATTTGTTTGAAACCTAAAAAAATAATGATTATCAGAATAAAATGTATTTTCTGACACTTTTGTACTTTAAGAAAAGAGCATCATTGTACCTATTTTTTGGATATAATTTTGTATTTTTTTGATAATTAACTTTTTGACCAAAGTTAACACAATGGAGTATAAGATAGTTAGAGCATTTAATGATGAACCCACATTTTTGCACCGATTCCAAACAAACAAGATGAACATGAAAACGATTTAAAATATAAATCATGTTTACATTCATGAATTGAAAAATGGATAAATCATGTTTAAATCATGTTTACATTCATTCATAAATATGTGATGTACATATTTGCATTTACATTGCAACCAAACGCAGCCCAAAGTTTTTTCCTCGCAAGCAAAGGGGAAGCCATTTGCAAAGTTAGAAGCCGTTGCATTAAAGCCCTCCCCAACGGGGGCAATTCAACTCAGGCTTAAGCCCTTGCAAACGGGGTTGCAACCGCAGCAGGGAAGCTTTGCGGTTTGCAGTGTAAGAACCAGAATCTGAAACCACCGAGCACACACGGATCATTACCACCAACTGCTCTAACTTCCTGATTCCAGGTTCTAGTGCTTAGGACCTCAAAAAGAGTAGTCGTTAAGGGCTGTTTGAAAGTCACCCCAGCTTTTGATTCCTTAATAATTTCCATTCATGGCTTCTCCTGCTTCTTCATCGTCCAGTCGCATTGACGTGTTCTGGCATGAAGGGATGCTAAAGCATGATACTGGAGTCGGCGTCTTCGACACCGCGATGGACCCAGGTTTCCTCGATGTCTTGGAAAAGCACCCGGAGAACCCAGATAGAGTGAAAAACATGGTCTCTATCCTCAAAAGGGGTCCTATCTCTCCCTATATATCTTGGCATACCGGAAGACCTGCAGATATCTCTGATTTGCTCTCGTTCCATACACCAGGTGCTTCAATTTCCAGAGCTTTCCATCTTTTCTTTCCTTTTGCTTTTTTAAATTCAATCTGTTCGATTTTACCAATTCTGAATCATTGAACCCTACTGATTCATGATTGTCTGAACAAAACAAATAAGAGAATGGCAAATTTCTTTATTAAGACCTGTGTTTAATCTTCAGGGTACTTCATTTTCCTCGTTTCTGTTCTGTGGGATGATGAGAAACGAATTCTCATCTGCATGCTTGAATTAATGGGGCAAGAGCCTAATGTTGTTTGACACACTAACATCTCAGAGTACATAAAAGAGCTTGTTCAAGCGGATGAAGCTGGGGGGAAGATGATCTGTGAAGGGACTATCTTGAACCCTGGCTCTTGGGATGCTTCCCTTCTTGCTGCTGGTACTACACTAATGGCTATGAAGCACATACTGGATGGCCACGGGAAGATTGCTTATGCATTAGTTCGGCCTCCTGGTCACCATGCTCAGCCTGCTCAAGCCGATGGATACTGCTTCCTTAACAATGCTGGCATTGCAGTTCAATTGGCTTTAGATTCTGGTTGTGGAAAAGTTGCCGCCATTGACATTGATGTCCATTATGGCAATGGAACTGCAGAGGGGTTCTATCGCTCAGATAATGTTCTTACAATCTCTCTTCATATGAATCATGGTTCCTGGGGTCCATCCCATCCACAGCAAGGAACTGTTTATGAGCTCGGTGAAGATAAAGGATTTGGGTTTAATTTGAATATACCTCTGCCAAATGGGACTGGTGATAGGGGCTACGAGTATGCCATGAATAAATTGGTTGTCCCTGCTATTCAGAAGTTTAAGCCTGCTATTATGGTTATGGTTATCGGCCAAGATTCTAGTGCTGTAAGTTAAATCTATATTCTTATTACCCATTGATATTGTCGTCTTAATAAGTGATTTTATTGAAGGCACATCTTGATTTCAAATATTTGTGCATATAGATGGCTTTAGGAAAAACCCAACTTTGGGTAATTCAAGGATAAAACATTTCTTCATCTAGAGAAGGAATAGATAGATGCACCAGAAATGAATAAGAGGTAATTTATGAAGCCAAACTTATCCACGTGTATGTGATTTTTAAAGTTGAGTATGTGTGCTACTGTGCTTAAGCCATGCTACGGTACATGACAAAGACATGACATGAACAAGGTGTTGGCCAAGGAATTTACAATAAAACTTAAGTTTTCAACTATCGACACTGACATGGCACATGCTTAGAAATGTTCATCTGATTTAGTGCTTGAGGTGTATGCTTAAACTGTGCATAACAGAAACACGACATGGACAAGATGTTGGACAAATTTTTTCAACAATCAACATGGACATGGCAACTATTTAGTAATGTCCATCTAACTTAGTGCATTGTGATTGGGGGGCTCTAAAAATAAATGAACAAATCCAATGGAACCGCATTGGATTTGCACCAGTGGTGATCATGTTATTTTTTCGGTGTTTGAATTTTGATTAATTAGAGTTTTTAAGAGTCATTTTCTAGTTTGTTAGCTTTGTATGGATTGGGTTAGTCGTCTTACAAGGTCATGATAGGTAGAAGTGTATTTTTAGAGAGTTCTTAGAATTTTGGACAGGTGAAGCTGTAATCACATCACTTTCTGTAAGCCTATACTTTAGGGGTCATAAACTAACAACTTTCTATTTCACTTGATCTTGGTATCATTAGATAGGTTATTAGTGATGCACCCAATGAGACTAATATGTTGTAAGTATGATGTGTTTTGAAAGGATTATGACTGTTAATGGTCAAGTGTCAGTTGGCGACCAGGACAGGGTCTTTCTTTTTTTTTTTTTTTGAGTTGCAATAGATGTTATTTATTTATTTTTGATCAATAACAATCAGGTTTTAATACTATAGGTGATGGAAACCATATACATACAGAGGTCTTTTTAGAGATAAGGAGTCTTATCTCTACCCTCTTAATTTTCTTTTAATTTTACAACTGTGCCCAAAACATTTGTTCCCTCTCCACACCTTTCTTAGCTAGAGCATCTGCCAAGCTGTTGGCGGCTACATTTGGAACACATCGAATCCTTACCTCCATTATCTCTACTAGTCATCCACTTAAGCTTCTTTACCTCATTACTGTAGCACTATAAATCAGCCTCCATCTACCACCAATTTCAAATCTCCTTCAAGAATCAGCTTTTTCACATTCATTTCCTTTTTCCTTTGCACACCTTCCATTACCACCAAAACTTCAGCCCTTAGTGAACCACCTTCTCCATCCGGGCCTGAGAACAAAGCAACAATATTACCTTCCTCATCTCTAAAAACTCCTCCCACTCCTTAAGTGTCCGGGTTCCCCCTACTACTTCCATCAAAGTTGAGTTTTAAGAATCATCTGTTTGGTGGCATCCATCTCCTTCCGGGCCTGAGAACAAAGCAACAATATTAACTTCCTCATCTCTAAAAACTCCTCCCACTCCTTAAGTGTCCGGGTTCCCCCTACTACTTCCATCAAAGTTGAGTTTTAAGAATCATCTGTTTGGTGGCATCCATCTCCTTCCGGGCCTGAGAACAAAGCAACAATATTAACTTCCTCATCTCTAAAAACTCCTCCCACTCCTTAAGTGCCCGGGTTCCCCCTACTACTTCCATCAAAGTTGAGTTTTAAGAATCATCTGTTTGGTGGCATCCATCTCTTGTGGACTGTAGTCTTTTTGGAGGAAGTGCTTGCCGCTTCTCTCCATTTTCTAGCGATATCATCTGTAGAGAAGGAAGAGAAAATCTCCATAGTCTTTACTCAATGAGCCACCCTAGTAGTAATGCACTCAATTATTGCTTCCTGACTCCTTTCTTTATCCTTGAAGATTCTTGTGTTTCTCTCTTCCCAAACTATCCAGATGACTGCAGCTTTTATGCTTCTCAATAAGATTCTTCCCCTCTTTTTATGCTTTTATTTGGTTTGTTTGATATTGGTTTAATGCCTTTTGAGCTTATAAATGTTTTTTTTTTTATCAGTGAGCTTACAAATGTTTTTGAAATAGATCTTTTTGAAGCTGGGTGAAGAGGAGTGCCAACTCATTTGCGGATGGGTTGGCCAAGCAAGGAGTGAATAGGGAGTGTTTTTTGGGCTAGCTTTTAATCTTTTCTCTTTGCACTCCCTTTGTTTTCTGTTTTTGGGGAGCCAAGATATTTTATCTTCCCTTTTGTATCCATATTGTTATTGATAAAAAAAAAGATCTTTTTGAAACTCCTTGACTTTCTTTTGAAAGGACTGACTTGTCTACATGAAAATACCCTTTTTTGACACTAAATTTCCTTGAAACCTTTGTCCCACATTTCTTAATAAGAGAACCTTTTCATGGTAATGAATTGGTTCACTTTAGTTTTGCTCGTGCTTGTTTGAATATGTGGCATCTCTAGCAAGCTCTTTTGCAACAAGAGATCTCGCTGCAAGAGCACTTGTTAGTGCTATCAAGAAATGCGCAGAACCAGTTCTAAACAAGACCCTACAGGGCATGTAATAGCAGATCCAGAACCAACCCAATTATTAATTGGGACTATAGGGTTTGACCCAATAATATCCATTATAACTGACAACTATACTTTTAATTTGTAATTGGACAATAGTGCTACTAATTTCTTGAATGAACACATTTGGGTTTATATGGTTTAGGTTTTAATTGGTTTGGAACAACCAAAACTGATTCCCACCCAATTATAACAAGGAAATTATATCAAAACCCAGAACCCCCAATTATAATTGGGACACATAATACGGATCCAGATCCTATATAATTGGGTTGGTTCTGTTGGGTCTGCCTAATCCATTGATAGGTGTTATGATTCGGCCTGCCTTGGAGTTCTGTTTGTCTGAGATCAGTCACGTAGAAAGAGGTAGAAAGGTGGAAGAAAGAGAGAGAGAGAGTAAAGGAGAAAAGTCTGGTTCGAACTGGAAGTCAAAAAACCTACTCCCATTCGGCCAGACATGTGCTTTTATTATTAAAAATAGTGGAAAAGACATATGTGCCCTTATTTAAGTAAGGAGCACTGGTTCTAACATNCCAGACATGTGCTTTTATTATTAAAAATAGTGGAAAAGACATATGTGCCCTTATTTAAGTAAGGAGCACTGGTTCTAACATAACATTACAGATCAATAACCTTAATATAAGTATAAAGACAGAAATACCCTTACACTAACACTCCCCCTCAAGCTGGTGAGTATATATCATACAATCCCAGCTTGTTACATATGTAGTCCACTCTTCCCCGACTCAACCCTTTTGTAAATAAGTYTGCCCACYGGTTTCCTGTATTGACGTATGCAGTGTCTAGCACTCCATTCARCACTTTCTCCCTCACAAAGTGACAGTCAACCTCAATGTGCTTGGTTCTTTCATGAAACACCGGATTAGAAGAAATATGAACTGCAGCCTGATTGTCACAATAAAGCTTCATTGGAGTATTGATGTTGTACCCTACCTCCTGTAGAAGGTTCCTTAGCCACATTAATTCACAAGCAATATGTGCCATAGTTCTATATTCTGCTTTTGCACTATTTCTTGCCACGACTGTCTGCTTCTTACTTTTCCATGTCACCAGGTTACTCCTAGAAAAGTGCAATAGCCTGTGGTAGATCGCCTATCAGACATAGAACCGGCCCAGTCAGCATCAGAATACCCTTCTATTTCAAGTTTTCCGCCACTTCTGTATATCAAACCACGACCCGGGGCCCCTTTCCAATACCTCACAATTCTCAGAACTGCATTCCAATGAGGAACCAGAGGTTTCTGCATGAACTGACTTACCACACTAACCACAAATGAAATGTCTGGCTGAGTAATGGTTAGGTAGTTCAGTTTACCTACAAGTCGCCGGTATCTGCCAGGGTCTTCAAACACTTCACTCATATCACTACTTAGCCTAGTATTTGTTTCCATAGGTGTTTCAGTTGGTTTAGCACCCAACAAGCCTGTTTCTTCCAGCAAATCAAGCACATATTTCCTCTRGCACAAATTAATACCATACTTAGATCTTGCTACCTCTATCCCCAAGAAATATTTCAGTTTACCAAGATCCTTTGTCTGGAAATGATCCTGTAGATAAGTCTTCAGCTTGTCAATGCCCATGTTATCATTCCCGGTAATAACAATATCATCTACATACACCACCAACAGTATTTTTCCTCCCGGAGAGTCATGACTGAATACGGAATGATCAACTTGGCACTATTTCATACCAAACTTCTTTACCACCTCACTGGACCTACCAAACCATGCTCGAGGAGACTGTTTAAGCCCATATATAGCCTTCTTTAGTCTGCATACCTTACCATCCTCCCCCTGAGCAACAAACCCGGGAGGTTGCTCCATGTAGACTTCCTTGAGTAAGTCACCATGCAAAAAGGCATTCTTGATATCAAGTTGATATAGCGGCCAATCAAACATAGCTACAAGAGAGATCACAACACGAACTGACCCTATCTTAGCAACTGGTGAGAAGGTCTCTATGTAGTCAATACCATAGGTTTGGGAGTACCCTTTTGCAACCAATCGCGCTTTCAGGCATTCAACACTACCATCAGGTAAATACTTAACTGTATAAACCCATCTACAACCGACAGCCTGCTTCCCAGGAGGAAGAACGGTGAGGTCCCAAGTATGATTATGATGAAGGGTTGAAAGTTCTTCTTCCATCGCATGGCACCACCCTGGAGAGGCAAGGGCTTCCTGGACATCCTTAGATACAACAACTGATGATAACAAAGTGACAAACTGGCGATGGGAGGCGGAAAKGTGAGTAAGTGAAACATGATGAGAAATAGGATGAAGGGTGCAAGTGCATTTACCTTTCTGCAAGGCAATGGGAAGATCAAGATCAGATACTGAGTTCGGGTCTGGAGCCGGATTTGTCGACGGTGATGTAGCCGGAGTAGTAGCCAGTACACGTGGCCGATGTGTATACATTTGACGGATAGGTGGGCGTTCAGCAAGTGGTGGCACTGGAGGCAAGGACTTGGTCACGACTGGAACAAGAGGAAGGGGATYGGCAACTGGAAGTGGAAGAGGAGGAAGAAGCATCACCGGACCCCAAAAAGAATGGAGTAGACTCAAAGAAGGTGACATCAGCACACACAAAGGACTGTCGAGAACTAGGATGGTAACACATACCCTTTCTGGGTCCGAGAATAGCCAAGGAAGATGCACTTAAGAGAACGGGTGTCGAACTTGGGCCCAGATTATGGACGAAGCAGACACACCCAAATACCCGAGGAGAAAGAGGAAACAGAGACAAGGTGGGAAACAAGATCGTAAATGGAGAATGACCATCAAGGATGGATGTGGGCATCCGATTAATCAGAAAGCAAGAGGTAARCACCRCATCACTCYAAAAGGGTTTGGGAACATTCATGTGATGCATGAGGGATCGTGCTGTTTCCAAGAGATGGCGATTCTTTCTCTCAGCCACCCCATTTTGTTGTGGGGTGTAGGTACATGAGGTCTGATGTATAATGCCATGTTGATCCAAGTATTCTTGAAATGATGAAGATAAATATTCACGACCATTAT
>NW_010729105.1:1698541-1759585 GCF_000365185.1 Nelumbo nucifera | reverse complement strand
GAAACCACAGCAACCGACCACACAAGACACAACTGGAGGCATAGAAACCTCCAAGGGAAGAGGGCGATCACTCCTTTTCAGCCCTTTCCCTTATCTTCACTTGATAACAGGAAAATCAAGAGAAAACCCTAGATTGGGTGTGCAGAGAACAGAAATCTAGGCAGATTCGAGTTGCTTAGTTTGGCTCTGATACCATGTTATGATTCGGCCTGCCTTGGAGTTCTGTTTGTCTGAGATCAGTTACGTAGAAAGAGGTAGAAAGGTGGAAGAAAGAGAGAGAGAAAAGGAGAAAAGTCTGGTTCGAACTGGAAGCCACTACTCCCATTCGGCCAGACATGTGCTTTTATTATTAAAAATAGTGGAAAAGACATATGTGCCCTTATTTAAGTAAGGAGCACTGGTTCTAACATAACATTACAGATCAGCAACCTTAATATAAGTATAAAGACAGAAATACCCCTACACTAACAATAGGCAATGAAGACCACACACATACACACACATACCTGGATATAGCTTTTGGTTATGATTCTACAGCATCCCTGTCAACCCATTCTATGGGCTTGGAATTTTGAGTACCTCATGGAAAGTGTAGAACAATATATCATTTGAAGACAAGTCCGACAACTTTCTTTGGCATTCAAGAAGTGGAACTTCTCTTGTTCAATCTGCAATTTCTAGCATAAAATAATCAAGTCTATTTAGCTGGAATAGGGTCTTAGCTACATACTTGGCATTAATCTTTGGCAGGCTTCAACTATCTTCAAGAAATTAATGAAAGCATTTTCTTGGAAGACTCAAATACTCAATTTAATCAAGTCAGAAATTGATTATTTTTTGGAGTTGGTTAAAAACACTTGTTTTCCAACATTCCAACCATTCCAACTATGATTTGTTTTGCTGACCTTGAATGGGTGGAAGTATGGAATAGGGCTTTCATGGAAGTTATTTGGAATACTAGTAATAGGGGTTTTGGAATTTCGGAGTTTTTACATTCAAAAACTATAATGCAAGGTGAATGGCATATATGACACTTTTATATTGGAAAATGGCAAGAGTCCAACTGAATCATGTGAGTGGGAGAAATTAAATCAGAAAAGCTGTTGGCAGATCTAGGGTCCATCTGAATGATCAGTTCATGTTGGTTCTCAATGCTTAACTTCCCTTATCAAGTGCCTTACGAGTCAGGGGCCTTCTGCCCTTGAGGGTAATCATCTAACAACCTGTCAATCTACTTCGACAATCAAGTTAGTCCAATACAATGAGTAGGCCAATTTTAATCTCTTTAGGAGGGCAAGCACTTCAGCCCCCAAAAAGGCCCCATCACCTGCTGTACCTGAATAACTAAGCATGACACTTCCTGCCTAATTTATAAAACACTTCCAACTGCTATTGTGAAGAGAAAATTTCTTCATAATGCCATGATAATTGTGGTGGTAAAAATTTTTTATCCATGAAAAGTTAGTGCAGGCTGGGCTGCTTTCTTTACTCCAGGGATTGAGGTATGCAGTTTCATTGAGGTGTTGGAGATTGAAGGAGACTCTAAGGTAGGGTGGAAGAGGGAAGAGATATCTAGCCCTTGGATGTTCATTCATTCTATTAGAGAGGTGCGAGTTTTGACTTGCAGCATAACCACCTTATTTAGATGGGTCCAAGGACTGGAAACTCTTTTACGAGAGACATTTAATAGAGGGGGAGATAACAGGTAATATTGTATTATCAGTGTTGCATGGACTCTCCTAGATGGATGAAGTATCCATGTTGGAAAACCACCAGACTCGAACACTCCATGGATTTTTAAGGAACACTTCAATTTGTCATTTTTTCTCTCTCCTTTTAGACACAAACGAACAGTTAATTTACACATTGAATGTTGGTGAGATGTTTCCTATTATTAGTTGCTGTTTTATGTTTCTTTTATTTGTTCTGTTAGTGTCTTATAGCTTCTGTGTAGTGCTCTATTTTTATTTCATATTCGGAACAGGTGTAGAATGGTCTTTGTACAGCATCATTATTTTAATATAAATAGATGAACAGGGGGCAGGAGTACACTCTTTTGCTTCCCTCTCATTATTTTTCTCATTCTTCTCTCCTCTTCTTCACTCTCTTTTTCCTACTTTTTTTCTTTTGATTTGTTGACTTAGAAATATTGTTTTGAGCTGGTAATACTTGACAAGTAATGTCATGAATCCTTCTTGTATGAGTGGAGAGATAATATGGAGGTGTACTAGAGTGGCAGTGTTTTGAACCATATGGGAAGAGAATGCTCAGATCTTCAAGGAAAAGGAATGGAGCAAGGAAGCAATAAAAGAAAATGTAACAACAAAAGTAGTACATTGGATGAAGACCATGCACATGTTTCCCTCTTTTTCATTGATGACATCATAAGGGGATGGAAATGGGTGGCAAATTTTTCAACAAGGTCTGTCATTAAAGCTGAATGGAGGCATGCAAGACTGAATCAAGAATTTTGGTGGGTGTAGTATGGGAAACCCATGATTATCAGGGGTTGGAGTAACAAGAAATGTGCAAGGTGATATTCTAGCCATTTGTTCAGGGCTGATTGGAGTTGGACAAGGAGACTTAGATGGATGCCAAGATCAGCAAACTCATTGGCTGGTCCTTTGTCAAAACAAGGAGTAAACATGGATCAATTTTTCTGGGATTAGATGTAAATAAAGATGATTTGGTGGCAGAATGCCAGACTAATCATGGGTTGTATACTTTGTATGTACACTTAACCTTTTATTACCTTAACAAAAGTCACTGTTTTCTATAAAAAATGTATACATAGAGTGCCATTTTCCTACAGATGTTATTAACAAAGATAATCTCTTAAAAAATTTTGCTACAAAATGTTAAAGTTCAACAACGTATGGAGTATATTAATAATTTGTACTTGTTAATTGACATGTCTGTGAATCCTCATTTTTTTGTTCCTCCAAGTCAGACTCTCAGGCACATATTGGGTTCTGATTTCATGTCCATGTAACAATGGCTTTTATGCAAAATTCTTTAGTACCCATAGACAAGTGAGACAATATAGGAGACAGAATTAAAGTGAGATAGCAAGAGAATGACTGGTTCCATAATTTGCATTTTGTAAAGAGTTCATTTATTTCTATGCATTTTTCTGTTTTTGCAGGGAAGGTAGCAGCCAAGTTTGAGTGCCAATGTTTGGAAGAAATCCCAATGATTTTTCATTCAACTGAATATTTTATCATATATCTTTAAAGAAAAGTTTAGGGGGGGGGGGTAGATGGGGGGATTTTCACATTATTCTTCCTTTCCTAGGAAGAGCATACTCCCTCACAAAAGTGATTTTGGTGGAACCCCAACTCCAGGGTTTTTTAGTCATGATGGCAGTTAGATGTAGCAAAAATGTTGTCTCAGACATGAGGAAAACCATAGTTGATTTTTATGGAAATTCATTGGTTGGATGACAAATGAAAGAGTTCATTTGATAACAGCTGAAGTTGCTGAATTGAATGGCTTATTGGTTTGCGTTTTAGTGGATAAAATAATTAAATCATAAAACATTCAAGGGTACAGTACACTAGTCAACTTCAGCTTCAGCCACTAAGGAAAAAGTAATAAGCTTTTCAGTTTAGCTATTTCGGCTGTTATCAAACGGCCCCTAAGGGCTGTGATTGTGCTGAAGGATTGAGCCACATAATGTGAATATGTAATAGGTACCCATGTTTCATCTAATCCTTGGCTGAAGCCTTTCTAGCCTTCAAGAATGCTCCTGTAGGCCTGTAATGCCAGTGAATACCCCCTTTATCATTAGGAGATAAATATGTCCTTGAGAAACTTAGCTTGGCCATATGTTTCAGAAGACTTGCTTGTTGAAGTTGAGTTAGCCATGAAGCTAGATTTTTCATATCGACTTTGTTGACCATAGTCAAGTGTCTTAATTCTCATCTAATTATCATGCAGAGCGCTAATCAGCCAATGTCCAGCCAGCCAAGTATAATTATCTTCCTTTTCTTCATATCCTGTTTGTCCACTTAGACCTCAGTTTCCCTCATTTAATGGAGATATGCAGATCTAACTTGAATCATTTTTTTTTTTTTTTATGTTATGTTAGTAGAAATTGTGGCAAAAAGTAAATTTCTTTGCTTCTCAAGACCTCTAGTTTTCTTCCCTTTCCAGCTTCTTGGTAAAACCTTCCAATTCCACGAAAGTAGAGCCTATCTTATACTTGATCTTTGAAACCCTTCTTGGATGTTCTCTATAATTATGCTCCATTTCTCTTTCATTAAGTTCATTTATTATCACTGATGTTGAAGGCAAAGGATGCTCATGCACTATCTTAGAGTTACTCTAGTAATTTCTTTTTTTCAGTTTGATCCCAATGGAAGGCAGTGCTTGACAATGACAGGCTATCGAGAAATGGGAAGGAAAGTGCGAAAACTAGCTGATGAGCATTGTGATGGGCGCCTCCTGATTGTGCAGGAAGGTGGATACCATGTTACATACTCCGCATACTGTCTTCATGCAACCCTTGAAGGTGTTCTTAACATCCCATCTCCTTTATTGTTGGATCCCATTGCTTATTATCCAGAAGATGAAGCCCTGGCTGTCAAAGTTGTTGACTCCATCAAGCGATACTGGAAGGACTCTGTACCACTCTTTGGAGAAGAGTCATGAAGATGTAGGAGGTACTTCACTCTCAAATTGGTAGTTTTCTTAATATGATTGTTTATAACTGTTCTTCAAATTGTAAAGGGTATGGGCAAGGGCTTAAATATTATATTTTATGTTGGTTATATTGTAGTTCAACGTTGAATATAGACACAAAAGGAGATGCACGTGTATGTAGATCAGGACGTGTGATGGGATTTGTCAAGGAGATCTTATTCATTATTTTATTATACTAAATGATGCAACCATCCAATCTAAAGTTGGACTATTGTCTAATTCATTCCACCACCCAAGAGACTAATCGATTTGGAATCAACTCATAATTAGTGCAAAAGATGGTTTAGTTTGAGCAAATCTTCTTGACCGAGTCTAGCTAATAGTTTATTGATCATACAATAGTCAGAAATGAAAAATATTACTAGTCGCTATTTCAGGGCGTGTTTGCCAAGATACTACAATTTTGTGTATTGGGAACATCTTCCCATGAATGACAACAAACAAGTATGGGAGAATTTCTCGATGTGTGGCTGCCTTGTGGGTAGGTCGTAGCAGATCCAACTGTGTTTGCCAATGTGTGTGATTTTGTTTTGGAAAACAAAAAACTGTTAAATCAGCAAAATCATACGCATCTATGGCAGTTGAAATTGGGCCTTGATGGGGTGAGTGCTATGTTGGGCTGATCTGGGGCAAGATGTGGTGATTTGTACAGAATGTCTTTAAGCACCCAGAGGAGATTTGAGAGGTGAATGAGACATTATGCTAATTCCAAAGAAAGGTGATGTTAAACATGTAAATAATTTCTGGTCTATTGATCTTAGCAATGTACTCAAGAAGTAGTTGCTAAGATTCTCACCAATAGATTGAATAAGTTGCTTCCCTGACTAATCTCACCTTATTGATCGGCATTTACACCGGGTCATCAAATCCTTAACAACAAGGTGATTGCTTCCAAGGTGGCTCATTCTCTACGGAAGAAGAGAGGTAACTTTGGTAATTTTATTTTAAAAGTCGATAATATGGAATAGGAGTTTTTGCAGATTTTGCAACTACATGGTTTCTCTTCTTTTTGTCACCTAATTGACCAATGTTTTGTTCACTGTATCTTTCTCCATTTTGTCCTTCAAAAGGACCAAAACAAGGGTGTTTCTAGGTATTGATGTATTATCTAAGATACCCTCAAAGCTCTCTGATGGCAATTAAATTGGGGAGGATTGTTATTGTCTTTTTTTTTTCTGTTTGTTTTTTAAAGAAGATAACAAATTTCGTTCAAAAAAAGAGGAAGGGATGTACAAGACCTTCCCAACAAAAAAACAAATGACAAAAGCCCACTAGTTACTTGGCATTATATTAACACTATACAAACAGTCCCTTCCCAACCCAGATTTTTCTAGAAAGTCAGTTGGTTTATCTCTCAGGGTATCCATCTGAAGCTACAGCGCAAGCAAGAGGAAATCTCACAAATTTCTGCCAAAAGATGAGTGAACTTCAAGGTCCAAAAGCCTGTCTAGAGACCCAAGTTATGACATTCCTTCAATCCCCTTCCACTGCAATTAAGCTAAGGTGCTGCTTATTGGCAATTCGAAGGCCTTCAAGAAGAATCTCTTCTTCGGCAGCATCATCTGCCTCGGAGGGACCACTATGCACCCAAACTAAGTCCTAATTTTGTTAAGTTTAAGAAATGGTTAGTCTTAATCATCTACTTTTATTGATGATATTTGTCTTTGGTAGAAGTTCACATGAAGAACTTTCTATCATTGGGGACTCTTGCTACATTTTTCTTGTGATCGGGGCAAAATATTGTGGGAACTGGGAAGTCTTCTAATGTTCAACCCAACACCCATCAAAGAATCCGGAAGTTGCTAACTAATTTGTGAGTATGAGGAAGAAAACGGAAAGATGGTTGGGGTCTGGTTTCACCTCAAATAAGATCTTGTAAGGAAGAATGGGACAATACAGTAGAAAAAATGAAGCATATGTTGGGGGCTGGAAGAGAATGAACATCTCTCACATGCCCCGGAAAGTCCTCTTAAAAGGTACACTTGAACCTATTCCTTCATTCTACGTGGCTACTAATACCCCCCCCGTTATACACAGCTTAGAGAGCAGTAGACATGGGGTCGCCAATGAGAAGGGTGGATAGGATTTTTGGGCTGTGTAGCTTAAGAATTTGTCACTTATTATGAAGTTATTGTAGCCTTTTGTTATGGTCTCCATCAGACCATCACAACTCTGCACTGAGGTTTTACATTCTGAGTACCTAAAGATAAAGTCCTGCCACAACCCGGACAAGCTGAGCTGGGAGGACGAGGTGATGCATCAAGCGGGACCTGTAATAAGATAAAGTCAGAGGTCCCAAAATAATTCCTCAAAGAATGTACTTAGAAGGTTGAGCTTGTTCCTGGGGCGTGTGATCAGTGATGTTTTGTCGAAGAGGCCGAGATCCGAAGTCTTTGAATGCGTCTGTGTTCCTCAGCACGGGATGGTTGTCAAGAGCGCGTGGGGTGCTGCGTGCTCCACTCTCCACTCTCATTTGGAGTCTTTGCTGGACAGTGCGATCACCAATTCTGACATGGCGCTCCTTGTCACTGATGTGGCTAAAGACATCAGACCACGTATCAGTTCCCGTGTGGTCAGTAGGAGAGGCTGGGGTACGGCCCTAACATATACCTTTGCCATGGCCCATGGAGGATTTGCTGGTTCAGAGTCTTAGGATTGAAACGCCACATGGATATATCATTACTAACTTGGCCTATAAAGACAATTTTGGCGGTTTAAGCATTTTTCATCCTAAAGTTAAATATTTTATTTGGCAATGCATCAAGGTATCACGGTAAAATACCAAATGCAGATTTTTGAATTTCACTATAGATCTATAAACATTCAAAATGTCAAAAATCCCACTCTATACACCTTGATATCAATACATACCTACCCCAACTGTATTTTAGGCTTCTTGGGCGGTTGAACCATCATTCTTCCTTATCATTATACCTACTACAGAATGTTAGCTCATCATCACCATTGACCTAGTGGTAGATTGTGCCTAGGAATGGCCTCATCTCCCATCACAGGTGACGTGGCCTCATCTCCCATCACATATAACTCTATGATATACAGAAAATAAAGATTGTGGTTTTAACCGTTAAATCCATCCTAAAAATCTTAGGGCTTGAATAAATTCTGACCGTGGATTGATGAACATACCATATCTGCACCCAATTCATTCTTTTCCGGTGTCATAATGCACTCTCTGACTACGTAGTAATTGCTCATCCTATAAATTAATCATTTTTAATTTCTTTCACTTTTAAACCAACACTCTAGAAGTCTGAATTACATACAGTTCAGATTGTTTTTCGCTTCTTCCCTTGCAGAAACCATAACCAAAGCACCCATGGCTTCAACCCATGATGATGCAAAATCCATTAATGTCCAAGACAAAGAGGAAGAAAATTTTGCCTTCGCCATGCGATTGGCCAGAGCTTCTGTGCTTCCCATGGTGTTGAAAGCAGCAATAGAGCTCGACGTGCTCGAGATCATATCTTCAGCTGGCCCTGATGCATATCTCTCGCCTTCAGAGATCGCATCACAACTGCAGACATACAACCCAGATGCGTCAACCATGATCGACCGTATGCTGCGTCTCCTTGCTTCTTGTTCTGTTCTGAACTGCTCTCTTGTCAAACGTGAGAATGGTCAAGTAGAAAGGTGCTATGGCTTGGCACCCGTCTGCAAATTCCTCACCCGGAACCAGGATGGAGTCTCGATTGCCCCTTTGCTTCTACTGCTTCAGGACAAAGTCTTTATGGATAGTTGGTATGAAATCCATCCTAGCTTTATGTTTGGTTTGATAGAATATAAGATGCTCTGAACTTTTTGGTTGATCATTGATGTCTTTGTTTGGATTGGGGTGTGTAGCCTATATTACATATTATGTTTCCAGAAGACGTTTAACCATCTCATTTGATTTTGTGCTTGAAATTCTCAGTGCACGTACAATTGTCATTTACTTGCACTTGCTACATAAAAAGCCAAACCTTTTTTCAATTCAACTGAGTTTCACTTCGCAGTACACAATTTTCTAAACATAGCCTCAAAGACGAGTTCGGATCTGCTGAAAATATTATATATAAACACCAACCCAACTATTATTCTACCACATACACATCTTATTTCCAGCAGATCGGGAATCCTCAAAAGCCCACTACTGATATGTTTTTCATATGGAGTGTTGATGGTGTGTGATCTCTGGAAGTTTCTAGTTGGAGGGCAGTTTGGACGTCAGTCTGCTTTGCTGGTTAGTCCAACTGCAAGAGAATGGATGCTCAAAGGACCTTACCCAGTGTGGTCGCTCTGATTTTTAAATCAATATATCATAGTGCGAGCTGAATGCTTGTATGCTAGTGAGTTAGAGAGCAAATAATCGCACGTACCTTGTGTCATTGGGATAGATGCCCTTATATAGGTGAATTGCCGTAGGTCTCACGAAACATCTCCGAGATTCTCGGCCTGTACTGTTAGGAAACCATTCCGCACCAAGAGGTGGACTTCGTGATAGCCGATAAGGCTTATCGAGTCCATCCGATCCGGGTGGGGTATGGATAAGATCTACAGACGTGTGGCGTGATCCCAAAGAGCTTGGAAACAACTTGATAGCTTCTAGAAGATGGCTATGTGTCACCTTAGTAGGTAGGGCCATCACGAGTTGCTCGGACCTCGGTCCTGGCCGAGGTACCCGAGGTGACCTGGCTTGTTGAGGTGACAAAAAGTGCTGAGTCAATGTCTAGTCAGCTGGTCGCGTCCATATGTCTGCTCATTAGTAGGTCGAGCCAAATCACCCCTCATCAAGTGTTTTAGTCTGCATTTGCTTGCGATGCAAATTTTGATCGGGTGTAAATTTTGTATCTAAATTTATTTTGGTTTGTTTGTAATTATGATTTGCATTCTTATCAGTTGATACAAAGTTTTTTGTCTCTTTTGCGTTGATGTAAAATTTACACCACCATCCTCCTATCTCAAGTCTTTTCATATAACCTTGCATAATATCTTACCTTCCTTCCTTCCCCTAGAGGGGAAACACGCCCCACAAAGTCACCAAAACAAATAAAAGCTAAATTTTTAGGAAGAAAACAAAGATTAAGAAAAAGAACACCATTAGAATGAGCCTTGTTCACCAGCCAATCCGCCTCTTGGTTCGCCTCCCGATACACATGTTTGTCTGTAGCAAATTCTACCTTCCAGCTTCTCCTTCATCTGCAAGCAGCCTGAGATAATGTTCCTTAGATTCCTTCACCTGCAAGCAAATTCTGTCTTCATTGTCTTTCATTTAAAGTGAAGGTCACTTTCTTTTACTTCCTATTTTATTTCTCACAAATAAATAAGACAAAATCAATACCTGAAGCAAAAAAGAAATCCAAAATTTATACTTAGCCCTTTTGCATTCCCATGCATTTTACACCACTCCAAATGAAATTTATACTTATGCTCTATTTTTGTGGCCCAAAATTTCTTATTTTTGCTATATAAATTGCGTCAGGGGCTCAATAACAGTTAATGTTTTTGTAGGTATCATTTGAGAGATACTGTTATTCAAGGTGGGATTCCTTTTAATAAAGCCCATGGGATGTCTGCTTTTGAATACCCTAGAATAGATTCTCGGTTCAACAAAGTTTTCAATAAGGCAATGTCAGATGCCACAGTTATAGTCACGAACAAGATTCTTGAAACATACAAGGGATTTGAAGGTCTCAAAGTGGTGGTTGATGTTGGAGGTGGAATTGGAGTTGCACTTAACTTAATCACATCTAAGTATCCTCAAATTAAGGGTATTAATTTCGATTTGCCTCATGTTGTGGCAGGTGCATCATCTTATCCTGGTATGATTTATCTTTTTTTTTTTTGCATTATTATTATTATTATTATTATTTGCATCCATGTTTTTGGTATTTTTTGTAAAAAATTATGATTATTTGGCAGGTGTGGAACATGTTGGAGGGGATATGTTTGAAAGTGTCCCACAGGGAGATGCCATTTTTATGAAGGTAGGTTCTTTTTTCCATCAAATAATTCCTTATAAGCATTTTTGGACTGAAGCATCATATCAATTTTACTTGAACTATAAATGATGAATCAGTTTTTAGAAAACCAAGTTAAGAGTTTCAAAAAGAACAAAAATACAAGTTTCTAATTCATTTCACATGAATTTATATTTAGAATGGGATAATTTAAAAACTAAGGGTCCATTTGGTTTGTAATCAGAATAGTCTATTCCCATAGCCTGTTTGGTTTAGACAGGAATGGGAATGAGAATTGAAATCAGCAAGAATGGAATTTCATTCCCAAGAGAGGGGCAAGGAATGGTCATTCCCTCAAATGGAGGAATATCATTCCAGGAGAAATGRAAATGGGATTCTAATTCTGCCCAACCAAACAGTCAGAATTGGAATGGCTCATTCCGATTCCAATTCCCAATCCCTACTCATGCGAACCAAACGGGGCCTAAAATTTACATGCCTGTATGCTATAATTCACAAGTTAATTTCCAATGACTCAAGTTGTTCTATTACAATTTATAATTTGGTTTAGTACAATCAGGAAGCATTTTTAATTGAGTTATTGTTCATATACCAAAATAAATTTGGCTAGTAAACTGGTTATTTTCAATTGTAATCAAAGGGTATGATTTGAATTATTCAATTGGTTAAAGGGTTTCTTTTCCTTTCTTAAACATTTGTAGCTCATACTTCATGATTGGAGTGATGAACATTGTTTGAAGCTATTAAAGAACTGTTGGAAAGCTCTTCCAAAGTCTGGAAAGATTATCATTGTGGAATTGATTCTTCCAGATCCAGAGGCTCCTGATGAGATTAAAATGTTCTCTGACACTACCTTCACAGATTTAATAATGTTAGCTCAAAATCCCGGAGGAAAAGAGAGGTCATACAAAGAATTTGAGGCTCTGGCAATGAGCTCTGCATTTTCAAGTTGTGAAATGGTTTGTAGGGCTTATAATTATCGTGTTTTAGAGTTCTGCAAATGATAAGATTGTTTGTTTTGCAAAAGCTTGTGTTTGTGTGTCATGGAATCCAAATTTTACAACTGAATTCGGATTTAAGGGATGTTAAAGGAATCCAAATATTAGAGAACTGAATCGATTCAGATAAAGGGATGTCCGAACTGAATTTAATGTGCTTTCAACTTTATTCCTAGAGTAATTTCTTAAATTATTGGTGCTTAAATCATTCTTACTACTTGTACCCATCTATTTTGGTGTACCTCTAGTTTTTTTAGTCCTCTAAATTGCAACAAATCATTTCTTCTAAGTGTTGTTGATGGTCTTCTGTAACCAAGCCATTGCTCTACTTCCTTTTATTTTATCACCTATTGAGCTCCTCAAATCCTATACTTTCCATTTTTCTCTACTCATCCATCTCAGACCAGTGTTTCTACAAATGTTTTTGAAAGGTAAAAATACTCAATTGTCTGAGTTCAAATTCAAAAATCCATTGCGACTAAACTGAATTTTATCTATAAATCTAGTTTTTTATATAATTAGATTCAATCTAAGTCCACTTAAACTTGATCTATCTAAGATTCATGGGATAAAAATATTATGCATATGCATATACTATCAAATTTGTTAGAGAATAAAAACCTATTTAGAGATCTCATCTAACAACTTAAGCTTTTAGATTGAATGGTTCTTTAACATGGTGTGACAATACCGACTGAACCTTTCAAGGGAGCATTATGTCGCAGCTCTTAACATGTTTCCCCCATTGTAGGTTTGTCAAAGCTCCATTGTGTCTTGGTTTGTCCCCATTGCAACACTACAACCTCGCCTCACACTCATGTTCTAGCCATGCAAACCTCATCACACGATCCTAACTCAATACTTAGGCATTTCAAAGATGACTTCTAGAAGGGGGAGTAGCGGTACTTGTGCTCACATACAAACTCTAGGAAGAAGTGAGAACTTTAGTACCTATGTAATCGTATGGGCACTTGGAAAAACTCTAACGCACTTGGTAGTTTTGGATAGGGATGCAAATGAATCGGATCAGATTTGAATAAAGGTATATCCGAATCCGATCCAACATTGTTCATGGTGGATCTGATCTGACCTGATATGAAGATCCGATTGGATCTGATAGGCCTCAATCTGAATTCGAATCCTATTGGTAAGATGGATCTAAAAGTTTGATCCGATCCAATTTGTTTTCTTTAAAAATTAATAAATTATTAAAAGAAAAATAAAATATACCAATTTAAATAAAGAAAAAACAAAAAATAAGTTTTTTTTAATAATTTTCATCATATGTATACATGTTTTTTATAAGAATAAATAATATAACAAATTTATAAAAATACAATATAAATAAATAAATAATATATATGTATTATATATATTTATATAAATAAATATATAACATATATTGGATCGGATCTTCTCGGATTGGATAGGGGTGATTCAAATCTAATATGATTTCTGATCAAATCTTATTATCTGATCCAAAAATCCGAATAAGGGTGATCCAAATTCCACCAAATAGGATCAGATTGGATCATGATCAATCCATTTGCACCCCTAGTTTCAGATCCAACAAACCAGAGGTAACTTCCCCAAAGCAAAAAAGTTCCCCCCCTTTCCCTAAGGCAATCTCTATAAATAGGGGATCTTTGAGAATCCCCACATGAAACTCTACCTTAAACTTTGTATATGTTTGGCATCGATGTTCCAAAGAAAGCGGTGTTGTATATAGGTGGGTTGGAAGCTCCATTTTCTGAGAAAATGATGTCTTTCTTTTTTTTTTTTTGAAATGTTGTTGCTAGATAGGATGTTTCCTGGAGCAACACCACCTTTTGTTTGGTACTAGTACTGTTCCATATCTGTTTTCAGCATTGATACCCATTATAGGAAGTCTACGTCAGTGTTACATCATGTCCTCATTGGCAGCAATTGGCTCCAAATTGAGAAAATGTCGAATTCAGTATTACTCCAAACAATGCCTTCTCGATTTCTAAGGTGTCTTGGAGTACCATTTTTTATAGACAAACAGTTTCAAACATGTTACCATTTTTTGGAGCACCAATTTTTCTAACGTGACACTGATGTGTCACTGTTTTTTGGAGCAACGACATCGATGCCAAACACCGCCTTTGTATAAAGTGTAAACTCTGCTAGTTTGATACCTTAGTTCTCTTATTCTTGTTCTCAGCCTCTTAGAGACATCATAATTGCCATCTACCGTCCCTCAAGTAGATATCCCTAGCCATCCATGCTTCCCGCGAATGGACAAGAAATCTATTTGTAATCTTGAATCACTTGCAGATGTACATAAATAGAATGGTTGTAAGTCCAGATTTCCTATTCCCTTTTCCTATCCACTCTCTACCTGCAGTGAATTGGAGTAACACATCTCTCGATTCATAATAGAGATCTGTGGCTCCAACTCACGTTGGGTAGAAAATAGATAGAAAAAGTGAGTAGAAAATCCCGAATGAATGGCTGTAGATGTATGAGTTTTTCTTGTTTGCATTGGGATCGAACGGTTGATGAATAGTATCATCCATTTAGTGTTACAGTATCCAAAATCACAATAAGCAGTAAACCATCCCTCACTCCAAAATATCAATTTGCTAGTAACCGAAAATGCAAAGAAAGTACAAAATAAATGTGACAAGATGCTTCTAATCAATTCCTTCCCTAATCATGTTTTCTCCACCGCCTTTATTAAGAAGCCAACTTGAAGGCTTACCTACCATTCATAGTGATCCTAAGCGGCCATTTAATGCTTACCCAATTAATAAGCCATCTTGATGGCACTTAATCACTTCATTATATTAATGGCTACTTTTCAATTTTAATGTTGTTAATTAATCAAAATATTTAATGAATTTATATTATATATCAAAGTGTAGATGCAAAGATTTTTTTGAACTAAAATTATTCTCTATTTTGTTGTTTGAAAAATGGTATAAAAGTTATTTTATTACAGTTTAAATAGCTAATAAAATGGCCATATTTGTATATTTAATCCATCTCTAATTGTAAGGGTTAAAAATGTAACTTCAATTATTATTTTCCACCTCATTTAATCCCCTCTCATCAAATTTTACACTTAAGGTATTAAATCCCCTTTTTTATTATTAAATCATGTATTTTTTAAGTTATTTTTGGCTAATAAATACTACTAATTAGATTTATGTCAATATTTTTAACAATATAAACTCATATGTTTTAAAACTATCTCAAAAACAAAACCATTCTTTATCCAAGTGGTGGCGAAGCAATTCAACCATCAGAATCAAATTTATCAACTTATGAAATCATAACTAGGTAATACAATTTTTGAAATATAAATAAATATAAAAATTTTAAAAGTGCAAAAAAAATTAGACACATTTATGATATTTTTATTGATCAAATTAAAAAAATAAGTGTAATAAACAATAATTTTTTATTAATAATGAAAATGAAATACATATTTTAGAATTGACCAAAAATGAAATATAAAAATTAATAATAAATAGTTCGACTTTTGGGTTAAATCTATTAACCTTTAATGTCATAAACAAATAGTAAAAATTAATAAAATGTAAAAATACAAAAATGAATAAAATACATAAAATTTGCAAAAAAAAGCATTTAGACACATGTATAATATCATATATTTATCATATTAAACAAAAATTAAGTATGACATACCAAAATTATTTTTACATGCAAAAATACAAAAAAAAATTATAGAAAAAATTGAATACATATATAGTTCTATATTTACACTACTAATAAAAATATGAATAAGATTGTGGAACTTTTTTTGACTAAAATCAAGGTTTTATAAACTGTCCCGAATATGAAACCACTTTGGCTTCAGGTTTCCAGGTCAGTGGTTCAACTATCTCCAGTTTGAGTGGGTCAAACTAGTAAGATGTTAAATATATTGTAACTTTTTATTTTGATTGTTAGATTATGATTAGATTAAAATTTATCGTATATATACATTATTATGAGAGGGGAGTGTGAGACTTTGAAAAGGAGGCAGCTGGTTAAAGCTGAGAAGTAAGAAAAAAAGAAAGAGAAGAAGAATAAGAAGAAAGAATTGCTTTCGACGGCTATCTCCATGTTCATCATTATCGCTGCTACAACATCGTTTGCCCTCTTCTTACATCTTTCTCATCTCTCTAAACCTCTCTTAGATCCTAGATCATTTGCTTCATTGGTGTATCTCAAATTTCTAATATAAATTTGGTGTTTAATCTCTCATCTCTTGCATCATTTTTTTGATTTTTTTTTCATTGGAGTTGCAATTCTTTTGCTTTTATAAATTAAAAAGAATTACATAAATGAAAAAACTAAAATCAAAATGGAAAAATAAAAAGTCCTAACTAATTTTGGCCATTGGGAATAACTGAACAAGATTATGAGATATGAAATTTTCTTTTTACAAATTTTTATTTTAAAATAAAAAAATTTGGAATTAGTTTGAAAGCAACCCATGAACTATTAATCGGGTCGAACATTTTAATGGTGAAACCATTCGGGTTAGCGGTTCTCTAACCATTTCAACATTTTTTTATAAAAAAACAGTTCAGGGCCAAAGTAGAATCAGTGACCTGACCAATTTCCAAGCCAAATGGTTCAACCATCCAATTTGGTCCAATTTTTAAACAGTGACTAAAATACTCATTTTTGAATTTAGCCCTTATTTAATTGAAAAGTTTAAATTATAAATTGAATCATTGCTTTTCACCTTATTCAATTCCCTTTATTTAAATCTTACATTTTTTAATAAATGAACAAAAGAAAAACGATACACCAAAAAGATAAAACAATACAAAAAGAAGAGTCTAACCAAGCGGGTAGACCTATTAATGATACTTGAAACTTCACAATTTGATTTGATTATCACATATTTGGATGAGGTGTTTATGTAATCAGATTTGGATTTTGCAATCTATTGATTGATAGTAAAAAACAAAAAATAAAAAACACATAAAGTTTATAGAAAATTTTGGATATATTATTATCATAATTATCATCAGCTAGAATTGACATGTGCACACTTACTACTAATGTCAAACATTGTATCAAAATATTTGTGACCCTCAGAATTAGAGGGCTTCCCATTGCACACTTGACCTAGTCAATACCTCATCCACATCATAACCAAGATACTTTCTTACTAACAAAAATACTTCTATCAATAAGCAAGGGGGATACATTAAGATAGACAAACAACAAAATAACCAGACCCAAAAACCTTTGCTTAAAAATAGAAATACTTATGTCTCTAAGTCAGGGGGGCTAATGTAAGTACATGGAAATAGACATTGCATTATCCATGATGAGTGACCTATCATGACCCTGTACATGCAACCAATGCATAAGTAACAGTGGTGTGACAAGACATTAATGTAGCAGCACTAAGTTTCTAGCTCAAGTTGCCCCCCAAAAATATGCTTACCATCCTTTTCATATTTCATTGCAAAAGAACACCACGATGGACTGATGGAGCATTATGTCACAGCCTCCTATTGCATACTCTTGACATGTTTCCCCCATCGTAGGTTCATTGAAGCTCGTCCCCATTGCAATTCTACCCTAAACTCTACGTAAGCTTTGCTAGTTGTAGGTACATGTTGTTCACCACGGTTGCAATAGCACAGAAGGTGCTAAACCAATGTTACAAAAACACCTACGACGAGTTCACAACTTGGTACAGATTTGCGATAAGCATAGAGCCTATGCAAATTTGCGATGAACTCAAAGCCATAGCATCGACGACGAAGTTGAAGTCGCCATGGACCTGCGATGAGCTCAGAGCCATTGTGAACTTGCGATGAGCTCAAAACCATCGCAAATTGGCGACGGTCGAAGAATATAATGACTAGACCAATGTCACTGGTGACAGGACGCCCAATAGGATTAAGGGAGACACGTAAGACTAACGTTGGCATCATCCATGCCATGTTAGTATACGAGACCCACAAAAGGAAGTAGCATACTTGTATTATGAAAATTCTCGGATGAAAGGAAATCTCATCCTAGAGAGATCACATAAGACACGTAGCAAACCCTATAGAGGTGCAAGTTGGGCCTGGTGGAATACATATATACATATATGCATACATATAAATAGATACATAAATAAATAAATACATTTACGGATATATAAATGCATATATACATACATACCATATGCATACATACATATATATAAGCAAGGTTCAAAATTCTGTCACATATCGGCCGATGCGTATTGTATCAGAGCCTTCCCAATATGCCCCTATAAGGGGTGTTTCAGGTCTGCGAGTGCTTTAGAGGGTAGACCGGCCTTAAACCAGCCCCTCTGAACCAGTTTCGAAAAAAAAACACTTAAAAACAGTACCAATACGCCCTATCATCGTATCGCCCTGTATCGATATTTTGGACCTTGTATATAAGTACTTATATAAATAAACATTTACAAAAAATTTTTACGTACAAATATAAAGCTAAATCAGGTTTGGGTTGGCCAAGGCATCAACCCTAACCCAACCCAACCCAAAATTTGATCAAATTCAGACTTTTCAACTCCCAACCCTAACTCTAACTCGAACTTCAACCCGACTTTTTGGTTGGACTTGGACAAACCCAACCAAAGTTGCGGCCTTAATTCCTTACATATTTTAGGGATCGAGCTTGGGTTGAACTTGACCAAATTCGAGTCAGGCTTAGGTTGGGCTTGACTGATCTTGGGTTGGGTTTGGGCTACCCAAAGCCCAAACCTAATCCGACTTTGGGTCAGGCCCAAAATCTTTTTTCAAGCTCTGTCTTAAAATTCAGGCCCAAACCATGTAAAAGCTATGGTTGAATGAGACCGCATACTTATAAGTTATTATTCACGGGAGATGTTCCCAATATAGGGCCCACTATGCACGATTCGATCAATAGGATGCATGCATTGGTATTTTCAAGCTTTTATAGGATAAAAAATTAAAGTGGATACGGATAATATATTCCTAAGAAAGAATCTTATGCCATCTTGTTTATTCTAATTTATAAATATAATATATTTTAATTAATATTAATCTAATCAAACTTAGTGAATAATTAAGTACTTCATTATATAAAATAAAATCGCAGCACCAACTAATTACACATCAGGACCCCACAAATGAGATCTCATAGTCATAGCCCTAAATTTAGCCATTCATTTTTGGATTCTCCTGGTCAAACAACTCTAACCCACATTATTAACGGCTGAGATAATCTCGTTGACTTGATCGTGTGGATAAGAGAGAGATGTCAACGTGGGCCCATAGTACTTGCTCACCATCCATAGACTCCTTTATTTTGTTCTCACTCCATGGTGGCAGCGGTGCTTTCTGCTTTGCTTGCTTTTTTGCTTTCTGTGAAGTCTTTTGGAATTTATTCGCGCGGCAAAATTTAAGGCGGGTTACTTTCCGTTACTGGGTCTCGCTCTTTTCATTTGCAGACGAAGAAGAAATAGAAGAAAAAAGGAGGGAAGGAGGGGGAGAAACACAGAAAGAGGGGAAGATCATATGGGGCTGCTCTCTAACAGGTATTGGAAATGGAAATTCTATTCTATTTATATTTTCTGATTTTTTTATTTTTTAAATTTCTCCGAACATATTAAACAGGATTGATAGAAGGAGCCTAAAACCAGGGGATCACATTTATTCATGGAGGACAGCCTATGTCTACACACACCACGGTTCTCTCTCTCTCTCTCTCTCTCTCTCTCTCTCTCTCTCTCTTTCTCTCTCTACTTTCTTGATTTTTTTTTTCTTCCTTCTATTATTTGTTATAGAGTTTGAACATGATATCGGAAAAAGCTTGTTTTTTATATTGTTTTTTTTCTCTGAATACATGTAGTGTTCTCATGAATTTAGTAGGTTTTTAAGTAAATTCCCCTTCTTTACTAAAACAAGCTCATTTGGAATTACCTTTTAGTGATTAATGATGCAAACCTCCTTGCTTAACTCTCATTTCCTCACCTTTAATTTGGTGTTTCTATGGTAGCACAAAGTGAATAGGTTTCTAGTGTTGAGGGAGCAGCCATAAAGTTTTATGCCACCTTATACACCATAGACCTGGTTTGTCTGCAATGCAATTTTATTTGCACTGGTGCAAAACTATGGGTGTGCAAATGAGTTGAATGCAAATAATGGTATATTTTTGTTTTAAATTTCACTTTGTTTTGTTTGTTTGCTTTGTAAATGGACTACATGAAACCCAAAGCAAAGGCCAATCAAGAATTTACACTTTTTTAATTTTTACTTCCATGCACTTTTACTGATGCAAATGAAATTACAATGAAAACAAGTTAAGGCGTTGAACCTGGATTTTTCCAGTCCAGGTGTAAAGAATTGAAAGAGGCATGGGCGTAGCTAACTTGCAACTAGAATAAAATTTTACCTATAGGCACACCGATGTAAACAAATCCAGAATAAAAACACGAGAATATGGAGATTGATGTTGTTTAACCTTTCACCTACTTCTACAAGAGAGATGTCTCTCTTTTTTGCTACGAAAAAGATGAAAGATTAGTACATGATTAGATTCCTTGTGATTTACAATACAACCCGCTCTGACAATCCCTCTTTCTTCAAGAGTATTCTTCTTTCTGTCAATCTCTCACACTCATACGAAGGAACAACACCTTTGTAAGCAAACCACACTCGTTATTATACAAGGAATGTCCTCCTTAAGGATCCCACATCCACTACTAAATCTCTACCTAATCCAATGGCTGGTGTAAAATCAAAACAAATTTAAACTCGTATCATTACACTTAGACTCAATTTGAAGAGCTATAAATGCATTGTGTCGTGATATAAGCATAGTGGGGCATGAGTAAAGGTGAAGATTATGGACTGGCGCTTTGCATTTTTCCATTCCATACATCAAATTCATTGCTTTTGTATGCTTGCCTGTTTTTTTTTGATGCGCAAGACTTGTAATTGTTAGTTAAGTTGTTCTGATCAAAGCAATCTAATTAAACAACAAAAATGGGTAAGAAGGGTGGGAATGGATCATTCACAACTTGTTATGTGGTGTTGTGGATTCTATTCATCATGGGGAATAGGATTCCCTTAATGAGGTCAACCAGCTCATTCTTTCCTATAGAAGGCGGGCAAAGGAGAGTTCAGTGTAAGGTCATAGCTCAGGTCAATTGCAGTAGTTCCCAAAGTGTTTTCAGAAAAAAAAAAAAAATCCAACTAATAAAGATGAGTGGCTAGGCATATTTGGCAAATAGTTATGGATTATGTGGTGATTGAACTATAATCCTGTTTTAATCATTTGGGGTTGCTGCGTTGCAAAGGGAAAAACTTCTAGATACTTGGCAAGAAAGGATTTTAGTATTATTTTTTAATCTTTTGGAGTTGAATTGCAATTTTATTAACTGAGATATCTTAATTTTAGAGAGTTGCCTGGAAGTTTTTACAAGCTTAGATAGCACTTGGGAATTGGATTTGGAGTTGTTGTTGTGTTAGTCTAAACTTAGATAATCAAAACCTAAAGGAATTGGAACTTGGTAGGATTCCACAGCCTCCACTAATTTGGATGCTTCATTATCTTGTCCTTGGTCAGTCCCCTAGGTCTTGAATATGGTTCCATATGTGCTTAGTTTAATTAACTGACACTGTTCTTCTGTTTTTGCTGTATATCTTAGCCAGAAAACATTCTCATTTAGTTCATCCTAATGAACACAGGCATCTACATTGGGGATGATAAGGTCATCCATTTCACCCCAGGGCGAGGTCGAGAGGTGGGAAGCGGAACAATGCTGGATCTCCTACTTGTAAGCTCTGGACCAGCCCAATCTCAAATAACTTGCTCCATCTGCAACCAACAAAATCAAGGCCATGGGGTCATATCCTCTTGCCTCAACTGTTTCCTTGCCGGTGGAGTCCTATATCGTTTTGAGTACTCGGTGAATCCTGCTATCTTCCTCGCAAAAGCACGCGGTGGAACATGCACACTTGCAGCATCAGACCCAGCTGAGGTCGTGATCCATCGTGCCACCTACTTGCTCAATAATGGCTTTGGGTGCTATAGTCTCTTCAAGAACAACTGTGAGGACTTCGCCATCTACTGCAAGACTGGGCTGCTGGTTATTGAGCAAGGAACAATTGGGCAGAGCGGCCAGGCAGTGTCGATCATTGGTGGGCCGCTTGCAGCCGTGCTGTCGACGCCATTGCGCCTTGTGACGACTAATGTGTATGGGATGGCAGCAACTGCAGTTGGTGTCTACTGCGCCAGCAGGTACGCGGCTGATATTGGCATGAGGAGGGACGTGGTGAAGATAGCAGTAGAGGATCTCACAGCTAGGCTAGCAACAGGCAGGCTTCGGGTGGTTGACACAGGCGGTGCAGTGCCACCAGCTCCAGCTCCAGCTCGGTAGCGACTATTTTCTTCCTTACAAGACTATGGTGCGGTGCCTACTGCCTACCCTGTTTCGAATCTGGTGATTTGGTACTTAATACTTCGCTGCTCCCAACTCTCATTTTTCATACAGGGGGCTGGCAGCTGGCTTTATAAAACATACTATTGAATTCATCAACGATCGATCATGTTGATGGAATGAATAACTTGTGGGTTCCTTGGTACTCAACAAACAATGTTCCCTCTCCCTTGAACTTTTATAAGACAATGAGACATAATTTACTATATTAAACTTCCTCAATTGGTGGCGATGCTATACTATAACGCAGGAATTCTGAACTTTTTCTGTACGGACCTGGAGATTGGGTGAGTCGCAGTCCTTTTGTGGATTTTGGTGGTATTTGCTGTACGCTAGAACTAGTTAGTGGGATTAGTAAGAGAATGCACGAGCCCACTGGAACGTGGAAACTGGAAACTGAAACCCCCCGTCGGGACTTTCATTAGAAACAACCAGGTTTTAAAATATTGACATGCACGATACAGAATAAAAGCGATATCTGTTTTCTTTTTTAAACTTATTTTTCAGTTTGATATTATCGATGGGTTTTTGTTTGGACTTGGATGGATATTGACAGTTGAAACTTAAAACCAAGGTTCAAAGTATGTATTGGTATAGAAACCATGCATTTATATCTATCTATCTATGGATGGATATTGTTTTTTATATTTTTCTTATTAAAAAGAAGGGGAACCCAATTGAAATTTTGATCCTTCTTAAAACCATTAAAATATGCCTCGTATCTTGAGCTTTAGTGACTCTTTAATGCGCACAACACGGTGTGATACGTATCATGCTTCAAACCTTAATTAGAAGATTTATTTCATGTGAAATTGCTTAAACAGTTGAACCGCATTGAGGATGAGGGCAACGTATAATGATGGGGAGCCTTAACATTGACGTCTTTGACGAGTGCTTGTGTTTGTCAAATAGAGAAAATTCACATAAATAAGATAGATTCTCCGCAAAGCAACTCTGTAATAAGAGAAGAAATACAACACAACCAACTACTGCAAAACCATGGTTTATGGTAGATCCCGAACAAAATTGGACTGCATTTAGTGGGACTTAACACCTTCCCACATGATCAGAACAAATTAGTACCGCAAATAGTTGCAAAGCCTCTTAGACAAGCAGAACAGCATTTATACAACCATCATTCTCCGGGTTATTTGTAACTTGAGCATATTTCCCTACATGGCCATCAAGAAAAGAAATGAGCAAGGAGAAACAAACCAAGTAAAGAAAAAAATACATTCATCAAGTCATTATCAAGAAGTATTCCTCACCCCACACAACTTTTCCTGCTGGAGTAACCAGACCAAGTTCACTGACATTCACCTGTAATTCATAATGAAGAAAATTAGCTCAACAAAGATGGGCAATCAAAATGGCATTGAAGTATAAAAATGATATCCTCAAAAAAATCAAGGCTATATAATTACCTCAATAATCGTTCCCTTGGTCATAACACCCAGGGAAGTGTACATCTGACCATTGGGATTTTTCTTCACTCCAATGATTTCAAGATTGAAAGTGCATTTCAACTCGGGATGTGTCACATGGGCTTTTGTGAACCGCAATCCGGTTGGACGAATGAAACGCTCATACTTGGGGGGTTTTCTCGTAAAACCCGGTCCCACAAATGTGGCCTTCGTGACCATTCTCTTCCATTGCTTTGCTGAAATTAATTTAGAAAAAATCATTTATGCTTCTCAGGAATCATAAAGCTAACAAGAAAGAAAAAAGGTTCATTTTTTTATGAAAAAAAATAGAAAAAAGGTTCATTATGCAATTCCAAAAATGATCTGGTTTCTTTTGTTTTGTTTTGTTTTGTTTTTCTTTGATCAATAACAGAAACTTTTTTTTATCAATATCAATAACAGAAACTTACTTAAGAAGGAACAACAATTACAGCATCCAAGAGGAAAGGTAAACTCTCTTAGCCCTCCCCAGTGTTTTAAAAGCACAAGATACAAGGCAAGGCAAAGTGTGCGGCTTTTCAAAGCAAGGTGCAAAAATACAAAAAAAAGGCAAAAAATTCAAAACATCTTGCATTAATTCAAATAACTAATGTGATGTAAAACATCTTGCATTCTTGATTCTACGAGCTGCTTTTATACCAAGCCCCCCAAGGCGAGTGAAATTAAATTTCTAGTCTTTCCACAAAAATAAATGATTTTATAATGTTAATTGTCTTTCAAGAAGATATCTTACTAGGATGAATGGATGAACATTAGCAAATAGGGGGCTCTCAGAGCTTCAGTGAGCCAGCAAAATTAAAAAATGAGCAAAAATTAAAAAGGCATATAACTAGGCACACTAGGTGCGTGCCTTTCAAAAGTGCTGCACCTAGGACCTAGGTGAGGCACATACCTTAAAATGCACCTTGTCTGAGCACCTAGGCGTGACTTCTAAATCCTTGGCCCTCCCCCAAGGATAGCAAGAGCACAAAAGATTACAAACAAGCCCAATAGATTGAACCCTTCCTATCCCCTGTTTGACTAAGACATCCTCCACAAAGGAGTTAGCACTCCTTTTGACCCACTGAAATCTCACTTCCATGCCTCTGCAAAACCATTTGAATTTCTTCCTTTCATTAGAAAATTCCCTTGTCCATTCTCTTCTTTTTCTAATCAGTCGATAGCTAACTTGAATCACCAGCAATGATTAATTTGTGAATATTTAATTCTCGTGCACTTTTTAAACCTTCCAAAGCAGCCAAAATTTTAGCTCTAAGAGAATCTCCTACACCAATTGACTCAGAGAATAGATCCAAGACCTGTCCTTCCTCGTTCCTGAATACACCTGCAATACCTGAAGGCCCGGTGTTGCCTTCACTTCTTCCATCAAAGTTTAATTTTATGAACCCTTCCGCTGGTGGAGGCCACATTGGATTAGTGACAGCTTTCCTTGGTGCTGATTTGGCCACTTCCAGTTATTAAGCAGCAACCCTGTTGGAATATACTCAACATTTTCAAGGATTTCACCCACTGAATCACTCTAGTTGTGACAACCTCCACATTGCACTTATACTCCTTATCAAGGAAAATCCTTTGATTCCTTTCTTCCCACTATCCGGCAACAAGCAGCTCTGATGCAGCTCCAAAGAGCTTTACCTCTCCTCCTTTTCATCCCACTAACAACCAAGAAGACAAAAAATCTTAGTAAGTCCAGGGGAGGAGTCCACCTACAACCAAACAAAGGAACAAAGCAATTCCAAATAGAAAGAACAAACGGACAAGAAAATAACAAGTGGTGACAGTTCTCACCATTGGCCTTGCGCAGAATGCACCAATTAGGAGACAAACACCAAGATGGTCTTTTTCTTTGAAGTAAAGCACAAGTATTGAACTATTGATCTTCCCCAGAAAAGCTTCCCAACAGAAGGCCTCGATTCTTGGAGGAATTGGCTTTCCCCGCACTTCAACAGGAAAAGGCAACCCGAGATTTGATAGAAGGTTGGGTCAAGGCTCTAAAGAAAGAGGCACAAGAAAAAGATCCAGAGGGAACTAGAGCCCACACTCTACTATCCAGTTTAGTAGGGTCCAAGAAAACTCCTTGTAGAAGGTGGAGCAAACCCAAAACAGTGTCCAATTCTGAATCTCTAAGACCTCTCCTAAGCCCAAATCCCAATCAAACCCTGATGCTGAGTCAGAAGGAATCAAGAAATAAGAAACTGGCTCATCCTTAAAATTTGAAATAGAGAAAAGAGAAGGAAACTGAACTTTTAATGGTGACTTGCCCACCCAAACATGTTCCCAAAATTTAACAAGGTCCCCTGAGCATAAATTGTACCTGATGAAGGATAGGAAAAGAGGTAGAACAGCATGTATAGACCACCTCCAAGGAGAAGAATGTTGTGGAAGGCAATGGGGATGCGAAATGCAGTGGTATTTGGGATCCAAATACCACTGATCAAAAACAAATTTGTAGCCCAAACCAGCACTCCAACATCCCAACCTTCAGCCGACAACCCATGAATGCTAAGAATCATCTTAACCCACAATTTATCCTTGTCCAATGGCAGCCTCCACAACCACTTCCCCAGGATCTAGTCTTCTTCCTACACCCACTGGGGTTTTAAAAACAGATAGGAAATACACAGGAAAATCTCTTGCATCTGCTCTAGTGATTAACTTCCCAAGCACCTCTGCAACAAGGGTAAAACAAGAAGGGGGTCACCTTGTCTGATTTCTCTGATGGCAGGAAAGTGATCCACTACTGTTCCATTCACCAAGACTGAATAATGGCAAGTCTTTAGACAACCCTTAATCCATTTACAAATCCACCAACTCATACGCCTTTTCCACATCAAGCTTGCATACTACGCCTTTTTTTCCATTTCTAAAACCCTCCAAGCTTTCATTGGCAATAAGAATCTGATTGATGATTTGTCTATTCCCTACAAACACCCCTTGATTAAGAGCAATTATAAGGAAGCACTATTCTCCAAACCCAAGAATGATTTGGTTCAAGAACGCAAACATGTGTCCTTAAGATGCAACTAATACTGTTTAGTTCATCACTTTTGCAATCATATGTCATTTGATGAAAACACAATTTACTCCATCCATCTAAAATGCTTATTTTGCAGTGTCCCACAAAGAACTAGGACTGAGCTACTCAAGCAGGGATGAAAGGCTTGAGAAACACCAAGACTGATGCTAATATGGTTTCTTTTTGAGTGCCAATTTCGTATTCTATAGTTCTGTAAATACACTCTTGGGGGTGTATGGGGGCATATCACAAAGTGGAAGATGGAAATGCAGGGACTAGACGAAATAGTAGAGAAACATAAAATGTCAGTGAAAATGAGAATTAAAGATAATGATATGGAATCAGTAATAACAAATATATATGGATAAATTTCTTATAAAGAAAGGAGAGATCTCTGAGATGAGCTTATCTGATATTAGGGGGCTGTGAGAGAATGAGATGAGAGGGTCCTTGGTGTTTAGGGGAAACTTTAATGTGATAAAGTTAGGGGAAGACACAAACAATAGGAGTCAAGGTATCACAATTAGCCTGAGAAATTTTAATTGTTTCATTAAGTGAGAACTAGTTGACCCTCTTCTCCTTCAAGCTTCCTATACGTGGACCAATTTTCAAACTATACATACATTTAATGAGTTTGTTTCCTCTTCAAGGCAACTAGTGAAACCAACAATCATTTGTTAATCTCATGTTAAACAGTTACATGCATTTGAGAGCATTTCTTTCTTTTAATTGAGTCTAGATGGTCACCCCTCATGTTTTGGCCAGTGTTTTAAAACACAGAGATGTAACAACAGGTGTCCCACTACCTGGAGGCGTCAAACAGTTCAGAACGTAGAAGGCTAAGCATCCTTAAGAGGAGGAGGTGCAGGGGCAGAGCTCCAGCCCAAACTTCCTTCCTCTTCCCTTTCCTTTGCTTTTCTTTCTTTTATCTTTTTTTTTTCTTCTCTTTCTTTCTTTCTTTCTTTCCCTTCCCTTGCTTTTTTCCTTTCCTTTTATATTTCTATCTTTTTGTATGAGGTGCACGCCTCTAGCACACCTCATGCAAAAGGCATATAAGGCACATGCCTCATGCACCTGAAACATAAGCCTTAGAGGCATTAATGCCTCTAGCATACACCTCAGGGCATTTTGGGGGCGCCTCACCTGGAGGCATATGCCTCCCATGCCTTTTAAAGCATTTGATTATGAAAGGTTGAACCTCAGGCATGCCTAGGCACACAAGTGAGGCACATTTCAAGGTCAGCCCAATTGTATACTGTTACAAGCTAAGTGGCTGGGCCAGAAGCTTTGCCGATGGACACCCAACCAACCCTCTTGAGGTAAGCCCAAACAAGTTGATGTTACCATGCCAGGGGTCCTAAATTCTTGGAACGTATATAAAGAAATTGGTTTTGTAATTTTAGTTGTAGTTCTTTATTTTTTAGGATTAGGAATCAAATGTTGATGAAGAATGTCTTGCATTAAGAAGGATGAGAGAAAACAATTTATCAAAAAAAAAAAAGGAATGAGAGAACAACATGAGCAACACAGAGTAAAAGGAGCCCCACTCAAGTGTTGCTTGTAGCAGAGAAATGATTTGCATTATCATATGACAAGGAACTCCTAGAGAGTTCAATAGATTGAAGAAGCATTTGAATATGAAAAAAAAAAAACAGCATCATTAAATAAATTTACAATTTAGCAGAAAATTGGCTATGTATATTTGATGCTCTTTTAATAAAATCTTCAGTTATCTCTTCAGAAGAAAAAGACGAAATTAGCAGAGAAGACATTAATCACTTACTTTTTCTTTTACCGGACCTGATTACTCTAAACATCTCATCTTCAGCAACAGGTCTCACCTGAAGGAGAAAGAATTACACTGTCACTGAAATACGCATTTCACAGCAGAGGGAAATATAGGAAAAGTAAAATCTTAAACACACTTTAGGAATAACACAAGACCAAAGCTGCATCTCATGGAGTGACAGTGAATCCACTAGCATAGGAGCCTTGACACTTATTTGTGAGCCAATTACTCATTTATGGCATATAGAGTTATAGCCACGTTTGATTTCACATTTTTGTCAAGTTGCTGCTCTTGAATCTTGATAAAAAAACAAGTAATGCAGTTTTTGTTTTTTAGCAGAATTTTGTCATTAATCTATAAATTAGTACCTTGTGTTTCAAATGTTATTGAACATCAAAATAAAATTTCAGTTGATGTTATAGACAACCCCCTTTTTCAATGAATAGCCAACCCCAAATATTTGGGATTAATGCTGAGTTAAGTTGACGCATAAATGAACTTTTTCCATCAAACAATTCTGCAGTTTGTATTACATTATTTGCTAAGAACCATTAGTAAGCAGGAAGAATTACAGGGAACCTTCTAAAATAATAAAATCTAAATAAAGTTACCTTGGGTAGAGGAACCTCCCATTTACCAGCTTTCTCTTTCCTTTTCTGCTTGATAGTGTTGCTAAGAACCTGCATAAAGAACAAGTTTAGTTCACCTGAAAGTCTGCAGCAAGAGTGGTTATGTACCATCAATAATCACCAAAGCACAAAACAATAGCATGAAATACCAGTCAAACAGAACTACGAAGAACAAACCTTTGCTCTTGTTGTTGTTTCACGATCCAACAGATAAGCAGGAACAGCTCCTTCATGAACCTCATCATCAACCTTGCGTCTAGTTGATGATTCCTCATGCATAGCCAGTCTGTTGAGACAGCAAAAGAAAAGATAAGACAGAAAAATTTTTGCACACAAATTGAAGGAGAAAAATAACTGTGAACAGATAAGTGTATAGGATTGACAAACAATACTTGGCTCCAAAAGTAAAAATAATAACAAAAACAATAATAATAATAAATAATAAAAATTGTGGGAAGCCGTTTGATAACAAACAATGTAAGAAAGCCAAATAAAAGGGGCAAACCACTCTTGGATTTACAAGTTTGGAGAAGACTACACCAAATGAATGGGTGATGAATTTTAATGAGATGTGGGCCAAGCGGTTACATGGAAAGAAATGAGATGTGGGAAGAACTAGGTGCCATTAGAGGGTTATGGGAGGGGCTTTGTGTATTGGGAATGAATTCTATTGTGATTAAATTCACAAAGGAGACTAATAATCCTACGCAAAGGATAACAACTAGCATGAGGAAATTCAACAATTTTATCAATCATTTTGGGATGAAAGATGTGCCCCTCCATCATAGTGTCACTCGGTCCAACCTCCAACTCAACCCAATTTGCTCTAGGCTCAATAGATTCTTTTTTCAATGGATCGGGAGGAACATTGAGGTGGTTTAGTATCGAAGGACTCTACCAAAGGTAACTTCTGATCAATGGACAATCACACTCTATAAAGAGTTGAGAGGATCAAGCCCTGCGCATTTTAGGTTCAAAAAAATGTGGCTTTGCCACCCTAGTTTTATCCAAAAAGTCAAAGAATGGTGAGAGGAAAGCAAACCAATGATGAAATGGAAAGAAATGTTGTTCCATCAGAAATTACAATTGTTGAAGACAAGAATCAAGGAGTGAAATAAAGATTGTTTTGGATGATTAGAAGAAAGGAAACGGGTCTTTGACGAAATTGAAGGCCTGTATGAGAAAGAATCTTCAGGTACCTTTGAGGAGGGAGATAGAGAATTAAGGTGGTCGCTAAAGATGTAGTTGGAGGATATTTTGATCAGGAAGAGATCAGTTGGAGGCAAAAATCAAGGAGTAAGTGGATTAAAGAGGGAGACAAGAACACAAAATACTTTCATGCCTTGGCTAATGGCAGAAAGAAGAACTTGGTGTCCGATTTGGAAATAGATGGTGAGGTAATTACCCAACCTAGGGAGATTGCTAAGGTCTTTGTGGAACATTTTAAATCAATCTTTAAAAGGCCTCTAGGCAAAAGTTTTGGGCTTGAAGGTTTGGACTGGCTTTGTCTCTCTGAGGATTCTAAAGTCTGGCTAGAAAGGACCTTTTGAAAAGGAAGAAATCAAGGAAGTTGTGTCCTTAATGGATAGGTCCAAAGCGCCAGGGTTGGATGGTTTCACCATGGCATTCTATTAGGACTGTTGGGGTATTATTGAGGGTGATTTGTTGGAGGTATTTAAGGAGTTCTTTGAAAGGGGAATTATTAATCCTAGACTGAAGGACACTTTTCTTGCCTTGATCCCAAAAAAAGGTGGAGCTAATCACCCCAAGCATTTCAGACAAATAAACCTGGTGAACAGCCTTTACAAGATAATTGGTAAAGTCTTGTCTTTAAGAATCCGGTGAGTACTTCCTTCCTTAGTCCCTACAAATTAGGGAGCTTTTGTGCAAGACAAACAAATTCTAGAACAAGGAATTGATTGCCAAGGCAATCCGGGAGAGGTTTTATTAAACTGATTCGTTGGCTGCTGCACATGGAATTCAGATTGCCAACCAACTTGGGATAGAGAAATTACTGATTGAAGGGGAGTCTAAGGTGATTGTTTGTTGGCTGTCCTGATTCAGTTACTTGGAGATATAGGGATCTTATGAAAAAAAAATGCATGGTCAACAAGACACATGCTGATTAGAGTCCAATGGGCGGGTAGATCGGCAAATGCTTTTGTTGACTTTCTTGCCAAACAAGGGGTATCTAGGGAAGAGCTATTTTGGGCAAGTTTGTAATTTTTCTCACTTTTTTCTTGTATCAATGTAACGCCTAGGAGAGGTTGCACCTCATGCCTCTCCAAGGGATGCTTGTAACAGCTTATCTTGTTGTTTAATGAAATTATCTTTCAATTATCAAAAAATGAGTGTGGAAGAATGAAGAGATCAAGGAAAAGTGATGTAATATGAAAGTTGGATATGGAGAAAGCCTATGACTTGGTTGATTGGCAGTTTCTAATTGAGGTGTTAAGACAATATGGGTTTGGAGAAAGGTGGTGCAAATGGATTTGGGAATGTTTAAGGACTTGTCACTACTTGGTGATAGTAAATGGCACAATTGAGGATTTCTTCTCTACCAGGCATGAAATTAGACAAGGAGATCCCCTTTCCTTTTCTGTTCACAGTAGTCGCAGATTTTTTAAGTAGACTCATCTTAAAAGCTGATTTGAGGTGTCTAGTGCAGGGATAGAGATTGGGGAGAGATTGTGTGCCAATTACTCATTTACAATTTGCAAATGCCCTTCGAGTGTCATCTAATTTTCTTTATCAACCATCCAAACATTGACAAAAAAATTAACAGTTTCAAATCCTTGCCTCTTCTATTTAAGAAAGTTGGGGTCACTAGAATGCCCACTCAAACGTGACCCCAACTTTTTTGAATGGAAGATGCAAGGATTTGAGATTTGAAGGACATTTGTGTCTTTTTCAAATGTCACTTAATGGCAGGTTAACATCTGATTAACGGTAGGTACTGGATTGTCACGTTTTGAAAGTTCAGGTAGTGAATTGTCGCATTTTAAAGTTCGGGGACCAAAGTGGCACTAGGCCCAAAGTACAGGGTACTAAAATCGGGAATTTTCCCTAAAGTTAACTTTGAAAAGAATTGCATAGTTGGGATAAATATGGAAGATGGGGAGATTAAAGAGTGTGTTGACATCTTAAGGTGCAATGTTGCCCAATGCCGTTGACTTACTTAGGATTACCTCTAGGAGCTAATCCAAAAGAAGCATTGTTCTAGAATCTAGTAGTATAAAGATTTTCTAAAGGACTGGCCAGTTGGAAGAAAGGGTACCTTTCTCCAGGGTGGAAGAACAACGTTAATCAATTTGACCCTTTCCAACCTATTGGATTATTATTTGTCCATCTTCAAGATCCCGGTAGGTGTAAGCAGAAGGCTAGAGAAGTTAATTAGGGGCATTTTATGGGAAACAGGGGAAAGGAAGAAGGACCATAGGATTAGTTAGGAGGTGATGAGTAGAGAAAAAAGATGAAAGAGGTTTGGGAATAGGTAATATACCTAGGAGGAACACAGCTCTATTGGGGGAAATGGCTCTGGAGAGTGCTTCAAGACAAGGATAAATTGTGGGCATAGGTGATAATGAGCATTCATGGGCTTTTGGACAATGGTTGGGAATGTTGGAACTTTGACTAGGGAAAATCATGCTTCTCCTTGGAAAGTCATCAATGTGGTACTACCACTCTTTACTCCTTTTATTAGATACAATCTTTGTAGTGGTAACAAGATCAAATTTTGGGAACATATTTGGTTGGAATCCACCTCATTGAAGGAACAGTTGCCATCATTATTTGCACTTCCTTGTTCCAAAAAATGAGGACCATTTCTAAATTCCCGGCTCCTTCAAACTCAAAAAAAAATGGCTTCAATTGGGATTTGGGCTTTCAAAGGGGTATAAGAGATACTTTACTCCAAAATATGCTCACCTTACTCCAATGATTGGAAGAAGTATTCTTTCATCCCTCTAAGCCAGATAATCGAATTTAGACTTGCACCCCTTCAGGCTCCTCTTGTTCCTCCTTCAAAGCTTTGCCCCAACCTTCCTCTAGCTTTTTGCTTCTTTTTCCAAATAAGGAGGTATGGTGTAAGCCTATCCCCCCTAGAATTGGTGCTTTTTATTGGGAAGTTGTTCATGAAAAGATTAATACTTGTAACTTAAGCCAAAGAAAATGACCAAATTGGTGATTATCCCCTCATTGGTGTATTTTGTGCAAGGCTAATGGTGAAGCTGCTACCACTTACTTATCTCTTGTTCGTTCACTACTTTTATTTGGGAATAGTCTCTTTCCTTGTTTTGGTGAAGGTGGACTGTGGATCCCTCCAGCAGAAGTTCAAAGCTTAATTGCTCCCTCTTTCTTTCTATGGCTAAAGAAAAGGAGAAGAATCATGCGGAGATGCTTAAGAACGGCAGATTTGTTGACAATTTGGGAAGAAAGGGACTCTAGAATCTTTCTAGAGGAGAAAAGAAAGGAAGATGTGTTGGAAATAATCATAATCAGTGTGGTACATTGGCTGAAGTCCTTGGACACATTTTCCTCTTTAGAAAGTGGAAGTGGCTGAATCCTGCTCAACTAAGTCCATCTAATTACCATTGGTCCCCTCTGGAAAGAGGGTTCGTTGAACTTAATTCTGATGGCAGCAGCATGGGAAATCCATGTACTTCTGGTATTGGACTATTGGTGGGCTTTTCAGAGATGAGAAGAGCAAGATTTTAGCTTTGTTCTCAGGACCAGCCAGAGAAGGGGACTCTCTTAGAGAAGAAGTGTCAGCTCTGTTGGAGGGTGTTCAAAGAGCAAAAGATCTGAACATTAGGAAGCTGGTCATTGAGACCGATTCCAAACTGGTAGTCAGCTGGTTACAAGGAGTGGATCAGTGGATTCAAAGTTTTGGATATACAGTAATGAAAAGAAGAAACTCAGGTGGAGGGAGATGGAAATTTACTTCAATTGGGTTAAACATTGTGCTAGCTCGTTAGCTGATGTTTTAGCCAAACAAGGGGTGGGGGAGAGAATCTATATTCTGGGCACTCTTGTAATTAAGGGGGATAGTTGGAGGAGAGATAAGATCTTTTATCTCTCATTGACTGACATTTACTTCTGTATTCCTTATTTTGTACACTTATTTCTATTTCTTTAATGAAATGAAATTATGCTGTTACTGATAAAAAAATAACAATGACGCTACTTAAACGATGTCAGCCAAAGAAAGGCTTCCCAATGATCATCAAACCACAGAAATTCAGGCTGAAAAAAGAAAAAGAGAGGACACAAGCCCTGTATTAGGGTTCACCTATGGTCTCAAATATGGAATTATGACCTGGATTGAATCCCAATTTCATTAGGGTTAAGGGCAGCTTTGTGGAGGGCTACACAATTGGCCTAGAAAAATAAATAAATAAATATGAAAAAATAAAACAGATATACCTAAGGTATGAAAACATGGCATTGCTCGAGTATTTAAAAAATTAAGTAAAGGGTTTAAGGAAAACCTAAATGATAATGGTAATGAACTAAAAAAAAAAKAACTTAAATGATAACGATGATAACAGCATTTAACAAAAACAAATGATAATGTTAACAAGCAAATAAAGGACTTGAATGCTAAAACACTTGCAAACACCTTCAGTCCAATAACTTCAAAAACTATTAGTGAAGTTTGCCCTTTCTGGAAATAGTCCAAATCCAAGTTAAAATGAACTCAAAACTCAACGTAATTGTGTTAGAGAATCCAAAAGCCTATTTCTCAGTTCCCTCTTTCACTTGCTATATCGATTACCCACTGAAAAATCTAAAGCCAGTGAAGCTTCTAAAATCCTACGTCCTTTAATCCTTTTTTGTCCCAAACATCAAATTCCTTCCTAGAATACATAATAAGCAGGTAAGAACAACAACTTTCAGAATCAAGTAAATAATTTACATAAAAATGAACAACATTTGCTTTATGGAGCTCGGGAAATGAAAGTAAACTCACGTTTTCTTCATCAACGCCTTCTCAGCATACCGTTTCTTGGCAAACATCTTACCCTTAATACCCAACGCCTGTTACCGGGAAACAAAAGAAAATTGAATAGGAAACAGCATGAGACTTGAAATACCCAAACAATACAAAAATAAAAACCAGTTGCAGGGAAAGTAGAGTGCGACGGGAAATCTACCTTCTGAGCGAAAGCCGAACGCTTGTGGACTTCACGAGCCTCCTTCTTTCGCTTCCTCTCAAAGTGATCATGGCGGTAGCCATGTCGCTTGCGGTGAAGCTCGATATAATCTCCTTGCGGCTAAAAACCGGAAGGAACAAGAACTAGTGAATAGACAGAGAAGAAAATACGAGCACAAGCTAAAGCAGAAACTAACAAGATTTTGGAAAACAATAAAAAGAAAACCCTAGAATTCCACAGAAATTAGAAAAAGTACCATGGCGAAGGAGATGGAGTCTCCTCAGAAGGAAGACGGGGGTTTGCTTTGTTGCAGGGTTTTTGCTCCGAGCTGGAAGAAAAAGGGTTTTTCGTCAACGATAGCTATAGGTTTTGAAGGGGGAGCGCGGAAGAAGCCCAGCCCTAACTCAACTTCGCACCTATATTTTGGGGCATTTTGGCCCAGGCCAAGACGGTGGCCGTGCCGGTTCAAACCGATCCACCGCTATTCCGCCTAGGGGTGGCAACCGGCAAATTGGTGGGTTGGGTTGGGTTGGGTGTGGTGGGTTGAGTACCAACGCACGCATATTTACCCGCTAACCCATTTGCCACCCATATTAGTGGGTCAAGATTCGACACAATCAAATAGAATTCGGATAATTTGAATTGGATATTCGGTCGAATTCAACTATTAATTTCTTACCGATTAAATTATTGAATCGAATTCGGATATGTATTGATCTGATCCGATAAATATCCGAACTGATATATATATATATATATATATATATATACACACCAATGTAATAAATAAAATCTCTTAGGGGTAAATGAAGAAATCTGTTCCTCAAACCCCCAGTCAACCGGCCCTAAACCCTAAATCACTCGACATTTTCTTCTCTCTTCCATCTCCTTGTAAATCCTAACCCTAATCCTCCCTTTGCCACTGTTGTCGCTGCCGCTGTCGCCCAAGCAACCACACTGGCCACACCAGCAACTCGACGCCACTATCACCTATCTATTCTATCTTCTCCTCTATCTCTTCTCTTTCAAGTTTCAAATCTTGATTCATTATCGCAGCCGCTCGAGCAACCACCATCACCAACAGGCAAGAGGCAATAACAACATCAGTGATAGCGGTCAAGTGACGGCAGTCTCGACAGCAACCATCATCACTGACGACAACCATTATCTTCTCTATCTCTCCTTCGTCGTACTGCCATCGTCAGTGATAGTAGTCTCGACGACAACCACCATCATTGACGAAAACCATCATCTTCTCTATCTCTCCTTCTCCGTTGCTGCACTGCCATCACCACTCACCGGCCACCACTACCATCAGTCGAATTCAAATCAAATCGAATATTCGATTTGATAATCGAAATTGAATTCGAACTCAAAGATTTGATATTTGTCGGATATCGAATTGAATTCGAATAAGTGTTCATAATCAGTTTCGAATTTGAATGTAGCCTGATTCGATTCGAATTCGATCCGTTTATAGGCTTAGTCATAACCCTTACTGAAAACATACAAATAATAAAATTTTTCAAAAAATATATTTTCATCCAAAAAACATCACAAATTGCAGAATAATAAATTAAATATAAAATCCAAAAAAGTGTATATTTCAACTAAAAACAATAATCACAAAAATACAGAAAATGATAATAAAAATTTCCAAAAATTATACATTTCAGGTAAAAATAGAAAAAATTACATAAAAATGATGAAATTTTTTATATATATTTCAACCAAAAAATAGAATAAAAGAAAAATTACAGAAAATAATCACAAAAAATGATTAAATAATAATCATCCAATCCTCATTATATATTTCAACTAAAATGATTTATCAAAAAAAAAACAAAATACATAAACTATACAAAATAATAAAAATATCAAAAAAATTGGTCGCGATGGTGCCTCTAGATCAGATGGTCCTATCGCACTCGTCGGCATCATCTTGCTCGCCCCTATTCTCCTCCTTCCTCCGTTCAATTGCCCCTATTTCTCCTCCTTCCTTCATTCAATCGTTGACATCATCTTGCTCACCCCTGTTGCTCCTTCCTCCATTCAATCATCGGTGTCGATCTTCTCCTCTGTTCCTTTGTCAGCATCAATATATTGGAAGAAGGAAACATCAATGTTGTTGATTCAAAACTCGGGGAGAAGGAATGCCGACAATAAGCTTGAAACAACGTTTCGAAACCTTCATTTTTCCAATGATTCTAGATCATGGTGCAATGGTTCAATAGATTGATGTTGTTGCTGGTGGAGGCAAGAATGACGGCAACGATTAAAGCAAGAAACAATGCACTTGAGCGAGCCCTAAATAGTGAGAACGGTGGCAGCAGGAGTGATCGTTGGTGGTTTTGCAAAGTCCTAACTGAGAAGAAAAGAGAAGAAAAACCTAACTGAGAAGAAGAAGAAAATTGTTGAAGCCTTTAAGTTTAGTCTTTAAGTGGAGGGTTAATGGGTAACCCTCGACCCAACCCCGCCATGACCCTTTTCCAAGACCACCACCACCACCACCACCATCATCATCATCATTGTAAGAGATTTGTAATGAGTTTGGGTTAGGTCTGCTTAAGTATATAGGGACTAGGGAATGATGCAAGATTACAAACGAACAAAGGGTGGAGAATCACTACAAGTATCAAGATGGTCAGAATTCAAAGCCAAGTTTCACCGGAGAGTCTTGGCTTACATCGTCAATTGGACACAAGAGGTGAATGCTATATCCAAGGATAGGACCCCAATACTACAGTTTGCAACCATCAAGTTGAAAGGGTGGGCTAAGAAGTTGTATGAGGTGAACGATAGTTAAAATTGGCCACACAAATAAGATGGATTGACTTCAATTCTCCAACTAGATACAAGATGATTTGGCAAGATTAGCGAGGAAGTAGTTCAGTACAGTGATAGGAAGGGATATTGAATGGACATAGAAGGTGACAAAGGTAGGCAAAGGATTTACATTAATTGAATTTGTGCATATTGCATATTTTTTTTTCAATTTTTTTATTATTTATTAATTCCCTTACTTCTCCATTTTAGGACGAGGAGGACTGATGACCAATGGGGAGAAAATATTCTAAAAGGTTTAGGATTAGAAAATATTCTTAAGAGGTTCAATCAAGATGATCTCATTTGCTATAAAAGCATTGAATTATGGAAACAAAGTTTTGATTTTGTTTTTTGGCTGATAGATAAATGTTGGTTACCATTAAGATTAAATTCTTTTCTTGTAATTTGTAAAGGAAAAGGATACTCCGATAGAGCCAGTGAGTGACTAGTTATAATGCTAAATTTTTTTTTTGAGGTTATTTTAGTAAAAATCCATATAAAATTAATAATATACAAGGTGGAACGAGTATTTTAAATAAACTAATGCATTAGGCGACTATTTTCTATGTAGGGAAATGATAGGAGGGAGGTAAGTGGAAATTTTCCCGAAAATGCAGGGGAGATTTTTAGGAGAGATTACTATGATTGTTAGAAATCTCAGGGGAGGTTTTTATATTTTACCCCTGAGTTGAGTCCATATCGATTGTCAATCAACCATTTAACTTCAGCCTAGCTGAAATGGTGCCCGATTGGGATTGGGAGAGCCTACCCAAAAGTCAATTTTTGGACTCACTTAAGCCTATTTTTGACTTTGTAGATTTTTTACTAAACAAAGCTTCATGACTTTCCAGGTTTATTGGCTCATACAACGCCAGAAGCTGCTCTGTGAATGCCCTCCCAAACGGGCGCTCAACTAATTGCCCAGATGCTTTGAGGAACCTGAATAAGACATTCCAATAAATGATTGGTTGAAGGAAAAGGGTAGGAAAACTTTACAAACTTTGTATAGGTTTTCTTACCTTTTTCTTCAAACCAAACACAGCCTTAACCTCTAACCCTAGTGTCAATTTGGACTCTTCAGATTTTTCATCAAATATAACTTAAAGGCTGTCCATATAAGGCCCACCTAGAAAAGCCAAAAGCTGTTGCACTTCAGTCCTCCCAATTAAATAGGCTTTAGGAGTCCGTTTGGGAATGCTGAGTTGAAGATTCAGCTAAGTTAGTTTAACTGTTGATATATTATCCAAAAAGCTGAAGCAGACAAACCCTTCAATGGTCAACAACCAATTTGGCTCTTTTGGTTTTTTATCAAACATATCCTATAGGTTATTCATGTAAAGCTCACCTTGGACAGCCATAAGTTATAGGGTTATCATCAGGTCGGACTCGGATTGGATTCAACAAAACCTGCACCCAATTCGACTTTTGAAAACCTACATCTGAATCTGATTGGATTTGAAGACATCATATTATTACTTTTTATTTTGTTTAAATACCAAAAAAACTAAAAATGTAATTACTTTTCAATTTTTATATATAATAAATTAATGTAAATATAATATACTAAATCCTTCATAATATATATAAATTCATATGTGATATAATATATAAAATATATTCTTTATAATTTTATATATAATTATATAAAATTTATATATATGAAAATCAATAAATATTATAATATAATTAGATTCGGATTTTAATCAGATCAAATGGGGCTAAATCCAAATCTGATTCAATTATTTAATTGGATGTAATTTACAATATTCGAATCTGATCCGATTACATAATTACATTATCCAAATCTGAGATAATTGGATCAAATGTTGTATCGGGCCTCAGATTTTTAAGTATCATTAAAATGCCTAATAAGTTATTGTACTTCAGCCCTCCCAAATAGGAACTAGCTTACCTAGAGTGTTTCAAAGTAACTGAACCAACATGGCTAAATCTTCAACTAGCCCTCCCAAAAGGTAGCATGTGTAAGCCCTTATATCATACTAGTTGGGCCCCATGCAATGCACATTGTTAAAAGAAATTGTCATAGGAGAATTTATCACAAAATCAATTAGACCAAGTGGTAAGTCCAACCCAAACTATTTGTGGGTTACATGTTATTAGATAAATTTGTGTTAACTTTTATATTTATCTTAATTTTTACTATTTTTAGTACATATTATTAGTTTTATTACTCTTAAATGTGATGCACAGGTTTTGTTAAGTGACATTTAGACAAGAGTCTTAAGACATTTGTAATTGGACAAAGTTGAACCCTATGCATCTTAGCATTATTCTCGGGTTATGTATTGTCTAACAGATCACAATAAACCCAAAAATCTAGAAGGGATTAGGGAGAGGGAGTTACTAAGTTAAATTTCAAAAATATATTTTATTTTAATTTAATAATTTTTTATTAATTTTTATAAATTTTAACTAATAAAACAGTTTTTACTATGTTTTTAACAATTTTTTATCATTTTTATTAATAATTTTAATTTTTAAATTTTGTGTAAAATTAATTTTACTAATTCAAGAGTAAGTTAATAAAACTAAGTTATTTAATTTATTTTAATTAATAAGTTACTTAATAAGTTAATCACCTAAAGTAAGTTGATGATTTTTAATTTTCCCCTGTTTTTATTTTCATTTACTTTCTGATTTTTAATATTTTCGTGATAAATATTACTTTTAATATGTTAAAATATTTATGTTATTTTTAGTGAAAGTTTCTTTTATTTTATCGGTTAATTAAAAATTAAGTTTTTAAACTTTTATTGTTATTTTTTATTTTTTAAAAATCTTTATTTTATCATTTTTTGTTTATTAACAAAATTGCTGTTAATATTTTTCTGTTATTTTCCATTAGTTATTCTAAATTTTTATTATTTTATAATTAATAAAATTACTTTTTTAGTGAAAATTTCCCTTATTTTCTCCTTTTGTTTTTAAAATTGCATAACTGAGTCGAACCGATCAAACTAGATTGGTCTAGTTCGGTATGAACTAGTAATTAAAGCTAGTGGGTGGACAGTTTTCACGTATTCAAATTACCCAACCTTGCACTTTTTTGTTTTGCAAATTGGATAATCAAGTCAAAACGATCAAACTAGAAAGGTCTAGTTCTATATGAATTGGTAATTAAAGCTAGAAGGTTGGATGGTTTTCAAGTATTCAAATAACTAAACCCATGATCTTCATCTTCTTGTTGCATAGTAGTTTTTAGGCCCCTAGTTCATTTCTTCTTATGCTTTCTTCTTCTCCTAGAAAACTAACAAAGTTGGGGAAATGTCTTGATCCATTATGATCTACCACTTAATTCTTCAAAAAATTAAGATTATTGTAATGGAGCTATAAGACAAAAAAGAAGACAATTAATTTTCACAAAAAAAAAACTTTTAGAAAATTCGTAGAGCAATTTTCATATAATTATAGAAAAAAATTAGAGATTTTTAGTAAAACACCCCTTAAGAAAAAAAAATTATAGAAAAAACTTACTAATATGGTATAAACCAGTCTATACACACCAATTTCTCATCCATGTTACATAACACCCCTTAAAGGGAATTTGGTATAATGGATAAAATTGTGAAAGGCTCATTTCAGTCTATGCCACACTCTTATTAGGATTTGTTTGACACTTTACCTTGAATCTATGCAAATTATTTAGTGGATTAATCGAGCTACACTATTTAGTAATTAGGTTAGTAGTGCATTTACTTACATAAATAACTTATCCAACAACAATCAAGGCCTAAGAGGTAGATTAGGTGATTCCATTTTTAGCTTTTTCCATCAATATATGATTTTTTGCTTAACAACTCTGTTATTTATAAATAAAAGGGAGATCTCTATTTTCTAGGTTGTAAAGGAATATATTATTCTTTATTAAGAATATATTTATTTTGCTACACTCCTTATACTGCAAGTACGTTAGGATACTTTTCCTTATTGGCTTCTTAAATATGGTAAATTTTTTTAAAATCTTTAACTCACTTTAGTCATTTGGTAACTTTAAATTTATCTTTATAGGAAGAAGGCCCACCACAACAACTTACTATTAGAGTTTTATCGGATGATCTATGCGTTGTACCCACTTTTTAAAGATTTTCAAAAAAAAAAAAAAATCTTTTGCCTTGTTTAACCTTCTCCCACATTTTTTAGGAGATAGATTAAACAATACCAAAGCAATCATCTTCATTGTTTTATGTAGAGATATATTTGAAACTTTTTAGTATTGGATTTTTTTCCTCAATTAATATAATGGTTGTCATTATCAACTATCAAACTTCTCTAGGTAAAAGATTTGAAAACCATTATTGGACTTGGTTTTTATAAAAGTTATATATTTTCTTAATGATCTCTTACTTAGTGACTTTGATTCGAATTATGCTTTGGTATTGAAATCCTTATATCATTTTTCTTTAGCAGCTTCTTTAAACATGATTTATTCTTTTAATGACTTTATGCCACCTTAGTCGAGTTCACATCGTCTGCATCGAGGTTACAGAAAAAAACTCTGCAACCACCAATGCAATTTTACCACATCATTGGCTCGTAACGGATGTGAAAGGCTGAAACTAACAGCCGTTTTTATTTTATTTTATTATTTTTATTAAGTTTTGAAAAAACTTGCCAGTCTTTTTCTTTCTTTCGACGCTTCCTCTCTGCCCCCTCTTCCTTTCTCTTGCCCTCTCTCCTGCTTAGGAGTTCACAACATTCCTTTCTCTCACCCTTCCTGTTCCACACTGACCACCGGCGACAGTTGCACCATTGTACACCAACCACCAGTGACGATTATTCCTCTCTCTCTCTCTTACACACACACTTCCGCTCCCAATTTTCTTGTTTCCTCTTCTTCCATCTTCCTCCAAATCGGCAACCTAGTACTTTGTCCAGTTCGTCACTACAATTATCGACACTGCTACAAGCATCAGACAAAGCATGAACAACAGGTTAAACTGTTAACCTCTAATATTTTGAACCCTAAAATCCTAACCTCTAATATTTTGAACTCTAAAATCCTAACCTCTAATATTTTGAACCCTAAAACCCTAGCTATTGTTTATTGTGTCCGGCGTTAGTTATTTTATTGCAAATGATTTTCTAATAGTATTTTGCTTCTCCAAATTTAACCATTATACGTAAACTATATCTATTTTTTGCTTTAGATTTTTGCTTCACTATATGCATACCTAATTTTAGTTGTTCAATGTTCATCCCAATTGTCTTCCCACTGATATGCTACATCAAACCCTTATTCCTTCTCATCCCACTTAACCCATAAGTAACAGTAAAGTGGTTCCTCCCATAAATTAATGTCCATTTCTCTTTCACTTCAAACAATCCTTTCAACCATGCATTTTCTTTCATATCATATTTACAAAGCATTTTTTCCCGTCTATAAGAAATCCACCTTCATCTTTAAAATCATATATCAAGTTACTAAAACCTTTTTCAAAAGTCTTAAAACCACAAAAAAATATGAGACATTGAACCCAATATATGTACAAAAAAGAATAGTTGAGGCCTTAAAAAATGCCATGGGTACCAAAGGGGGTAAATGGAGCATAATTCTTGGTATCGGCCTTGATGAAACTTGCACTTTGCTGAAAAAATGATGATAACACATATAATTAAGGCAATGTAGTTGAGTTTGGATACAACCTTAGTACTGCACTAAAGACAACAAGTATGCAAATGAGTGCAATGACACCAATAGAAATAAGTATGCAAATGAGTGCAATGAAACCAATAGAAATAGGATCCAAGTAGCCACAATCTTCACCAAGCTCGTGAATATATATGCAGAAATCATTAAGGTCATGGKTGTAGAGGTCGTGAAGTAAACATTTCCACAAATGGGTAGTTGCAAACCCACCAATGATGTACTCAAAAAGAACGTCATTAGTGGAAAGAGTTTTAGATATTTTGATAATTTTTTCAAGACTAAATTATTTTTATTACCATTTATGTTAATAAAAACGCTTTTTATAATTAGATAAACTCATATTTTATAAATGTATCCTCTAATATTTAACATACGTGATAAATATATTTTTCATATTCAACATCTCACAAGTTGTATGTGAGATGCATGGAATCAAAAGGTATGGTATGGATCCATCCTCACAGAATGTCCCTTTAAGTGTGGATTATTTTTATCCATACATTTTATCTACCATTCAAAATAGTTGTAGATAGTGGTGTGGTGTGGACTAATCTGCACACACTAATTTCTGATCCACATTACAGAACACCCCCCCTTAAAGGGAGTTTGATACAATGGATGAAACCGTAAAAGGCTTAGTTCAATCTATGCCATACCCTTATTAGGATTCGTTTGACACCATAACTTGAACCAATCCACATTATGTAGTGGATTAAACTACACTATCTCATAATTTATTATCCACGGTTGAAGCTTGTTCATTAGCCCATACCACACCACTATTTAGCGAATGAATCCACAAATAGAACGCCCCCTTAAAGGGAGTTTGATACAATGGATTAAACTATAAAAGGCTTAATTTGGTCTATGCCATACCCTTATTAGGCTTAGTTCGGTTAGTGGGGTTTTGGTTGCCATTGATGTGGGGACTAGGGAAAGAATCCCATGTTCATTTTTCAAATTAATGTGGGGACTAGGGAAAGTTCCCATCTCCTAAGTGGGTAAACAATTTTCCCACCTAGGAAGAAAGTTGCTAACACTTGAATGGAACAAAAATGCCCCTATTAATAATGGATTTTTATGACTAAAATGGTCATTACCTTATTTACCTAAGAAAAAAAGAACATGAGTAAATGCACTTATCTAGGTAATGAAAAACTTACCCAGGTTATTGCACTTACCCTGGTAAGTAACTTACTGAAAAGCGAATGGGGCCAAAATATAAAAAATAAGCCATTTAGTAGGTCTCATCCATGAGATAAACCGTTGATTGAGATTTTGGGGTTTAGACAAGATTGGTCCATGTTATATTGTGGATTGATGCACACCACTTACAATTGACACTTTCATCTTGGTGCACATCACTTGCAATTAAACACTACTTTCATCTTGTGGAAAGGGCTGAAATGGTCATCCATGATATGAAATTGAAACCAAACACAACCTCATTCATTCTTATAAAGTTTTGCAATAAATAATTAAATTTTTTATTGAAAACTTTGTTAACAATACATTTACATTCTTCTATACCATACTATTGAATGCATTATAAATGGGGTTTCAATCACATCACAAGGGGGTCCATTGGACCCAAAAGTATGGGATATATATATATATATATATATAATTTTTTAAAATGAATTATACTATTCATATATGCATAAATTAATAAATCATATATACATATAAAATATGTAGCAATTTTCTTTCTAAATTATTGAAATGAAACCGTTTAAAATACGAATACATATCTAACAAATATTATGAACATATATAAACCATACCATATTTAGGTTGCATATACACTATGGTTGAACAAATTACATATTTAACACAACATTTTTATCCTAAGTTTTTTAAGTTAAAATGCATAAAATACCATTTTCATAAGATTTTCAATCAACACATAAATGTAGGACCACACATATCATAATCACACAAGTACATGACTCTCTCTTTATATATATATATATATATGAAATCAATATAGAATCTTTCATGATGTCCATACATATACTACAAAACACCCTTACATAGTGATGAGGGCGGATTTGACCCTCTAGTGAAATTGTGACACCTGGCACCTCATGCCAACTAAGTGCAGCTTCTTGACAACTAGACAACTCGAGCTAGCTAAAGGCAGCTCGGCATAGCTCACCACAGGCAACTCGCCACTTACAGGCAGCTTGGCATAGCTCGCCACAGGCAGCTCGCCGCAAGCAGCTCACCACTTACAGCCAGCTCGGCATTGCTCGCCACAAGTAGCTTGGCATAGCTCGCCACAGGCAGCTCGGCATAGCTCGCCATAGGTAGCTAGCCACTTACAGGCAGCTCGACATAGATTGCCACAGGCAACTCGACACTTATAGGCAGCTCGGCATAGCTTGCCATTGGCAGTTGGCCACTTACAGGCAGCCCGACATCTTACGAAGAGCTCGCCTCCTAGTAGGTCATGAAGACCTGCCTCGGGTAGAAGCACCTCGGCACATTACCGACAACTTGGTGAAAAGTAGCTCGGTGCAAGGTAGCTCGTTGTAGAGCAGCTCGGCGTATCGCAAGAAGATTTCCTACCTGACAACCGTACCTGCCAGATCTGGAGACTGCACTTACGTCTCTGGCCAGGCGGCGTCGTGCCCGCCAACTCTGACAACGCCTCATGTCTGACAGGGCCGTACCCTACAACGGTTACCTGTGCCCACCAGTTCAGCCCTGGCAAGTAACGACTGTGGTAGAGAGTTAGAGGCGGTTACGCCAGATCTATTAGGACACCACTATATAAGAGCTCTGACCCCCCAGAGGGGAGGGGGGATGAAAAATGGAGGTAACCCCTACTCTCTAGCTCTCTCATTTCTCTAATATGATCTTCAAGCTCTCTACTATCAGAGTGCTAAGTTAGCCATCGGAGTGGCCCCGCTGGGTAAACACCCCCAGGTGCTCTGATTCAGTTCTCGCAGGTTCCTCGGCTCCCACCGTCTACAAAGAGGAGCAGATAATCTTATGCAAAGGGAAATAGGGTTGCACTACACTAGGAGGTTCGCCACCAAGGCATCGCACTCAACAACTCATCAAGGTAGACTACCAGGGAGCTTGCCACCAAGGCAGCGCACTCAGCAGCTCATCAAGGTGGCTCGCTACCAAGTACCTCACCACCTGGGAGCTCGTCACCAAGTAGCTCACCACCAGGGAGCTCGTCACTAGGTAGCTCACCGCCAGGAAGCTCATCACCAAGTAGCTCACCACCAGGGAGTTCGCCACCAAGTAACTCACCACTAGGTAGTTCGCCACCAGGGAGCTCCATCATCCTCTGAGTCACTGGCCACCTGGGATCAGGTTAAATGACGAGGTACTTAGCCAAAAAATAAAAAAAAATTGGTACGTGACAAGAAACGGTTACATCAATTAGCGCCGTCTGTGGGAATACGTTACAAAAAGTTAAGTTCTCATCCTACAAAAGCTAAGTTCTCGTCCTACAAAAGCTAAGTTCTTGTCCTACAAAGCTAAGTTCTCATCCTACAAAAGCTAAGTCCTCTCCTCCCAAAAGGCTAAATCCTCACTTTTTAGAAAATGAAGCTCTCGCTTTATAGTTTCCATTTTGTATGAACTCAAAGACTATGCAGGGAGCTAACAAGCTAAGCAACTCTATCAGCTTTACTTTCAATTCAAATAAAACCTCATCACTCCTCTTCGTGAGGTCCCCTCTACTCAGATGAGCTCTTCGTGGCTTCCGTGGGAGTTGGCGGCCAACAGACTGCACAGGCGCCCTTGCTGGTCGAGCCTTCCAAGGCTCCTGTGTGAGCTGGCGACCTAAAGTTAGTAGTGCTGCCCCTGAAGGTCGAGCTCCTAGTAGCTTCTTGTAGGAGTGGGTGACCACCATTACGAGGCTGATGCAGCGCAATCATAGCTCTAAGGCACCCACCTGGTAAGCTCGGCACCTCACAGGTAGATCGGCACCTCACAAGTAGCTCGACACCTCACAGGCAGCTCGGCACCTCACAGGTAGCTCGGCACCTGGTCAGCTCGGCACCTCACAGGCAGCTCGGCACCCGGTCAGCTCGACCCCTCACAGGTAGCTCGGCACTTGGTCAGCTCGGCACCTCACAAGCAGAGACCTTGGCACCACATAAGTCCCAGTCGCCTCTTTGTCCTACGCAAAGTCAAGAAGAGTGGACTACAAGTCGCTCCCAAAGCCTACAGGCCACATTACTGCTTAAAACCCAGTCGCTTCTTCAGCATGGGCAAAATCAGCAAAAGTGGAATATAAGTTGTCCCCTGAGCCTAAGGGCTACAATACTGAACTGGCGGAGACCTCCTCATCTTACAAGCAGCTCCTAAAGCCTAAGGAATTGGATTAGCACTTACTAGCTCGTTGACTTGCAGGCCAAAAGGAGAAATATACTCCCTTCGTCGAGTTACTCTCAGCTCGGCAGTGGGGGGCAAATGATGAGGACGGATTTGGCCCTCTAGTGACATTGTGACACCTAGCACCTCATGCCAATTAAGTGCAGCCTCTAGACAACTAGACAACTCGAGCTAGCTACAGGCAGTTCGGCATAGCTCGCCACAAGTAGCTTGGCATAGCTCACCACAGGTAGCTCGGCATAGCTCGCCACAGGTAGCTTGGCATAGCTCGCCACAGGTAGCTCGACATAGCTCACCATAGGCAGCTCGCCACTTACAGGCAACTCGGCATAGCTCGCCACAGGCAGCTGACCACTTATAGGCAGCTCGCCACTTACAGGTAGCTCGACATAGCTCGCCACAAGTAGCTCGGCAGCTCACCACAGGTAGCTCGGCATAGCTCACCACAGGCAGCTTGCCACTTACAGGCAGCTCGGCATAGCTCGCCACTTACAGGCAGCTCGGCATAGCTCGCCACAAGCAGCTAGCCACTTACAGGCAGCTCCCCACAGGCAGCCCGATATCTTACGAAGAGCTCGCCTCCTAGTAGGGCACGAAGACCTACCTCGGGTAGAAGCACTTCAACACATCACCGACAGCTCGGTGAAAAGTAGCTCGATAAAAACTAGTTCGGTGCAAGGTAGCTCGTTGCAGAGCAGCTCGGCGTATCATAAGAAGATTTCCTACCTAACAACCGTACCTGCCAGATCTGGAGACTTCACCTACATCTCTGGCCAGGCGGTGTCGTGCCTGCCAAATCTGACAACGCCTCATGTCTGACAGGGCCGTACCCTGCAACGGTTACCTACGCCCACTAGTTCAGCCCTGGCAAGTAACGGCTGCGGCAGAGAGTTAGAGGCGATTATGCCTGATCTGTCAGGACACCGCTATATAAGAGCTCAGACCCCCCAAAGGGGAGGGGGATGAAAAATGGAGGTAACCCCTGCTCTCTAGCTCTCTCATTTCTCTAATATGATCTTCAAGCTCTCTACTATTGGAGTGCTCACTTAGCCATCGGAGTGGCCCCGCCGGGTAAACACCCCCGGGTACTCTGATTCAGTTCTCGCAGGTTCCTCGGCTCCCACCGTCTACAAAGAGGAGTAGATCATCTCATGCAGAGGGCAATAGGGTTGCACTACACTAGGAGGCTCGCCACCAAAGCAGCGCACTTAGCAACTCATCAAGGTAGCTCACTACCAGGGAGCTCGCCACCAAGGCAGCGCACTCAGCAGCTCATCAAGGTGGCTCACCACCAGGGAGCTCGCCATCAAGTAGCACACCAATTGGGAGCTCATCACCAAGTAGCTCACCACCAGGGAGCTCGTCGCCAGGTAGCTCACCACCAGGGAGCTCGTCACCAAGTAGCTCACCACCAGGGAGTTCACCACCAAGTAGCTCACCACCAGGGAGCTCCATCATCCTCTGAGTCACAAGCCACCTGGGAGCAGGTCAAATGATGAGGTACTTAGCCAAAAATTTAAAAAAATTGGTACGTGACAAGAAACGGTTACATCAATTGGCGCTGTCTGTGGGAATACGCTACAAAAAGCTAAGTTCTCATCCTACAAAAACTAAGTTCTCGTCCTATAAAGGCTAAGTTCTCATCCTACAAAAAGCTAAGTCCTCTCCTTCCAAAAGGCTAAATCCTCACTTTTTATAAACTGAAGCTCTCGCTTTATAGTTTCCATTTTGTATGAACTCAAAGACTATGCAGGGAGCTAACAGGCTAAGCAGCTCTACCAACTTTACTTTCAATTCAGATAAAACCTCATCACTCCTCTTCGTGAGGTCCCCTCTACTAAGATGAGCTCTTCGTGGCTTCCGCGGGAGTTGACAGCCAACAGACCGCACGGGCGCCCTTGCTGGTCGAGCCTTCCAAGGCTCCCATGTGAGCTGGCGACCTAAAGTTAGTAGTGCTACCCCCGAAGGTCGAGCTACTAGTAGCTTCTTGTAGGAGTGGGTGACCGGCATTACGAGGATGATGCAGCGCAATCATAGCTCTAAGGCACCCACCTGGTCAGCTTGGCACCTCATAGGTAGCTCGACACCCGGTCAGCCTGACACCTCCCAAGCAGCTCGGCACCTCACAGGTAGCTCGACACCTGGTCAGCTCGGCACCCGGTCAGCCCGACACCTCACAAGTAGCTCGGCACCTCACAGGCAGCTCGACACCTCACAGGAAGAGACCTCAGCACCACATAAGTCCCAGTCGGCTATTCGGCATGGGCAAAGTCAAGAAGAGTGGACTACGAGTCACTCCCAAAGCCTACGGGCCACATTACTGCTGAAAAACCCAGTCGCCTCTATGGCATGGGCAACACAACTGCTTAAGACCCAGTCGCCTCCTCGGCATGGGCAAAGTCAAGAAGAGTGGACTACGAGTCGCTCCCAAAGAGAATATTGGGGGTATACATAAGAAAAGAGTTATTTGCTTAGGAGTGAGGTAGGAAACAAGATGCCATGGTTCCTACTTTATATGAGAAAGAATTGAGGTAGGAGCAAGGTGGTGCATGGCATGCCAAATTTTCGCTGGCTATATAGTGCAAATGAGACAGAAAGTACAGATTTTGTCATATAAGAGTGCTAACCATAATTACAAACAAATGGATGCAAAAGTGAGCAAGGTGTAGAATTTGTATCTAGTAAAGATTTGCATCATAAACAAATAGAGTCTTGGTAAATGTGTTTCTTTCTCATTTTCCTTAACTTTCTTGTTGAATTGGTATTTTTAATTTTGAACTAACTAGAAACAAAAAGCTAGAGATAGGTGTGGAACCCCTACAATTTACAACATACTTGTCCCATCAATGATCTTTTTATAAGAACCATTCTTGCATTATCTAATTAAAATGCAAGGTCACATGGTCATTTTCTCTTGTAAGTGTTTCCCCCAACCCATCAGATGGTGGCCCCATTTTCTAAATTTGGCAAGTTATTTACATGGCCTCTTATATTTAGGGTTGTCAATGGCCTCCAAAGGTCTCATACCCAATTCAATATTTGAGCTGAATTAAAAATTATTAATTTATATATTTAGTATAATTATTTATATATAGATATCATATACAATTATATAAAGTTGATAACTAATAAAATTAATATTTTATAATTTACATACATTCATTATATATATGTTAAAAATAATATATTTTTTTATTTTTTTTGTCTTTTAAGCACAATAAGATGGATGTAGATTAAATGCGAATCCAAGCCAAATATGGCATATCTGATTTTGGATTAACTTTGGATGTAAAATTTACATTTGCATGAGAGAGAACAAATGGACTAAAAATTTGGAATGGTAGTCATTTTGATGTGAGGCTAAGGAAAGTATTATTAATATCATCATCATCACCATCATATCTTTTTCAATAGTTGGGACCACTTCCATCAACCTATAGAAGAAAATATTTGGAGAACCGGATTATTTGGAAATATTTAACAATATAAGTATTAGAACTATAGCCTTCCTTAATTATTTGGAGAATCGAATTTCAAATCTTAGAACTACCGACAATTACGAATAAGATAAAAAATAAGAGCAGTTAATAACAAAACGTGTAACAATCTAATTAGAAGCGTTAGGACTGTTGGTCCACCTAACCATTCCAATGGATATCAATTTATTAGATTAACCAAGATTATTTATTATTTTCATAAGCTGAAGTTTTTTCCAAATTTTTTTAATATTCCCTCTCAGGATATATCAAATCTACATCTATCAAGTAATCATTCGATCTCTCGACTAGAGTTCTCGTGATAGAAATGCATTAAGTTCTATGAAAAACTTATATCATCAGATGAATCATGTATRTATATCTCTATATACCATTCAATTCACACTATGAATTATTCAGTCAATTATGTGAATTCCTCTCTTGATTCATTCACATAAACCAAATCAATTAAGAGGTGGTCAAGCTCTTAACCGCATTATGCATAATAACTCATAGACAATATGAAAATAACAATATTGGATAAATCAAAATAAAAATCAATTCATTGTCGTGATTAGGCTTCCCACAGCCCTAGCTACAAATAAATTAATTCATAATAAAGGAAATAAAACAAACAAGGGGTATGAAAGAACTCATAATGTCGCCCTTGAAGCAGAGATCTTGTCTTCTCCTTGCCGCCACCTCCTTCTTGAAGCCTTCTTGCCTTGCTGATCTCCTTTTTGAAGTTTTCTTGATTGTTTTCTTAATTCCTTCAGAGAGAACTTGAATGCTTGATGCCTAAAGCTAGTCCCCCCCCCCTTTATATTTAGGAGGAGGGGTTGTGTCCAACTCCTCTTAGGAGTTCTTTCTTAAAAATAGACGGTCCTAATTAGATCTAATCCTATCTAGTAATCTCAATCTTTTATCTTTTTAGAATTACAATTGAAGTTTAAATCTGAAAAGACTCTTTATTCTCGAGTTCGAATTGGGCTTCTTTAATAAATTGGCATGCAACAAGGCTTTTATGCGAATTGGGCTTCAGTTGTGAATTGGGCTTTATTATGAATTATCTTCGACTTCGGGCCCGATTTTGAACTCAATGCAGACCGAATCTTTCAAAACCCAAAACATGAAAGTTGTGGAGTAGTCTATTATCTTTCCAATGCATCTTGAATCTTCTTAATCAGAGTCCGGATGGGAGAGTTATGCCCAGATTACTGAATGGTGCCGAAACTGTGCAAAATCATCCGATTAGCCTTGTTTCTCTCCTATCACCTTATTGCTTGCCCTGAATCGAAATACAAGAGTAATGAGTCCAATTAAGCGTTAATTAAGTGTAAAAGAATGAATATTTAGGAATAAAAATATGGTAATTTTTATTCACATCATTCACCAAACACTTAAGGACATTGGATCTACTCCTCACAGAGCACACCTTACACTAACCTCACAACACACGCTATGTGAGGAGTAGATCCGAACTCACACTTAAGCGCTTGGTAGAATAAGCACTTATTAATAAGTACTTATTTTATAATTATTACAAAGAAGTACGAACCGATTCAATGCAGATTTCCAATTTTCACTAAAGAACTATAAACATTCAAAATCTCAAAAACCCCTACTCTATACACTAATGCCCACCCGTGAATTGGCATCAATTCCGAACTAACACCTACCTCAACTATGCTTTGGGCCTACAAATTATAACCCTGGGTTGAACCGTCATTCTCCCTAATTATTAGCCCTCCCAAATGGGGGGCTAAGTATACTTCACATAATCACTATTTGAAGAATGAGATTTATCAAAATTAGTTCTAGCAAAGCATACCAAACACACGACAGCCTTAGAGTCTGGATAATGAGAATATGGGGTGATAATAGTGAACAAAGAATCTTCACAGTGAAGTTTGCTAGGCCGTCGTTGTCAAAGTTAAGAGCTACACCTTTAGCTTGCTAGGAGAGGAAAAGGATTTTGGTATTTGATATCATGTACCAAGTAAGAGATCACATAACAAAGTACGGTCAGTAGCTTACATCGTGATCCATAAGACTGTTGGCATGTGGGTCTAATGGGGTTTTGTTCATGAGCTGGGGTTATTTTGGTTTCAATTATATCGGCTAGGACCAGACAGTGATGGCCAATCATGTCCAAGCAAAGTTGGTGGTTGGAGTTCAATGTAACATGCCATCTACAAAATTCACTTGGGAATAACAGCTGAATTGGCTGAAATGAAAAGCTGATTGTTTTTGTCTTCTAATAAATAACTTTTTAAGGAGGCTGTACTCTTGATTTCTTTTTTTTGTTATTGAATTACTTTATACACTAAAAGACAAAAGAGATGAGTCCTCAGTTCAGCAACTTCAGTTGTTATTAATTGACTCCCAAGGACCTATTTGGGAGGGCTGAGCTGAAGATTCAACTAAGTTGGTTTAGTTGTTTTGAAGTGTTTTGGGTAAGGCATGGTTTTCAAAATTCAACCGGACCAGAAAAACTAGGATCCAGCCAGGTAATCGATTTCATTTCACCCCAAAATCGCTTTTTGGCCAAAAACCATTGATTTGGTCAACGACCCGCTTACTCGGATGGTCAAACCATCAAACTGTTAATCCGAACAACGGTTTTGGCTATTTCTATTTTTTCATTTTCTAAGTTAGGACGAACCATCCGTTCGAATCAGACAGTCAGACAGTTCGACTCGGGAATAGTCCCCAAAATGGTTCCCTGTTTGGTCCGGTTTTAAAAACCTTGGGATAAGGTATTGGAAGTGGTTGAAGCCCACAACCTTTCAAATAATTAACTGACAATCAATTTGGGCTCTGCCTAGGGGTGGCCACAAGTCGAGCCCTTCATGATCTATTTGAGCTTGGCTTGGCTCGGTTTCAACCGAGCTTCGAGCCAAGCTCGAACCCAATTTACATGATACGTTTATTAATTGAGCCAAGCTTGAACCCAATTTAAAGGATCATTTATTAATCGAGCCGAGCTCGAGCCTAATAAAGCTCTGCTCGTGAGGCTAGCAAGTCGAGCTCGAATAGCTACATACAGATTATAGAAAATAATATATATTTTTATACATAATAATAACTAACTATTATAATTCCTAATTTTTTAAATATCAAAAAAATATTTTTTATTTTTGTAAAACAATTTTCTCAAGTCGAGCTTACGAGCTTTTGACTCGAGCCGAGCTCGAGCTCAAGGTTCTAGCTCGAACCGAGCTCAAGCCTCGTACTGCCTTGGTGAGCCGAGCCCACCAATTTTTTTCCAAACATAGGTTATAGGTTGTCCATGTAGGGCCCACCAAAGAAATTAATCCATCCGCGTGGACTTCGGACCTCCCAAACCATATGATGTAAATGTAGGTGGGGTGCAACTTGGATACCCAATTTGAAGATTTAATGCTAAATTCAGGTCCACCCAAATTGCATCTAGCCTGATGGTAACCTTAAGAGAAAAGGGGATGGTCAAGGCCTTTGACAAATGCCCAATCTGGAACACTTGCACGGTTGCACCCACCCACCCTTGTTGTAATTAAACTTAAGGAAAGAACGCGAAGAGGGGATTAAAGAAATAGTTGAAATGGGAAAAGCTATAGCTTAATGATGATGATGCATGGTAGTATAATGTATATGGACAAGAAAAGCTGATGAAAGGCAAGTAAAAATTCGAACAATCCTTTCAACCATGTATTTTCTTTCAGATCATATTTACAAAGCATCTCTTCTCGTGCTGTGAGAAATTCACCTTCATCTTCAAAGTCATATATCAAGTTACTAAAACATTTTTTAAAAGTCTTAAAACTACAAAAAATATGAGACAAAAATTTGCATGCATTCTGATAAATATGCCAAATACAAAGACGGTGGTTAACTTCTAAAAAGACAATGTATTGCTTTTGCCATTGTTGCACATTGATCTGTCTACATTTTTTTTGGCATTTTCAACTTATTACATTGAGAAAATATTCGAATACCCACTCAAAAGATTTTGTAGTCTCATCATAAAGAAATACAACTGAAAAAATCACAGTTTGTCTATGATGATTAACACCAACAAATGGTCCAAATGGTCGTTGATCCTGATTTGTTCTGAATGATGTGTCAAAACAAACAACATCCCTAAAATAATGGTAGTCAGCAACCATACTTGAATCTGTCCAAAAGACATTTGTTATTTGATCTGCAACATCAAGTTGTATCGAGTGAAAGGATGATGAATTCTCCAATTGCAACTTGTTAAAAAATTTTAAAATAGCTCCACCTCCTCCCATTTCCAAATCTTTCTCTCTCTTTGTATGTAAATAATTACAGTAATCAACATGAGTGAATCCCAAATTCCCTACTCCTCTAATTTGATTGACCATATATTCCATCGTTTCTTTTGGGTCTATCCCTGACTTCTCTGTTAGAACTATCTGAGAACTTCGGACCATTAACATCCTTCTATATGACCTTAACATGAATATCTTACTTGGTGTTACAACCTCATGATTGTGTTCATTTACAAATCTGGTTCTTCCATATTGACCATTTTCTTGCAATACAACAAACATGTGTGCCTTCTTGTATTGTCACGGTGTTTTGCATTAATTGATTATTTATCTTCTTGATGAAAACCCTTGGCAGAACAACAGAATAACTTATCTTTTACTAACCCACTTTTTGTTTTATGGCCCGTGCTCTTTCTAATACTAAATCCTTTACTTCTAGCATCTTTATTGTAAAAGTAATATGCATCATCCAGTGTTTCAAAGAGTATACTCCAATTTACGTGCAGCTTGGCACCCGTCACTTATAAAACCATCATCTTTGTTATATGGTTGAGTGCAATCTTCAACTTGGGTACTCATGTCAAGATTCTATAATTATAAACAATAAACAATAAAATAATAAAATAATCAAACAATCATCCCATTTATAATTATGAACAATGAACAACTAAAATCAAGTATGCATATATAAGGACATATTCTGATAATTTCAACAAGGGCATCAACTACTTTGAATGTTTTTAGTCAAGGAACTTGTAATAGTGGAGCTATTAATGATATGGAATCATTGACATGGTTTATGTATAATGGAATCATTCTCTCCTCTTCGGCTCTCTCCAACAATTCCCAACCAGAAATTTGGCTTCTTAACTATTGAAGCTTCAAAACTACTGCAGTCCCGTGTCACACGAATCAAAGAATTTGGTCCTTTGAGTTGCTGTACTCAAGGAAATCTCCCATCAAATTACTGTAAATAAGAAATCTTCTATTAAATTGTAGTCAAGAAGATCTTCGTCAAATCATTACAAGGGACATCGTATCATTAAAGTCGTCAAGCTTTACGAGTCGTGTCTGTGACAAGCTACAAATGCAAGTTCAATCATGTTCGTGACAAGAGAATCAAAGAGTATTTTTCAAAGAAAAAGAGAGTTTGTATCCAATTTAAATTTCTGCAAAAAAATAAATAAATTTCTTTGAATTTGTCCACATTAATTTTTTGTGCTCCAAATTTATTGCAAAATTTGTGTCAAAAAATTTCTAGCACACTCGGTGGGACCTCTCTTTCCTCTAATCTCTCAAGTCAACACATCAAGTTTATTTTTGACAAACGGTTTGGATGCATGGCTCCAAAGAAAACCGTTTTAAGTGTTGTTAAGAACAAGAAAAACACCACATATAGCTCAAGCTCATCCGGATCAAGTGCATTTGTAGCCTCCAACTACAAGAGGCTAGCCACCCGTCTTATGACAAGGTCTGGAGATTCCCAACTGGTTGCACCTCTCACCTTCTGTGGAACCCAAGGGGTCCCTTCAAAAGTCCAAAATACCAAAAAGGGACCTTCAAGGATGCCAACAACAAGGGACGTTAATATGAAGGGGGTAGCCCCGACAAAAGAGTTCATCACAATAAATCTGCTTGAGTATCCAAGTGGAGGAATGCCGATGTCGGACGCAAAATCGAGCACCAGGTCAAGGTCCAACTCCCATCCCAACTCTCCTAGGACTGGAGGGTCTGATTACATGCAGACTTACTCTTACACTTCGATAGCACCTGTCATGATGGTGGGAGCTACTACGGTGGAAGAACAACTTGTTGAGATGGTTGCAGCCATCACTAAGTTAATAAAGATGGTAGAAAAGAAAGACCTACAAATTGCTTCTCTAATGAACTGAATGGAACAAATGCAAACGACGACATCCAACATTCTTCGGTTGCCTACAAGCAGACCCTCCCCGAGAGGAGTTTTCGTAACATACTAACATACGGGACGCCCAACATGCTTTGGTTGCCTCCCTCTCAGTACAACAACTCTAAAACATGATAGCTAACACAATACGTGCTCAGTATGGGGTGTTCTACAGTCATCCTCGATGTATACTAAGCCATACACTGAGTGCATTGATCATATGCCTATGTCGTTAGGGTACCAACCCCCAAAGTTTCAACCATTTAACGAGAAAGGTAACCCTAGGCAACATATTGTGCACTTTGTTGTGACGTGCAACAATGCCGAGACCTATGGTGATATGATGGTAAAGCAATTTGTACGATCTCTACAAGGAAATACTTTTGACTGGTACGCTGACCTCCCTTCTGGATCAATTAGAAAGAGAGTTCTTGGATCGCTTCTATAGTACTCGACATACTGTAAGTATGTATAAACTCACTACCATAAAACAAAAGAAGGATGAATCAGTTGTTGACTACATTGACAGGTAGAGAAATCTCTACCTTAATTGTTGAGACAAGCTCTCAGAAGCTTCAGCTATTGATACTTGTATTCAAGGCATGCATTGGGGTTCACATTACATCCTCAAGGGAGTAAAACTCCAAACATTTGAAGAATTGGCTACCCGTGCCCATGACATGGAACTTAGCTTGGCTACCTTTGGAGAACATCGCTTAGGCGATTTCCAAAGGGAAGAGAAAAATGGTGAAAATGAAACAAAATTATCTAAGCCGATGCAAGTTCTAACAACTTCAGTAGCCCCTCTCAAGGTTATTGGGAAGAAAAAAAGTAAGAAATAAATTAAAACAAATATTCAACAAGAGAAAGAAAATGGCACATAACTTTTTAAATGTGTTAACAACCCATATATAGATCTGGATTAAATACTTGTCCCTGATATGAAATTTGAAAGAATCTAGGAATTGCTCTAATAAGTGATAAAATAAGAGAAATTAGAGTAAATTGGTTTGTTATATACATAAAAAACCATCTAAAATCTATAGGAAGAAGTAATCTGTCATTCTGTTGAAAGTTAAAAGAGACTACAAGGGATGAGACGGACAAAAAAGGACACGAGTTCAAGTAATAAGAAATTATTTAAGCGCCCGTAACTGTTGTTAAAATGGCAGTGAACAAAACAGAATTGTGAAAGCCGACTCGAGGGATAGCTCGGTGGTATATTAACTGCTTCGCTCCAGCATTGACACAAAATCGATTTCCGCAACTACCGTTTGGAGATGGGCAGTTATTAGTGGTGCGTGGCACCAATACCTAAAAAACAGAAATGTGAAAACGTGAATTCGCATAGCTGATCCCATATAATGATGTTGACAATGACGACAACCGGTCTCAGTAAGAGAACCACCATGGTCGTCCTATTGTACATTGGCTGTTTGAATTACTACCGTATCTAAGCTGTGGCACCTCAATTTTCTAACCACATGATGCATTGACCTCCCTGATCAGGCCCTAAAAGTTTCGAGGGATATGCGCATAAACCTAGATTTTGCAAACCGATAATAAGACGGGTTCATCTTCAACCAAAGCTTAGACAGATCTTTGCTTATATATAAACAAGTAATGTCTTTACACTATAGAAACAAGAATCCGTCATGAACATGTTGCTTTTCCTTCACTAGAAAGGAAAACAGAAGACAAAAAGACAAAATACAGGTCCAAGAAATTCTGATGGCCAAATACTTGTGCATATGATATAAAATAGATTACAATTTTCATTTTGTTGTCATCGTCTTCTGAGCAGGAACCAGGTTGTGAACACTCTGAAGAAGAAATATTCTCCAGCAACTGAATTACTTTTGCTCGTTCAGTTATGTTATTATAAACCTATAACACAGTACAGCATTGGTTGGTCTTCTTTGCTTGCTTGTAAAACATCTGTTCCAACATTTAACACCCAGAATATTTAGGTTAGCATGGAAGTCTTATACACACTACTAGATCTACAATATGTGCATGGCAATATGCAAAATGCAATATATTTGCTATACAATTCTTTACTATATTAATTAAAAACATTGATCAGTTACTGCCAAAAAAATGCTCGCTTATACAAGTTTATAAACATTGTTAACAGGCATCTCCACCCCAATTGACCACCTTAACCACGCAAGCTTTGCAATTAAAAATATAAGACATCCTTAAGTGGTTATGTAAGACGATTGATTTGAGACACAGACAAGCATCAATGATTAAAGCATTGATTTATCATCCACAGTATCTATAATCAATGCACTCAATGGAATTGATTGGTAACACGATAGATTGATAGATTGCCAAAGGAAGAGTTATGGAAGAGAATTCAAATTTGATGATGTTTAATATTCTTTTGTCTCTTAATCTTACATTTCTTCTTCATCTGTTTTCTTTTTTCCCAGATCAGGGGGTGGGAGGGGGGTACTTAGAGATTGGCCAATTTGGATAACAAGAACCTTATACATTCAAGAAAGCACTCATAGCTGTCTAGGAAAGGAATTCATAAGAATAGTTTTCTATAAATAGACAATCTAAACTCCAGAGCAATTCATAATTTAGCTCCTGAAGATTTTCCTAGTTTTTGGATTTGTTCTTTGCAATGCTGAGTATTAAGTAATTAATTAACGTCAAGTGGAGGATCTTGTATAATCTTCCATTTATTCATCCCACATCAGGAAGGCAAGCATAATCCATGAGTTCAGTTGTGAACTACACTAATTGACACGAGAATACACTAATTGTCAGATGGTGTAAAATTGTGGGTGGTTGGATTGGGGATTACCATATATTACCTCAATGACATCAAGGAAATCTTGAAAGCCAGAAATGTCCAAATAAGATGAATCCTAATAGGACTGAATCCTACAGCAAGTACACTGCCCAGGTTGGAAATTGAGGGGGCCTTTTGTATGGTAACAACTTCTTACCGGGGTGGTTTTTTAAGTGAAGCATTAAAATGGTTGTCCCTGCTATGCACTTACCAGACCAGATATCCTTTTAGGACTAATTCATACTCATTAGAAATTAATGAGTGGCTTATACTACTCAAAATAAATTTATATATATATATATATATGGGCTTAAGATGAAGATTGATTATTGTAGTCTAGAACATGACATTATGACTGAAGAAACATCAGTTTAAATTTATAGTGATTTGTAGTCAAGTGCAACAGAAACAGACAAGGATCACCATTTTGAACAACACTATTGTGGATAAAACACCTTCATTTAGCTAATACATTTTATCCTTCTTTTTACGAAATAGAAAAACACATGATAGACCAGTACGTTGATAATAGTAGCAGCACAACTTTAAATTG
>NW_010729105.1:1667834-1681504 GCF_000365185.1 Nelumbo nucifera | reverse complement strand
AAACCATGACAGAAATAGGCCAGCCACAATTTGTTTTCTTTTTCTTCTTAATTGTTCACTTCAGTGCCATCAATATGGCAACTAATGATGAAGTTTAGCATCTCTTCTCTTATTAAGAACAATAATTTTCCACTCCTCTGAAGAGACCTAAACATTGCAAGGCTTGGCCATCAGGAAAATCAAAGTGACCAATGGCTAGAAATGTTAATATGCTGTGTAGCCAGAGTCATAGAAGCACCATTGAGAATGCAGATAATTGGTTTATCAAAAGGAAAAACAGAATGAAGATAATTAGAAAATTGAAGTGCTAAGAGACCCTTCTTTTGCACAATGAAGGAAAATTTAATTTTCTCCTTGCAATGTAAAGTTGTAAACACCAATCATCAAAATGAACAGCTCAAAAGGTTGCCAGCCAATATCAGAGTCAAGCATCTCCAATGAAAACCAAACTTCATGAGAGCAAATGAGCAAAGTATATGGTTATTTCTGCCTTGGCTTCTTTGTGCAAAACTTTAACAGCTCAAGATCTAGCAGACTAGTAGTTGCAAAAGACTGCTGAAGTTGAACTCACAAAACATAATAGATAACACAGATGAACATGTATAGAAAACTTCTCTATGATTTTAGTATGCAAAAGTAAGCAAACAACCCCAAATAAATTTACCAATCTAGAAAAGATACCATTCCTGCTCATACCTCTTCCACTGAATCCTTTATCAAACTCCTCAAACATGAGCAAAACCAAGGAGTGCATCTCAAATGACATCTACAATAAATTTAACCTTGGAAGTTCCTATGGATATGAAAATCGAATGGCTGGATGCAGTACCAGATATGATATTTACACTATTGAAGTATCTGACATGATATGGCACCTTTGTACATGCATCCAGTTATTAGGGAAGTTCCCAATATAGAATTTGCATTGTTCATGTCTCACAAAATTCAAAGGACCCCACTCTTTTGTTTTTTTTTTTTTTTTTGATAAATGACTCCTCTCTTTTGTTTCTCATATTAAGTCCAACAATAACATTCAGAAACACAATATCATTAATCCACCAATATTAAGACTACAAGAAAAATAGTCTTTCCTCCAGGCCAATCTATATAAGCATCTTTCTTTTCCTTTATTTTGCTTCTTTAAATTAGTGATAATTCTGTATAAGCATATGGACTGGGTTTAGATTGCTCCCCATATTGTGGTCTCACTTTATAGTCCTGTTAAAACACCATATAATCCCCCTACAAGAAACTTATTCAAGTTGCATCCTCTTGGCAAGTTTGACATGTTATGGTAAGAGGGAGGACATATTAAAGGACCTGCTCTCTTTTTACTATTTGCAGCTTATGGAAAGAGTGCAGCTAAGTATCATTCAGAGGAGAAATAGCCATTGGAATCGGTAATCTGCAAAATGAGCAAAATAGAGAGCTAATTGATTTTCTAGAGTCTCCACTATGGAATATTGCTAGAGTTTCGATTTTTATCACTTCAGGAAATAGATGCTGCTTCTTATGCTTGACTTTCTATTCTGAGTGGTCTATAAATAGCCATTGGGGCTTCTATGCTTGACTTTCTACTGATCTATAAAGAGTTGGACATGTACATACTGCACATGGTGTTATCAAAGTGTCAACTAGTCAATCAACTAGCCAGTTGAGAACCATATTGACTGCATCACTAACTAGTCAATGAATAACCATGATGCAACCACCGAGGAAGACCTATCAACTAAGTCAACTAATAGCCAGTTTGCCAAGTTGATCACAAACTTATTTTAAAGTTTTCTTTCATCATGCATCATCAAACATGATTGGATACAACATATAAAATTGAAACAAGAAATAAAATAAAAGAGACATAGTGAAGGATTCTTTTAGGCCTTCCTCCAATTGGTAGTATTATGGTAGACAGCTGCCATAAACTATAGGACCACATTAGATGGCCAATGTTGTTTTTGATCTCAGACCATCCAACTTTCCTTTTTATATTTGCAAAGCAGAGGCTTCCATGTGGTCCCACCTATCTGAAGTATTGCATACTTCCAGTCTTTATTAACTAATATCTGGGATTGTACCATTTTATCAAATTTAGACATATCACTTTGTGCCACATTGACTTTCCTTTTTATATTTGCAAAGCAGAGGCTTCCATGTGGTCCCACCTATCTGAAGTATTGCATACTTCCAGTCTTTATTAACTAATATCTGAGATTGTACCATTTTATCAAATTTAGACATATCACTTTGTGCCACATTGACAACACTGAATGTGTGTGGTTTTCAATCTTTAACCATTAAAAGATACACACAGGAAGTCATTGCCTTCTTTTTCATTTGGCAACATGTAAGTTCATAATGCATTGCTGGTCCTAGCTATCAGGGGTTTTGGGACAGGTCGACTAGATACAACCTAACATTTGGAAATTATGGTAAGTAACCACTCTCAGACTCAATCCCACATTCTCATTCTTGTATTAACTTGTAATCACCCACTCATTTAAACAAGAAAAAGAAATGCTTCCATAGAACAATTTCCCCTAGATTCCTCATATTTAGCCAATTGATGAAGTCACTGGTATCACTCTCCTTTTTTTTCGAACAATAATCACTCTCCTTTAGTATTGCATAGATTTACAAATCATCATTAATGCCAGTTAAAATACCACATTGGTGCTATGGTACCACTGCCGAATAAATACTTAAGCCAACAAGCAATAGCACCAAAATCTACGAGTAACTCTGACTGAAATATGGGGAACCATTTGAAGAGAACAATTCTATTGGGATAAACCACCCATGCCTATATTCAGAGTAAGGGAAACCCTAAAAGGTTGCCCAGATTCCTAAAGGGAGCACAGCCATGAAGGGACCGGACCAAAAAGAAGGGGTGGTCTCCCAAGCATAGCTCCTTTTTATAGTTAATATAAAATAAATTTATTAAAGGGAAAAATCCAGGTGTATACAAACTCAACTGATAAGGCATCACCGAGAGAAATCATGCAATCCACTTCACTCCACTTACTAACAACACCCTAATACACAGTTACCCACAATCAAAAATAAGTGACCTATCTTTCCTATGACCTAAGTCCTTCCCCAATCTATCAACAGAAATTTCATAACAACACCCCAAGCTGGATTGCCCATCGACCCATCTTTTTGTCAGATAATGTAATCTTCCAATAGCACCAAGATAAATGAACAAATGCACCTAAGCACCCCTATCCTCTCTTGGTTCTCCCGTCTTCAGCTGGTGATGATTTTTTTATTAGAGTTTTATTTAAAAAAAGAAGGGATTACATCGAGATTTACAATACAATCCATCCCAATAGGGACGCAAGGTGCAATCCCAACCTACAACAACCTAAATTACAACTGAGCCAAAAAGAGTTCAGACTTATGCACCCCCAACTTCGCAAAGTAATCTGCCATCGCATTTGCTGACCACCTTTCCCATTGAACACAAACTGTCATATCTCTAACCAGCCTGAGAAAACAGCAACAATATGTCCTTCATTATTCCTGAAAACTCCTCCTATACCAGCTAGACCTGGGTTCCCTAAACTGCTGCCATCAAAGTTTAGTTTGATAAAGCCTTCATCAGGTGGTTCCCAAGCTACCACTGGTTTGTTCCTTGCAAAAGAACTTCTACCTACAGCTCCCCAGTTTCTCCACAAGTCATCAACAGAGAAATCTGAGAGCAGGTTTGAGGCTTTAACCCAATGTATAGCTCTATTTAAAATACACTCCCACACTGCCTCCTGACTCCTTTATCACAAAAGACTGCTATTTCTCTCTTCCCACACCGTCTATATCAAAGCAGCCCTAAGACATCTCCACATGACTTTACCTCTCTTCTTTGGCCAGCTGAAGATTGTGGAGTCAAAGAGATTTCCAATCTGCAGAGGCACAATCCACCTATGACCAAAAAGATCAAAGACTTTTTCCCAAATGACTACAACAAAAGGGCAAGAAATTAGGAGGTGGTAACAGCTTTCACCACTTGCTTTACATAGGATACACCAGTTGGGGGAAAGACACAAGGAAAGTCTTCATTTTTGCAAGGTGTCTAACATGTTTATTTTTCCTTGAAAGACTTCCCAACACAAAGCCCCAACTTTGGGAGGAACAGGTTTAGACCAGAATTCTTTAAAAGGGCATGGGGAGAGGTTCGGGACTGAACACAAATAAGAGAAGAAAGAGGCACAAGAAAACAAGCCCCTAGGGTGCGGAACCCAAATACGACTATCAAGCTTAGAAAGAACCAGGAAAACTGAGTCAAGGACTTGCAAGAGCGAGGTTTCCAAAACAAGCTTACTGTCACTCAGGTTTCTTCTTGGTCCCAACTCCCGACTTAACCCGATCAACTAAGAGTAGGACACAAAACGATGTGCAGGTTCTTTATTAAGCAAATAAAGGGAATGAAGAGAAGCAGAAATGTCTTTAAGGGTTGAGTTACCGATCCAAAGGTCCTCCCAAAACAGAACCTTGTCTCCAAAGCAAACATCATACCTGATTAGGCTAAGGAACTGAGGAAGCACTCCACAAATGGATTTCCAAGGAGATGCCAGAGTAGCCCTCGAAGAGACCCCAGAGAACCATTGCTTGCACCACCATGTATACTACCTATCACTTCTTGCCACAACTTCCAGCCCCCACCCTCCAGAGGCCACCTCCACAACCACTTACCTATCAAGGAAGAACTTTTCTTTCCTAGATTTACTATACCTAGACCTCCCTACTTTTTGCTCTGACACACTACCTCCCATCTTACCAAGTGATCCTTTCTACCTTCCCTGGGCTCCCAAAGGAAGTCTCTCATCAACTTTTCTAATTTTTGAACTTCCTTCCTAGGTATCCTAAAAACCGACAAGTAGTAGACTGGCAAATTTTATAGAGTGAACTTTATCGAAGTAATTCTACCTCCTAAAGAAATATAATTTCTCTTCCAAGCTGCCAATCTCTTGGTACACCTCTCCACTGCTGGGTTCCAGAATCTAGTTTCTCTTGGATAATCTCCTAAAGGCAAACCAAGATACTTCAAAGGCCAGCACTCAATAACACAACCTAGAGACTATACTACTGCATTCAGTTCCTTCTACCTCAAGTTTATCCCCACCACACAGCTCTTCTCAAAATTAATCTTCAACTTGGAGATATATTCAAACAACTTTATCACCTCCATTAAGTGCTTTGCTTTCATAGGATCATGATCACCACCCTCACAGAAAATGATTGTATCATCCACAAATTGTGAGTCACTACCGTGTTATTCTGACCAACAGAAAATGATTCCATTGCCTGGAAAAACCCTCCTTGCTAACACTCCCAGCCAATGTTTCAGATTTAGACCATTATGGACCCAGATGGTCAGACCATTCAACCTGGAAGCCAGGCAAAAGCTTAGTTCTATTTACCCTGCAACCCCTTATTTTAAGGAAAATGTTTAATTGGTCAGTAAACCATCAACTCGATCATTTGAACCGAACAACAGATTACGAGCTAATGGTAAAAAAATATATTTAAATTAAATTATAGCAAAATAAAAATGAAAGTTGAACTTATGTCCCATAAAACCATTACCCAATGTCGATCACAACAATCTAGGGTCTTAGGGAGTGATATAGGACAGGGTAGGGGTCCTATTAATTTAGGATCTATGGAGTGAATGAGGATTGTGGGTGATTAGAGATGAAGAATATGAACGGAAAAGTAGAATGCCTGCTATCAGGGTAAACAGCAATGAGATAGGTCATTTTGAAGAAGAAATAGATGAAAGAGAAGGGAAAAAAAGAAAACTCTTCTAGCAACAACCAGAATTCACTGAACCAATCTTCATTTCTTCAAATCAACCCTCCTCTTTTTACAATTACAATGACTCTTTTTATAGGCTCAATACATGAGCTCAGATGGCCCTTTACAGACTCCAATTTGGATAGGAAACAGACCCAAAACAACTTCTAATTGTTTTAGAGTCAAGACAAATCAATAGATGACCCGTAACACTCAAATGAGGGCTCTAATTACTAAAATAACTCTGATAACACTTTCCAAATCCTATTTTGACTAACTAAATTTAAAGACACCAGAAATTACTAAAAATAGTAATCCGTGAGTTTACTAAAAATAGCAATTACAAGAATTACTATAACTAGCAAGTCCAAGAGTTACCATAAATAATAATTTCAAAATAAAAAACTAAAAAAAAACAGAACCATGTTCTGAAGATACCAACATCTAGAAAATAAATAAAAAAATGAAACAATACTAATATCCTATAGCCCAAAAATTCTGAAGCTGATGTAGGAATTGGAAAATTGGTTTGTTTCCCCATGAATTCTTTGCTTGCTTTTTCATTTGCACCATTCTGATTCTACCCTGGTTCAAAAAAACTTGTCCTTGGGTTTTGAAGTGGCAGAGTATCAATATTTGTTCTAAGTCACAAATTAGATATTGGGAACAAAAAGGATAAAAAAATCAGCAACACCAAAACTTGGATTCTTATCTTCAAAAATTACCATCTGAACATGCTGAATCTTTTCTTCGAACACATTGTGAACATCATTGGCATCTTCTTGTTAAACATCCAAATTTAGCTCTTGATCTACAATAAGCTTTTTCCCTATACCTAGTTGCCCTTTCCCATCAACATTTTCCTGAGTAGCAGTCTTTGAAGTAGGAACATCAAGAGCAATTTCAAGTTGAAACTGTTGTTGCATAGTCGGTGTAAATTGTAATAGAGGGCAGAATGGGAACAATGAACTGAGAGTTCGATGCCAAAGAAATAGGCTGATACACTCCATTAGAGGTAGCATTTGAAAAACATTAACCAATAATAATACCTTTTTCCAATCAAAAAATTAATAATAATAATAATACTCTTTTTGTTTGCTCCCACAAGAGAGAACAAATCTACCCACTAGACTAGCATCCAGCAGGTTCAACCTTTCAACATCTCTCATTGTAAAATGCTTTCTACCTTAAATAAGTTTTCTCTTTATGCGATAAACTACATATTAATAGTAACACTATGGCTAATTATCTGACATTCGATCACAATGCACCTATGCACAGAAGAATTATTTATCTGAGAGCAAGATCTATATGCCACAAATGATGATACAAAAGAAGAACAGAGCCACATTATCCCATTCCATGTGAGCAAGAAAATTTCAGAGAAATTATCATTTAGCATGCACTCTTTCTTAAACTCCATTCTACGCAATCTCAAGCATGCATAATTTTGGCATAAGGAATTGCAGAAGTTTTTAAAAACAAAGAAAAATTAAAGCTATAGGAATGCCTATGGTTAACAGAACCAAGCATTCAAGACCCCAGGTTATATATCAATAAGTTTACAAGCTAAATTAGCAGGCACTTTGAAGATCAGAAAACCAATACAGCACACATGAATGAATGGCTAGAAGAAAGACTCACAAATGGTTATATTGACATAAAAGAGAAAAATGAAGGATTTGTTCAAAAAGACAAATTTTTCTCACAGAAAATGTCAAGGTTTTATTAGCAATGGAAGAGGAGTATGGGTTTACCTTGTTAAGAAGAGAGAACGCACTGCGCACGGGATAGTGGTCATCCATAAAACCCACTGCACAGAGACCATTCCTGTTGTATGCATGCACCTTGTATTCTAAAAACACAAACAAATAGAAAGAATATAATTTCTCAGAACAGTTTCCACCCTCCAAATCTTCCCTACTAGAAAATACAAATTGCGCCAAAAAAAGCGCAACAAATATCAATCATCCAGCGTACAGGTCAAAAAACCTAACGCTAGATTTCGATTTTGCAATAACCAACTCGGTTTTCTTGGCATAGAAAAGCATTCATGAACAGAATAATAACAATATTTAAAAAAGCTCAATTATGCTTTCGCAAATATAAGCAAGGCAAAAGAAATCAATACATTCAATTTTCCGCCTTCAAGAAACCTTTTTCTCCATAGAAGATGCAATTAGACAAAAACTGAGATTAAAATCTAAAAAAAGAAAACTAAAACGGAAATGACCGATAAGATAAGAGGAGACCTTCGTGCTGAACAGATTGGCGTTGGCCCGGCGGGGTACGTTTGGCGACGGTGCGACCGACAAAGACGATGAATTCTTTGACTGACGACCTCTGAAAGTACCCGAACTGGCTGACATCAGAGGCGTTGGCGAGGATAACCGGATCTGATTCTTCAGAGCTGCATTTCATAACCAGAAGAGACGTGATCTTCATTTTTCTTCCCTACAAATCGGAATTCGTTCGTGGTTCCTCCAAAACTGGAAAAAGCTTCTCCGGTCGTTTCTTGATCGCTTCGCGGGTCGCTGAGCAGTCGAAAAAGGAAACAATTGGAAGCACCGCTGATCACATACTTATTGGGTTAGGGAACTACCGTAGGCCTATGTCATAATGTAGCCTCATATCAAACGGATCTCAACCGTCCAATTTCAGGGCCCGGACCCATAATCTCAGAGTCAGTGGTAGACCCTCCTCTCTCCCTTCGGGGCGCCAAGCCCTTGAAAAGTTGAAATATGTTGAGCCTTTGACAGAATGTTTTATCCGTTTCCGTTCCCAACTGCCCATCTTTTGATGGCATTGGCGGGGACGGAAGCGGATCGGGTTTTAAACCAGACCCAGAAAATAGCGTCCATGCTAAGCAGGTTCATTCCACCAACGACACACGTACAGAGAGTATGCTCTTCAATAGCGCACCTCACAACGACATCTCCCGTATTTATCACCGGGGTGGCCACGAGTTCAGTCTAAACAAAGTTTCGAGTCAAATTCAAGCCTAATATATGTTTGTTTGCTAATAGAGTCGAGCTCGAGCTTAATATAGCTCGGTTCGTGAGGCTCGTGAACCTAATCAAGTATATGTATATAGGGTGTCACCTCAACTCATCTATTGAAGGAGACTTCGACTCGATACATCGGCTACTGAGAGAGACCTTAGTTTGGCACCTCAGCAATTAAGTGAAACATTAGCTGCTAGAGAGACCTACAATCAGAGGCAATCGAGCTCGAACTTCTAAGCTTTTGACTTGAACCGAGCTTGAGCTCAAGTCTCTAGTTCGAATCGAGTTCAAATCTGATAATTTATGACCAAATTGAGCTCGAATAGCCAGATATTCGGTTTGGCTCCACTCCGCTCGAATCCACCCCTATTTGTTATATTATTCATGAGAAATGTTTCCAACATGGTTTCCAAAACTGAACCGGAAGAACCGGAAACTGGTCAGGTGACTAGTTATGATTTTCCCCAAAACCAGATTTTTCATAAAAATCGTTGATTTTGGTCAGCAAACCGCTGACCCAAGCAGTCAATCATTTGAATTGTTTGAAGGGTTTTGCCCAATTTTCATTTTTAACATTTTTTTGTCAGAACAGGCCGACTATTCGATTTAAACAATTGAACCATTCAACCCAATAATCAAACCCCTGACCGATTCGATCTCCGAATCAATTTTAAAAACCATGGTTCCCATTATAGGGGATGTGCCTATGAGATCGCTTTGAGGTGCGCTGAATGGGGAGCAGATCCCAATTCACACGTACAAAGGTTCTGGGCCGATTTTGATTGACCGTGGGTCCACTGCCAACGAAAAGTCATCTCCCCATGGGAATTTTTTTTGGGGTGGTTAATAAATCCCCACATGGGATCTATAACTTAATTCCTTATTGTCAATTAATTTCAGCCATCCAAATAACTTAAACTTATTAAGAATTAATGACCTATCCCCGGTACTGTTGGTCAATGAACAATTACCCCCTGAATTTCCATTTGCGATAAAGACCTTCTTAAACTTTCACTTTGTGGCAAATATTCTTGAGGGTTCTTAGCTTCAAAAAAGATTTTCATTCAATTTTTTAATTTTCTAAATTTTCTTTTAGTTGAACAATTTATGATTCAAAATATTAAAGTCCTTTTTTAATTATTCTAATAGATCCTTGCAGATTTTTTGGTTGTATTCAATATTCATATGAAAATGGTAGAGGTTTCTTTTGATAGATATAAATTTAACTGTTGGAGACCTAGCTAGGCTAAAGGTTTATGAATACCAACACAATTTTTTTTTTGAATAATGAAAATGAGCAACATAAGACACTTGTCAGTCTGAAAATAATTCATTTTTAGGAAAAAAGTATTTGGTTCATAGCAATATTTTTTTAATTTTCTCAATCTACCTATAATTACCCATTCTTGTCCATTTTAGAATTTCATCTTAGGTAGGAATGAGAAAGAATGAGAATTGAACCAAACATGGCCTAAATAAGTTATTTCTTTTCCTTCCAACTAATAAATGACCATAAATCTAATATCCATTATAAGGATGTTTCTTCATATGAATAATTTCATAAGATTGCAATTTGAAACATGAAGTGTAAAATGTTTATAATTGTTAGATGATTAATTATTATTTTATTTAATAAACAAAAATTAAAACTTACTGCTTATAAACATATACTAGCAGGGAAGCCCTTGCTTCGTAGGGGCAAAATTTAAAAATGCCATTTGGAGACGCAATTTTTTTATGCCTATTTGGAGATACAATAATAAATTAGGTTATATTTTTTAAAATAAATTAACTATAACTACATTATTATGAATAATAAACAACTAGGTAGAACCAATATTAAAACAATTATTTAATTGGGATCAAATCATATACCTAATTATATTGAAAACAATAGTCAAAATAATACTAATTTATTTTTATGTTAATAAGTTAGACATTTTTAACTAATATTATCTTATTTATTATTTATCAAATTTACTATTTCAACCATGAAACATGATAAAAAATACAAGAAAGATAAAAAATTATATATTTCATAAAATGTTTGGTTCAAGACCTAAATCAATTCTAGACAAGTAAGAATTAAATCAATCCAATAATTAATTAAGACAAAATCATGGAACTAATCATTATAATTATGTTAAGTCAACTTAGCTCCATCAAGATAGACCCAACCCTTCATCCCTAGTTTTTCTTAAATAAATAAATAAAAGTTTATTAGGATGGAATTGGTATAGGCTATCTGGAACCCAACCTGACTCATTGACAACACTAAATAATGGGCTCAAGGGGAGAGAATAATTTGTTAGTAAATTATTTCTATTTAGTAAAATAAATAAATAAATGTTTATTGAAATCTATCTCTTAATGTCACATCTCTTTTATTCTACCAATTTATTTTATTAAAATAAATAATTTATTTAATTTTATTAAATAAATAAATGCTTAGATGATGATGATAATAATAATAATAATAAATDAATAAATAAATAAAAGTTGAGATAGAGAATAAGAGAGAGAGTTGAGAAAGAAGAGGAATGGCATTTTATTGATAGAATGTCATAATCGTAAATAATTGTATGGGGCATTACTATAATTTTCGAATGCCATTGATAGAATGTCATAATCGTAAATAATTGTATGTGGCATTATTGTAATTTTTGAATATTATAGAGGCCACTACAAGAAAATTGACCTTTGGCAATAGGCACTTCATTATAGTTGCTAACCAAAAGATAAAATTTAACAACAATTGATCATTGTTGTTGCTAAATCAAATGAATTGGCAGCTTTCTCTGTGATTGTTGCTATAACAATGAATTGGGAACAAAGCTACTACTATTTGCTAATTGAATATCCAACTGTTACTATATCATTGAATTGGCAACTACAATGAACCACTTGTTGTAATTATTGCTTTCAAACGTTGCTATTCGCTAATATCATTGAATCTTTAGCTACAACCATTGAAGGTTGTAGCTACAAACATGTTTACTACATCAAATAGAATGAAGAACAAAAATTCATTTTAATGAAATTAAATCAATTCTAGGATAGTCACAACAAAAAAGATGATTTCAAACATATTTTATATTTTCACTAGGGCAGCATAAATTTTGAGTAGGGATGCCAATGGATCGGGTTTAGTATGAACTTGGATTAACCTAAACATGATTTAATCAATTATATCAAACTTGATTCAATTGTTTGACAACCAAGTAATTAATTAATCAAAATATGGTCAAAATGTGACATCATAATTAAGATAATAATATAAAGAAATTTTATTAGATAACATAATATATGTAAGAAAACATGTAAAAATTATATTAAATATTTAAATATAATGATTGAGATGTTAAAATATAAAGAAGTGCAAAAGGCGAAGAAAACTCAATGTTTTCTAGGTTTTAATCTTTTATTTCTATTTAAGAAATTCAACTATAATAACAAACTTAATTAGATCACACACCAAATAACCAATCATGGCCATTGGGTCACCGATTACACACTAAAACTCAAATCCTAATTTGTAGAAATTTTTAAATAAAAATATAAATTAAACAAAATAATAGTTATATATAATTTTATATTATTTTATTTATATAATATATAAAACATGCTAGTGTGTCATGGTTTGACTTATTTGACCCTCTATGACTGAGAGGCCAGTATGGTTAGCCTATGGACTAGTCTTTATCAATGTTTTAAAAACTGACCCAGAGGGAGGTTGGACTATTTTTGCCTCCAGGTCAAAGGTCACCATTTCAACCATTCGGATTGGATGGGTCAAATCATGCCACATTAGCATATATATATATATACACATGTATTTTATTAATAAAAATGTATAGTCATTTTTTAGATGTGATATATTTATATTTAACTATATTTTTAAAATTTTTTATTTGTAAAAATGATAAAAATTGTGTTTTGAGGTCAAAAAGGTTTTTCTTTTTTGTGAAAATACCGGGGCAAGGCGCCTAAGATGCACAAATATTAAAAAATTACCCAAAATATAAAAAGATCACCTTAATCAAATATCTGAGCACAAAGTTATGGCCTCCAAAAGTTTGTAAAAATATGCATTGAGTTTGCAACTTGTGACCATAGTGATGAAAGAATGGTAGGATCCATCTTATAGCCGCCAAAAAGATTGCGGAATGGGTGGGCGAATTTCAAAAAATTTCCTACATTCTCTCAATTGGGAATCATATTCCCTAAATTTAGAATACAATATTCAAGGATCCTACTTGAACCATAATCGAACCAGATCTGAACCAAAAGGAAAAGGGAGGATTATACCTGATCCGGAGAAACAGTATCTCCCAAAGTTGGTGTTCACGCCTAAAGAGGACACCAAGATCCGCTCCTGCTGAAGATGACACAGCTGTACGTGGAACGGAACCAGCAGAGTGCGTCCTACACACTGGATCCTTCTCAAGAATCCTCTGGAAACTCTGAGCACCAAATCTTTTACAATCTTTTCTGCAAGACTGATGACAAGAATTGATTTCTTGATTTCTTTCTTCTGCAAAGATCAAATCTTGCAAGAAGGAATGGCAGCGGCTGGAGGAGAACTCCTGGGATGAAGATGGTTGAATTGCTTCTCTTCTCTCTGGAGTGTGTATGAGATCCTATCTCAATTCGCAGGATGCTTTCTTACTTGAACCCTTGGTTCGAAAATCCCTTTTTTTTTCTTAGGGTTTCTCCTCTTTTCTTCTTGATTAAGAAACCTCATAAATTAGGAGTTATCCCAATCCAAATCAGTATTTGGATAGGGGATTATCTTAATCCTATCTGCAGATTAAGTTAGCTTACTCCTGATCTTATCAGAAGGTTACCAGATTCAAATTTAATTTGAATTTG
>NW_010729105.1:1614932-1647460 GCF_000365185.1 Nelumbo nucifera | reverse complement strand
ACTGTATGTGCCTAGGGTCTCACCCTGGTAGCTGAGACAGGCAACCCCAACCGACTTGGTGGCACAACAGTGTCAGCCTTATCAGGATAGGTCTCCCCAGATCGACCCACTGACTGTGAACATTCTAAACTAACACGAGTCTCATTAAATGTCTAGTTTAAGGGTATTACATAGAAACATACCAAGGGAACATGAATCAAATATGCATTTTTATTCATTTACAATAAATTAATAAAGTACATCATTCTGATTGAAGCTAAGGGCATACAAAATTGTCCAACATATTATTATTACTTGTCAAATGAAATACATAATCTACCAATTTCTTCTTTTTAGAGGTAGTTGAATTCAAGGGAAACAACAGATTTTGAATTTTTTTTGATACTTTGACCTATAAATTGGAAAACATGATTCTAACAATATAGATATAGTTAGATGATGTTTGTAGGAAATATGTGTTTTTTCATCCATATCAAACCACATTAGCACCAAACCTCACAAGTAAGAACTATTAATTTGGCTTTTAAACACCCATTGACATGAATTTTCATAAAAAATGTACAATGTCTTTTCCAAATACAATCTCCAGTCAATTAGAAAAGTGACTATTGAAAATCTAATTAAATGCCTATATGGCGTTGACATGAAATCATTTTGATTCAAACCAAGCAAAATACAAAACACTCTCCTAAGTTATTAGCATTTCAGCAATTTATAGAAGATTTTGTTTTTGGACATGGTTCAAAGTATCAGTAGAGGCGTATTGGACATGGTTCATGTCTTGATTTATTTCATTTGTATTGCAATCAAACTAAATAAGGTAAATTTTAAAATAAAAATAAAGGTAAAATACTTAAGCCTCCCTGAGGTTTTTCTTAAATACTAAAACCTTCCCTCTCTTTTTAAATTGGACTAAAACCTCCCCAATTAAAGTTACCTCTAACAAAGTAATTAAAACGAATCTTTTACCCAGGTAAGTAATTTACCAAAAAACGAATGGGGCCTAAATGACTTTGACATAATAGCTTCAATGAGACTTCAATCTATGACTTATAGTAAATATATTATTTTCAAACTAATTAGATTCAAATGACCTTGATTGGATTGGATTCAAATTTGAATTCAGATAGATGGATACGTTTGCATCCTTGTTTTAGTGTTATAATCTATGAGGCCATGATGAATCATCTACAGTGGATTCATTTCATGAATATTATGGTAAATTAAAATTAGTTCATTCTAGAATTTTAAGTAATTACCTTTAGTTCTATTAGTTTTTCTGTTGAAATTTGAGTTGTTCCAATCAAATATACATAGTATCTTTTTAGGATTTTAACTTAAAGAGTTTTTGTCTAGTCACAACATGTATATTCTTGTTTCATATTTAATTTTTGGTTCATGATATTTTTAGTGTAGATGTATTGAGCTTTACATTGAATCATCAGATTAAGACAGATATTTGGATGTATAAATCAATTGAATTTGAATCTATCTCAGATTCTTGTCTGATGGATTTAGATATAGTGCTGTCAATGGATAATGTTTGTCCAATTAGGGTAGACCTAGTGTTGACCTGGTAAATAAATGTGTAGATGTGCAGAACCAGTTTACTAGTTCTATACTAGACCACATAAGATTATCAGGACATCAAATATGAGTCAATAAGACCCGATTGTAATTGATAATGATACTTGTGGCCAATAATTTCACAATAAACATACTTGCTAAATCGATACATTTGGACATCACAATATAATAGTATTAAAAGCATATCATGATAAAAATATGATTTTTTCACGGTGAAAGAGAAAAATAAGTATTAGAGTAGGAATCACATAATTATATTGGAAATAATTAAAATTTAAACTGGATTTGACAAACTTCAAAATAACCAAAGTGATGCTTAGTCATCCTATATAACCTATTAGGATCACTACTGATTGTGATTTGGCCCAAAAAACTGGCGTGACACATTCATGTTAGATCCCTGATTCATCTCTGATTCATCTGAATATCACCATCGATTGTTTCTATATTTGAAACTATTGAGGCCTGCAATAAAATATGATACCTGAATCATAAATGTTTGGTTGAAATATAAAGAAATTCATAAAAATGGTGAAAAACATACATGTAACAACCCTGTTATAGTTGAAATTCCCATATGAGATGTGTTGGTATTCATAGTTTGTGATGGATATATGGTTAAGAGATGATTAAGATCAAGAAAATGACTCACGTTTGCATCAATACCGTGTAATCCCTATTAAACAATATTGTAAGAAAAATAAATAAATAACTAAAATATGAGATAAACTTAGAAAAAATAGCATAAATATAGCATGATATAATACCAAAACATGCTAAGATGATTGTTGAGCTTCAATGATTGTTGTAGATGTGATTTGTGGATGAGACTGAGATAAGGATTGACTTTCCATGGCTATAATAGTTGGTATTTGTGGATGAACTTGAGAGTTTTTCGTTTTTTTTTTTTTTACTTTTCTTTGTTCCTTGCAACATTTTTTACCATATTCATTACATCATTAGATGTTACTATATTTTGTTCTTCCACATTGTCTTAATTTTTAAATTATCAACCATATGACATGACCCAAGTTGATTAGTTTGTTGAGATACATCTTTAATGTTGTTAGAAACAACAGATTGTGCATTGTTAGAAACTTTGTCTTTTATTATTAATTCCATTCCAATATGATTCTTTTGAAAGATATTTAGTACATACAAATAAGTTCCTTCATCTTCTGTAGCCCGATTTGATATATATTGTAAAGTTCTCCTTAATTCTGTAGTCGTCATAGTATATCCACAATTGAGATCAAGTTTAATTGCACTTTCATTCTTTGCAAGTCTTGTCTATCTTTTTAATATATATTGGGATGAAAGTTTCAATATTCCATTATCAAATAACACCTTTAACCAATGTGTACAAAGTAACCCTACAAACTCAAAAAGTCTACAACTATATGAAATTAATGGATTTAATGTTGAAAATGTCACGTCATGCATATGATTATTACCTTGTATTCTTATACTATACCTTACCCTTATCTCCGTTTCAAATCTACCATTTATGACACAATTTAAAGAAGTTAAATACTCTCTTTCAAATTCCCTAAATATCGTAGGAATATAAACCTCAACAGTATGTTGTAGAATTTCCACTAGTAAGCTTAAATGGGGATTATTTTGAATCATCTTGAAATCCACTTTAATTCTTTTTGACGTCTATATTTAACGACTCTTTCAAAATGATCGAAAAATTGCAATAAATTCAATGATGGTCTCAAATAACCTCTGAGGACACTATTCATGCTCTCAATCCTTTGAGTATTTTTCATATTAGCAGTAAAGTGGTTCCTCYAATAAACTAATGTCCATTTCTCTTTCACATCAAACAATCATTTCAACCATGTATTTTCTTTCAGATCATATTTACAAAGCATTTTTTCCCATGCCATGATAAATTTACCTTCATCTTCAAAATCATATATCAAGTTGCTAAAACCTTTTTCAAAAGTATTAAAACCACAAAAAATATGAGACATTGAACCCAATATATGTACAAAAAAGAATAGTTGATGCTTTAAAAATGCCACGGGTACCAAAGGGGGTAAATGGGATATAATTCTTGGTATTGGCCTTAATGAAAGTTGCACTTTGCTGAAAAAATGATGATAACACAAATAATTAAGAGAATGTAGTTGAGTTTGGACACAACCTTAGTACTGCACTAAGGACAACGAGTATGCAAATGGGTGCAATGACACCAATAGAAATTGGATCCAAGTAGCCACAATCTTCACCAAGCTCGTAAATATATATGCGGAAATCATTAAGGTCATGGTTGTAGAAGTCGTGAAGTAAATAATTCCACAAATGGGTAATTGCAAATCCATCAATGATGTACTCAAAAAGAACGTCAGTAGTGGAAAGAGTTTTAGATATTTTGATAATTTTTCAAGACAAAATTATTTTTATTACCATTTATGTTAATAAAAACACTTTTTACAATTAGATAAATTCATATTTTATAAATGTATCATCTAATATTTAACATACATAATAAATATATTTTTCATATTTAACATCTCACAAGTTGTATGTGAGATGCATTGAATCAAAAAGTATGGTATGGATCCATCCTCAAAGAATGTCCCTTTAAGTATGGATTATTTTTATCCATACATTTTATCTACCATTTAGAATAGTTGTAGATAGTGGTGTGGTGTGGACTAATCTGCACAGACTAATTTTTGATCCACATTACAGAACACCCTCCTTAAAGGGAGTTTGATACAATGGACGAAACCGTAAAATACTTAGTTCAGTCTATGCCATATCTCTTATTAGGATTTGTTTGACACCATAGTTTGAACCAATCCACATTATGTAGTGGATTAAACTACACTATCTCATAATTTATTATCCACGGTTGAAGTTTGTTGATTAACCAATACCACACCACTATTTAGCGGATGAATCCACAAATAGAATGCTCCCCTTAAAGGGAGTTTGATACAATGGATGAAATTGTAAAAGGCTTTGTTCGGTCTATGCCATACCCTTATTAGGCTTAGTTTGGTTAGTGGGGTTTTGGTTCCCATTGACCAAGAATCCCATGTTCATTTTTCAGATTAATGTGAGGACTAGGGAAAGTTCCCATCTCCTAAGTGGGTAAACAACTTTCCCACCTAGGAAGAAAGTTGCTAAGACTTGAATGAGACAAAAATGCCCCTTTTAATAATGAATTTTTATGACTAAAATGGTCATTACCTTATTTACCTAAGAAAGAAAAGAACATGGGTAAATGCACTTATCCGGGTAAGTGTTTGCTATGAAAAGCTTACCTAGGTAATTGCACTTACCCTGGTAAGTAACTTACTGAAAAGCGAACGGGGCCTAAATATAAAAAATAAGTCATTTATGACAAATATTGGATGATAAAATATATTAAAAATGAATTTATCTAATAATAGAATTCATTAAATTTTGAGTAAAGGATAAACAAATATAATATAGTATTTTAAAAATCTAATATTATCTTAGAATAATTAAAATTATTAAAATTTAATAAAAAGTTAATAAAAATAATGAAAGTTACTAAAACATTTGAAAAAAAAAAAAATCATACAAATTTAATACAAGGAAATGAAACATATCATTGTTTGGGGATATCCACTATGCGAATAGGTCTCATCCATGAGATAAACCCTTGATTGAGATTTTGGGGTTTAGACAAGATTGGTCCAAGTTATATTGTGGATTGATGCACATCACTTACAACTGACTCTTTCATCTTGTGGAAGGCACTGAAATGATCATCGATGATATGAAAATGGAACCAAACATAACTTAATTCATTATTATAATGTAGACTGGTGCACATCACTTGCAGTTGAACACTACTTTCATCTTGTGGAAGAGACTGAAATGGTCATCCGCGATATGAAAATGAAACCAAACACAACCTCATTCATTCTTATAGAGTTTTATTGAAAACTTTGTTAACAATACATTTACATCCTTCCATACCATGCTATTGAATGCATTATAAATGGGGTTTCAATCACATCACAAGGGGTTCCACTGGACCCAAAAGTATGGTATATATATATATGTAGCAATTTTCTTTCCAAATTATTGAAATGAAACCGTTTAAAATACGAACACTTGCATATACACTATGATTGAAGAAATTACATATTTAGCACTTAACATTTTTATCCTAGATTTTTTAAGTTAAAATGCATAAAATACCATTTTCATAAGATTTTCAATCGACACGTACATGTAGGACCACACATGACTTATATATATATATATATGTATGTATGTATTTATGTATGTATATATATGAAATCAATATAGAATCTTTCATGATGCCCATACATATACTACAAAACACTATGTATGACATAAACTTATGATAAGAAATAAAATGCAAAATGAATAATACTTAGTATAATATACTATATAAAGTATATTAGTATTGTGATATAGGAATCGATGTTAGTGGTAAATCCACAGTAACTTGACCTTATCATGTTAGGGTTGACTTGTCCTTAATTGGGTTTTGGGCATGTCTTGTTGGTGCAAGATACTTATATGTATAGGCTTTGTTGAGTGTGTTAGTTTGGATTATCGTTTTTCAAAGCATGTTGATTACATTATGAACAAAAACTCAGATTAAACATCCTCCATTAATGCAATATTGGGTAAACATTTTGGATGAAAAACCAAATAATAGATATTTTATTAGTATCATTAAACTTGGTAGAATTGGAATTAGCCTAATTAACTTTTAAATAGTTTTATTGGCATCATGCCCTACTAGGGACGTAATAATAAGGTAGTTACACTTTGGCCACTCATTAAATGATGCATGCTTATATTTGTGTATGTATATATGTATGTATGCATATAATATCAAAACCCCAAGTATCTTAATTAATTCCATGCTCATTACGATATTGGTTGGGAATTTGTGTACTTCAATTTGAATCCTCCATATATATAATAAACATGGTAGAAAAGAAAGACATAGAGGGGTGATTAGAGTCAATTCTAGACATGGCTTCCTATTTTATTTCTCACAAACAAATAAAACAAAGTCAAATTTGAAGAAAAAATAAACTAAAATTTATACTCACCCTATTTACACTCCCTTCCATCTACCCTAATTCTAATGAAATTCACACTACAAACAAACTGAGATATGGTCCTCACCTTATCTCAAAGAGAATATTGGGGGTATACGTAAGAAGAGAGTTATTTGCTTGGGAGTGAGGTAGGAAACAAGATGCCATGGTTCCTACTTTATATGAGAAAGAATTGAGGTAGGAGCAAGGTGGTGCATGGCATGCCAAATTTTCACTGGCTATAAGTGCAAATGAGACAAAAAGTACAGATTTTGTCATATAAGAGTGCTAACCATAGTTAAACAAATGGATGCAAAAGTGAACAGGGTATAGAATTTGTATCTAGTAAAGATTTGCATCATAAACAAATAGAGTCTTGGTAAATGTGTTTCTTTCTCATTTTCCCCAACTTTCTTGTTGAATTGGTCTTGTAAATTTTGAACTAATTTGAAACAAAAAGCTAGAGATAGGTGTGGAACCCCTACAATTTACCACGTACTTGTCTCAACAATGATCTTTTTATCAGATGGGTTCTAGCTAAACAATGGCCATACAAAAGTCATCATAATCATATTCTTTGTGAATTTTTTGTGGAGCATCTTTTCTCTTTATAAGAACCATTCTTGCAGTATCTAATTAAAATGCAAGGTCACATGGTCATTTTCTCTTGTAAGTGTTTGCCCCAACCCATTTGATGGTGGCCCCATTTTCTAAATTTGGCAAGTTAATTACATGGCATCTTATATTTAGGGTTGTTAATGGCCTCCAAAAGTCTCATATCCAATTCAATATTTGAACTGAACTAAAAATTATTAATTTATATATATATTTAGTATAATTATTTATATATAGATATCATATACAATTATATAGAGTTTATAACTAATAAAATTAATATTTTATAATTTACATACATTCATTATATATATGTTAAAAATATATATATTTTTATATTTTTGTTTTTTAAGCAATAAGATGGATGCAGATTAAATGTGAATCCAAGCCAAATATGGCATATCTGATTTTGGATTAACTTTGGATGTAAAATTTACATTTGCATGAGAGAACAAATGGACTAAAATTTTGGGATGGTAGTCATTTTGATGTGAGGCTAAAAAAAATATTATTAATATCATCATCATCACCATCATATCTTTTTCAATAGTTGGGACCACTTCCATCAACCTAAAGAAGGAAATGGTTGAAGCACTTTTTTTTATTGTTTTATTCTAGTTGTAAAATGTACCATATTTTTATCTATGTTACCGGGTTAATGGAGTTAATCGATTAAGCCCCCTTTTTCTTTATAATGTCCACTGTTCATTTAATTTACAGGTCAACATGAAAGAAATGATTTCTACTGATGAAAATGATATTCAATAGAAGAATGAATTACATTCTTAATTTTTCTTGTTTTTGGCTTGACTTAGAAAACAATCTTGAAGATCAAAAAGAATGCCAATTCCCTACAATTTGTACTATCCTTTCACAACCATTTACATGCAACCAAATACCATAAAACAGGTTTTTCAAGGAATCATCTGTTTTATTTCATTTTATGAGCATCAAAGGTTTAATGTATTGACACATTCAATACTCAAAAAGTTAGTATAAATCATGGTTTAAGTTCAATTTACACTTTAACCATTTCAAAGAATTAATTCAATTCAATGTATCTATGACCCTGAAATCAATACCAAAATACCAATATATATCACGTTGTGTTCAACGAAATGGAGCGTAAAGGATGAGAACTTGTAAATAACAAGTTTATGCATGTAACTCCTATGGTGACTCATTCTGCCTAGGATGGTTTTGAAAACTGGACCTGATCGGATGGTTGAACCGATTGATTTAGGAATGGGTCAGGCAACTGGTTCCATTTCGCCCTAAAACCTCTCTTGGGCCAAAAACTATTGATTTGGCCAGCAATTTATTGGCATGAGTGGTCGAACTGTTGACCTGTCAACTCGAAAAATGCTTTTTGGCCTTTTTTTACTTTTTTAAATCAGAACAGGTTATCGATTCAAATTAGACAGTTAGATCGCTCAACCCAGAAACCGATCCCCAAAATGGTTTCGTATCTGATCCGGTTTTTAGAACCTTGCTGCCTACATACTTGTGCATATATTTGTAACTTGTAAGTTATGATGTAGACATCATCATTGATGCTGCTCGATCCTAGGTAGTGCAAGAACTAAGGTCATAGTCAGATAGTCCTTTCCAGTTGGGCGGAGCCGAGGTGGAAGGACGAAGCCGTGCAATGAGATCTGCGAGCAAGAAACAAGTTAGAGGCCTGAGGAGTTATCCCCGGGCAGGTACTCCGACGCTTAAGTCAGTAGGTGGTCGGGGCCGAGCAATTGGAAAATAGTGCTGGTTCGAGCAGGGTAATAATACGAGAGTCAGAAGTTCCATCCCTTACTTTGAGTGGGAGATACCTTTTTATAGTCGAAGATCCGTGTCCTGATCAGACTAGACTTACAGGGTTGTCGCGATGAGGTTAATCACCGAGGTCTTCGGGATAAGACCTAATTCTCAGCGGGATTGTCCCCATCTGGTCTCCTGTCTTGGTTGTACTTATCCACATGACATGGAGTCGTCGTTGTTTGAAAAACAGAGTGGGGCCGCAAAGGTGACGTGATGTTGACGTTGCCGAGGAGATAAAGTAGGCCGTGGATATAATGTAGTGTCAACATGGCTGAGAAGATGGACGGCCATGTAGACACTACGTGACGTACGAAGCCAACTCAACCATAACTAGAACAATCATCGTCTTAGGTTTTCAATTCTTTTTCTTTTCCTTTTTAAAAAACCCATTATATATGTACGTGCCATATATGTAAAATGTTCTATAAAAAAAATTCTATTGATGCACTCTTATTTTTTGATAGAAATCGATGTACTCTTATGAGTATAATTGTTTATTCAAGTGTAATTATTTATTCTTATTTTTTGACGACAGGCATTGCATTGGTGAGCTGTTGATGGCGTGATAATCAACGTTTGAGCAACTTTCTTTACAGATTGTTTTAACTAAAGGGTTTAAACAATAAAGAGGTTTTGAATGGGGCCCATGGGAATCATTTGAGCCCACACAAAATAAATATCATATGTATGTGAGAGGTTCTCTAACTATATGAAGTTATGATTTAATGAGGTGCCCCTAACGTGTGGGCGCATTAATAGCCACTAGATGAAGGTTTGGGATGGCAATTTTGCCCCGCGGGCGTGGCCCGCCCTATCCCAAACTTAAATAGGGTTGGGATTTGCATATAATTTCTTCAATTCACCTTCAACCTAATGATAAATTAATAAAACATTCTAAAATTTAATATTGATTTTAAAATATTTTTAAATATTTCTTAAAATTTTAAAATATTAAGATTTTATAATTTAATTTCTAAAGTTCTTCCATATTGTTATAATTCAATTCTTAAAATACTCTAAAATCTCATAATTCTATTTATAAAATATCCATAAATTAGATTATTTTTAAATGGTTATTTTAGGATAAAAAAAAATTCAGGGATTCCTCATCCCCGAAGAAGGGTGGGTGCCCCACCCCATCTCCATTCCTAATTATGGTGCTTTCTTGTTTCTAACCATTCATGTTTGTTAGTGTTAGATCCAACACTAGTTGAATAATTTTCCTTTTAGATTAGCCCCTGTTTGGGAGTACTTATTTTTAATCACTTATTATAATAAGTGCTTATTTTAGGCCAGAACTAAGCATATGTTTACTTATTTGTGTTTTGGAAAATAAGCCCTTTCTGAATATGCTAAAAATTTTGGTTTTCGTTTCAAGCACTTTTTCAAAAAGTGTTGGTTTTGACCCATCTTAACCACCACATAATTTTTAAAATGCCCATATGACCATGTTTAAACGAAGCATTTTTTCACCAAACACTTAAGGACATTGGATCTGCTCCTCACAGAGCACACCTTACACTGACCTCACAACAGATGCTGTGTGAGGAGCAGATCCGAACTCACAGTTAAGCTCTTGGTAGAATAAGCACTTATTTATAAGTACTTATTCTATAATTACTACAAAAAAGTATGGACAGGCTCAATGCAGATTTCTGATTTTCACTACAGAACTATAAACATTCAAAATCTCAAAAACCCTTACTCTATACATCAATGCCTACCCGTAAATTGACATAAATTCCGAACTGGCACCTACCTCAACTATACTTTGGGCCTACAAATTATGACTCCAGGTTGAACCATCATTCTCCCTAATTATTAGCCCTCCCAAATGGATGGCTAAGTATACCTCACGTAATCACTATTTGAAGAATAAGATTTATCAAAATTAGTTATAGCAAAGCATATCAAACACACGACAGCCTTAGAGTCTGGATAATGAGAATATGGGGTGATAATAGTGAACAAAGAATCTTCACAGTGAAGTTTGTTAGGCCGTCGTTGTCAAAGTTAGGAGCTACACCTTTAGCTTGCTAGGAGAGGAAAGGTATTTGATATCATGTACTAAGTAAGAGATCACATAACGAAGTACAGTCAGTAGCTTACATCGTGATCCATAAGACTGTTGGCATGTGGGTCTGATGGGGTTTTGTTCATGAGTTGGGGTTATTTTGGTTTCAATTATATTGGCTAGGACCAGACAGTGCTGGCCAATCATGTCCGAGCAAAGTTGGTGGTTGGAGTTCAATGTAACATGCCATCTACAAAATTCACTTGGGAATAACAGCTGAATTGGCTGAAATGAAAAGCTTATTGTTTTTGTCTTCTAATAAATAACTTTTTAAGGAGGCTGTACTCTTGATTTCTTTTTTTTTGTTATTGAATTACTTTATACACTAAAAGACAAAGAGATGAGTCCTCAGTTCAGCAACTTCACTTGTTATCAAATGACTTCCAAGGACCTGTTTGGGAGGGCTGAGCTGAAGATTCAACTAAATTGGTTTAGTTGTTTTGAAGTGTTTTGGGTAAGGCATGGTTTTCAAAATCGGACCGGACCAGAAAAACTAGAAATCAGTCAGGTAATCGGTTTTATTTCACCCCAAAATCACTTTTTGGCCAAAAACCATTGATTTGGTCAACGACCCGCTTACTTGGGTGGTCAAACCATCAAAACGTCAATCCGAACAATGGTTTTGGCTATTTTTATTTTTTTATTTTCTAAGTTAGGACGAACCATCCGTTCGAATTAGACAGTCAAACAGTTCGACTTGGGAACAGTCCCCAAAATGGTTCTCTGTTCGGGTCCGGTTTTAAAAACCTTGGGATAAGGTATTGGAAGTGGTTGAAGCCCACAACCTTTCAAATAATTAACTGACAGCCAATCTGGGCTCTGCTTAGGGGTGGCCATGAGCCAAGCCCTTCACGATCTATTTGAGCTCGGCTTGGCTTGGTATCAACTGAGCTTCGAGCCAAGCTCAAACCCAATTTACATGATACGTTTATTAATCAAGCCAAGCTTGAACCCAATTTAAAGGATCATTTATTAATCGAGCTGAGCTCGAGCCTAATGAAGCTCTACTCATGAGGCTCGCAAGTCGAGCTCGAATAGCTACATACAGATTATAGAAAATAATATATATATATATATATATAATATTTTTATTTTTATATATAATAGTAACTAATTATTATAATTCTTAATTTTTTAAATATCAAACAAAAAATATTTTTTATAAATATATTTTTTTATTTTTATAAAACAATTTTCTCAAGTCAAGCTTACGAGCTTTTGACTCGAGCCGAGCTCGAGCTCAAGGTTCTARCTCGAACCGAGTTCAAGCCTCGTACTGCCTTGGTGAGCCAAGCTTGAATAGCTCAAATCCACCCCTAGCCCTACCAATATTTTGCCAAACATAGGTTATAGGCTGTCCATGTGGGGGCCACCAAAGAAATTAAGCCATCCGCGTGGACTTCGGACCTCCCAAACCATAGGATGTAAATGTTGGTGGGGTGCAACTTGGATACCCAATTTGAAGATTTAATGCTAAATTCAAGTCCACCCAAATTGTACCTAGCCTGATGGTAACCTTAAGAGAAAAGGAGATGGTCAAGGCCTTTGACAAATGCCCAATCTGGAACACTTGCACGGTTGCACCCACCCACCCTTGTTGTAATTAAACTTAAGGAAAGAACGCGAAGAGGAGGTTAAAGAAATAGTTGAAATGGGAAAAGCTATAGCTTAAGATATTGGGTTTTTTTTTTTTATATGAAAATTCGAAGGTGTAATGATGATGATGCTTGGTAGTATAATGTATATGGACAAAAAAAGCTGATGAAAGGCAAGTGAAGGGACCTGGTTTTTATTAGAAAGAAAAAAAAAAAAAAAAGAAAGAAGCTGAGAGAAGGGACCCTGTTATGAAAGGCAAGTGAAGGGGCCCTGGTTTTTATTAGAAAGGAAAAAGAATGGAGCAGAGAAGGGACCCTCCTCATTTCCTCAATTTTGTATCTTTGGACTCGAAATTTCCCTCTCTTTACTATCTCACAATAGAACAAAAAGGTTAGATGAAGCATGACACCTTTATGTTGTCTGTCCTTCAGTGGTTCATTCAAAACTTTCCTTTGTACCCAATCAGATCTGAGAATTATTGAGCTGAGAATGCGCACAGTGATATCTTTGGAAGGTTTGATAATGTATGAAAATTGCTTAAAGGTTGTGGCAGGGGTCTCTGTTAGATACTATGGGCTTTTCAGTACAACCCTAGATGAGAGAGAGAGAGAGGATAAATTAAAAGGTCATTTCATTCTCAAAGCCAATAATGGTGGAAGGTGGAAAAAGAAAAGAAGAAGACGAAAGGTTGGATTGACATATGTGTGGGCATTTCTTTAATTTAGGACATGAAAAGAAATTAAAGGTATAAATCATCCCCTTTAGATAGTTCTCTCTCCTTTTCCCATAATCTTTAACAGGAACATGGATTTATGAGCATCCAAACAGTCCATTAGAAGAAAATGGATTTTGAGTAAGATTTTGCATGTGAATCAAAACCAAGGTTTTTTTATTTTTTTTTCCTCATTGAAATTAAGCAATAAATCTCTGTTAAATAAACCTTAAATCTAAGAAATATTTCTTTTTCTTCACTTTAGAGGGTAGAAAAACTTTGGCTGTATGGGAGTTGGTGCACATGACATGTCACCATTGCCTCCTTGGGTGGAGTTGGGATTACCTGCCAACAAAACATGCACGTTCCAACACCCTCTTAACCACATATCTCATACATGACAGGTCCCATCTTGTAGTGTCAGATAATGTTGGGAGGATGTTGGACTGTGTTTTGTTGGCAAGTGCAGATTCCCTTCGTAACATACAAGCAAGGAACTGAATGAGGTAATGCGTCTTGCACAGGAAGCTCCCAAACATCGGAGGCTGTTTTCCCAAATAGCCAAAGTTTTTTCCTTAAAAGGTTCCTTAGAATGGTTCATTTGGCCACCCTTTCCTTTGTTAAGCTAGCTATCATGTTGATTGTTTCAGAAACACAAAGCTAACATAAGCTGCCTTTTTAACCTACCAGGGGTGGCAAATTTTGATTTGATCCACCTAATTCATCCAACCCATCTACTTGTGACCCACCAATTTAAGATGTTGGTTGAATATGGGTCTTTGTTTATAGGAGAATTACAGATAGGTACCTGCATTTTAGGTGTATTACACTCAAGGGCCTCAACTTTCAAGTGAGAGGACTTATAGTACCATGAACTTTCAAAAATCAACATTCAAGTCCATCATGTGATGTTATATGTTATATCTGCCTTGAAATGTTTCAACATCTCAAAACTATCTTTCACATATTTTATGTGACCGTTTTACGAGGGGCTCTTTTGACTTCTACTAGACTGACTTTGCATCATAGTTGGCCCTTCTTTTGATGTTTGACAATTTAACCACTCAATGTAACATCGGTTATTGCAATTGAAAATTGAGGACATCCATCGTTGACTAGGTCGATTGAACCATTTGAACCATTACCTGGCTCTGATTTCAGGTCCAGTTTTATTAAAACCTGTTAGGTAATTAAAAATCGTTGACTTGGTCAAGAACCATTTGACCCAGCTGGTTCAGTCGTTAATTTGTTTGACCTGATCACTGGGCCACGGGTTGCACATTCAATGTATGCAAACTTTTGAAAATCATAACTTTGCATTCTGTCTGATTGGGGTGATCTTTTTTTTTGGATAACTTTTTGAGATCTTTGTGTCACAAAGTGCCATAGGCTAGGGGTGTCAATGCTATTCGAAAATCCGATTTTGAATTTGAGATTTGATATAATTGAATCGAATTCAGATATGACCTGATTTGATTCGATAAATATCCAAATTTGACTGATTATTTAATTCTTATATATAATATATAAAATATTTAAATGTTTATATAATTTATATATATAATTAAATTATATAAATAACTTATATATTTATATAATTTAAATAAATAAAATATTTATTTTATATATTTATTAATTACCTAAAATAATTAATTGGTCAAATTCGAATCAAATAAAATATTTGAATATTTAATCGAATTTGAATTTGAATATTAATTTTCAATATCCCTTGGATATTGAATTAAATTCAAATATCGGATTTTCTAATCGTATTTGAATTTGGATATTGACTTATTTGATTTGAATTTGATCCATTTACACCCCTACGGTAGGTGCCTTGCCCTGTTATTTTTGCAAAAAAAACCCCTTTTTGGCCTCAAATTACAAATTTTAATATTTTTTATAACTAAAAAAAATTAAAAAACATAAATTAAACATAAAATAATATATATAACGTATTTAAAACATAATCATATATTATTAATTGATAAAATATGTACTTGTACACATATATGTGAACACACACTTGTGGCACGATCTGACCTGTTTGACCCGAACGGTCGAACATGGTGACTATATATAATTAAATGTCACTACCGCTTACATGGTGACTATATATAATTTTTCATTTTTATAAAAAAAGAGGTTTGTGGTGGGGGTGGGAGTTGGGGGGGGGGGGACATAAATACCTAATAATACTTTGCCCTCTGAAGAGAATCTACACAAGAGAGAAAAAACTCATTTGATCAAATAAAACGGTTGGGGTATGGATATCAATTCGGATTAACTATTTTCTCTCCATTCTTTATTCTCCCTAAATTTATATTTTATTTCTCCTCTTTCCTATTCTCTCCCCTTTGTTTTCTCTTATCCACACATTCTCTAACCTATTCGGGGACTTCATCTAAGAGTCTAAGCTTTTAGGTTGAACAGTTCCTTGAGATGGTATATATCAAAGCATGTTAGACTAAGCGGTCTAGTGTTTTTATCCTTGTTGCTCCCATTATAATTAATTAAATTTCAGCACAAGATACATGCTTGTGTATTTATTATAAAAAACAAAAGACTTGTGTTATTCATACTTCAAGCACAATAGACTTTCACGTGAGGGGGCGTATTAGAGAATAAAATCTATTTAGAGACCTCAAGTAACAGCTTAAGCTTTTAGATTAAATATTTCCTTGAGACTCTCAGCCCCCTATTCTCCCTATTTTCTCTCTCAATTGATCTCTTACTCTTATTTGTTCTCTCTCACACAATTTTTCTCTCATCTCTCTCCTCCATCCGTCTTCTATCACCTATATTTCTCTCTCCTCACTGTTCCCTCTTCTATGTTTCTCTTTCCTCTGTCCCTCCTCTTTCTTATTGGATTTCTCTCTCCTCTTTATTCTTTGACTTCTATCTCCTCTTGGACGTACCAATAATAATCTCCTCTTGGACCTTTTAACCCATGAGCCAATGACCACAACAGTTTCATGTCAGGTTTGGGTCCAACAACATTGCTCTTTTTCTCTAATGCCATTATTTTTTGGTTGAGGAGAAACAACTGTTTTAGATGGAAGACAACAATAATTCATGCAGAACTGGTGTTGAAAAGGAGCCAAATTTGGAGTCAATTTCAAAAGATTTAGTAAACAGTAGAGCCAAATCCCAATATCGAAAGCCAAAGATTTGAAATAATGAATAAGGTTGGACTATGTGGCCTCCCATATAGCCATTTCTGCCTAAAAAATCATGCCCATTTGGCCATTTTAAATGGGTTTACTATTTAATAAAAATTGGAATGAGTGATCTTCTTAAAATCCTAAATCATGGTATTTTATCTTCTTACAAGTTTGTTTTAGATGATATCTTCATTCTTTGACATGCTAAAAGAAAGCACAAGTCAAATGATTTCATTAAGCCAATTGGTATCTGATGTGTTGAACATTAATTGACTAAAACCTCACTAGAATGTTAATAAAATACTAGTAATAACCCAAAAAGTGGAAGGATAAGGGATGTTAATGAACTTCCTGGCATTTCTAATCTAACAATAAATATAATTAAGCTCCTAAGCAAGAGCAAGACTGCAAGAGTGCATAATGAGAGGGATCTACTTTCTGATCACATGACTTCATGATCAAATGGAAGAGCTCCCTTGAAATCATTTCTTGCTTCTTGGTAGATCAACCATGGTTTTAAGGCTGTGTTTGCTTTGAAAGGAAAAAGTAGGGAAACTTTTACAAACCTTGTATGGGTTTGCCAACCTTTCCCTTCCTTTCCTTACATTTTCCTTCAAACCMAACATAGCTTAAGTCTTTGAGGTGAGGTGCTAAGCTGCACATCTCGAGACAAGAAAAACCAAACCTCGAGCACCTTGTTAATATAGGAGGAGGCTAGCCTCAAGTTTTATGAGGCATATGCTTCATGGCCTCATGCCTCAAATTGATGAGGCATGTGTCTCATAGAAAAAAAAATAAAAAAAAAGAAGAAAATTTCTAAAAAAATGAAACTTGATTGTACAATTTAAATGGTTTTGTTTCCATTTACTTTTGAAATTGCCGCATCAGCAAAAAAAATCTTTAACTCTGTTTTTTTTTTTTTGTTTTAAGACACAAAAATAAGTTGGTATTGTTTAAAAAAACAATACATGTTTTTGGAGCCAACAAAATAAAGGTTACTAAAAAGAAAACAAATTTTACAGTTAATTTAGAAATTAATCATGTAATTTATGAAGCATGATATTAAATAATCAGATGAAAACAAGTTTTTGCAACCAAAAATTCAAGAACATGTTTTTTATTTCAGTTTTGAAAACAAAAAATACATATACCATCAAGAACATGCTTTTATATATATATATATATATATATATATATATATATATATTGTGTTTTTGTTTTAAGAAACAATCTATTTTCAAATCAGATGGTTCTGATTTGTTTTGAAACTGGTAACAAGAAAAACAAGTTATATTGTAAAACGCCCCTTAGTTGGTTATGGATAAAATGAAACAATTTAAATCCAATAATCTCTTATAATATCTCTCTTAACCTACACATATCTTTTTGATTTGCTCTTATAAGATGAATATAATAATCCTAATGTACGATCATATGTGAGAATAACATTCCAATTTGTATGTTTACTATGAGGCTATGGCATCTGGCACTGAGATCCACCAGTTTACTAACTAAAAATAATAGTTATGATTTTTTTTAATTAAAAATAAATAAAATAAAAATGATCAATACAATAAAGAACTCACAAACCATTTAATTAGTTAATTGTATATGATGAAAATATTCATTTAAAAAATTATAAATTAGGTTATACCAAAATATATTATAATATACTTAAATTAAGTAAAAATATTATTTTATTTGGGTAGAAAATGATAAATATAAAATAAAATTCCAAATATATATATATATATATTATTAAGAAAATTAAAAGGTAAATATTATATGCAAACATACACTTTGAGACTTACACCTAACCTCTCTCTGACGAGCCCGGATCTGTAGCATACAAAAATTCTGTTCACATAGCATCCAACTACATATTGAAAACATCTCGAATACATTTATGTTTAATTCATGGAGGGATTGATGTTTATAATTTATAATGTAGGACGGGTTCTTGTCATCAATTTTCTAACACCCAACTGCTTCACCTCTGCCTTTAGAATTGTTAAACTGTGAGCTCAACAAATTAGATCCTACAGGTTAAACTTTTCAAAACAAGAGCTGATCGGTGTTCTTCCATGGGTTCAAACCTGTGGGAGGGAGGGTAGGCTCTCTGTATTGTGAACCATTGGGCCGTCCCTTCCACCACTAATCGAGTCTGTCACATAGCACCCCACCCCTATGGGAGCCCATGCTGCACATGTACCAGGAACTGATTGCAAGCCCTAATCTCATTATATATTTATATTTCCCAAATTCTCATATGATGATCATAATGTTCTTAAAAAGTGTTTTAGAAACCAACACATTACTGAGTGATTGTTTTTGTTTTTGTAGCTTTATGAGTTGTCTACACAAAACCTTGAGACCCATATGGCCAGCAGATTTCCTTTGGTCTTGGCCTCTTTTTCCTTGTTTCCTCCTCTCCTCCTTTCTTCCTCTTTGTTTTTTCCTCCATTGGCCTGCAGTATCCAAAGCTAAACAGCTTAAACTAATGGGCTTGTAGGTTTAAGGCCCCAGTGTCTCACTCAAATACTTTTTTCCAGTGTTTTTGAATCGTTGTTGATCCAAACGGTTAGATCTTTCAACCCGATAATTGTTCAGATAAATGGTTCCATTTCACCCTAACCTGTCTTTAGGCCAAAAATTGTTGACTTTTGGTCAGCAAATTATTGACCTGAGTGGTCAAACCATTGATCCGGACAATAATTTTGATCATTTTTATTTTAATTTAAAATGGGCAGTCTATTCAAACTAAACAGTTGAGCCATTGTCCTAAAAATCGGTGACCAAAACGATTAACATTACTTTTTTCCCTCAATTTATTGACATATCACTATAATTTTTTTGGTGGATTATAAATTTAGTATTAGTTTTTTTGACTGATTTGGGCTCTTCCTATTTCCTATAATAGGTATAACACAGCTGAAATCTTGGGGGCATTTTCGTCTTTTAAAGCCTCTTGCTTTAAAGGGTGGTGCTTTTATCGGTGTGATGACTGATGTGCCCAAATCACTTCATAAGATATATATATATATATATTCTGTTATAAAAGCACCATGGTTTCTTGAATCTCGTCATGTCGATAAACTATACCAAACCAGTCGACACTTGTCGGTGATCTAGATCGTTTAACCCGGGGAGCATATCTGTTTGACAGACAGGTAAGCCATGTAATAAGACCAGAAAGAAAGGAACAGACAAAAAGATTCAACGAGTAGTGAAAACTGAAATCATCTGGTCCTGAGCCTGATGTGGGATTAATATATTCATGTAATATAGGCAACAATTTACTGTTTGAAAGTTGTTTTTGTCCTTTTTTTCTAGGATTACATCTCCTTCTGTCAAAAAAGTCAAGGTTCCAAGAGAATTTGCTCAAGAGGATCGCAGCTTCTATGAAAACAAAGACAGTCACGGGTATCCATGGAAGATCAAGGAGTTGACAGAACAGGACACCCACATTTTGTATTTTTGTATTTGTTTAGTATTTTACAATAATAATAAACAAAAGGAGAGAGAGAGAGAGAGAGAGAGAGACAGTCGGCACAAGGCTTTGTTCATGGAGGTTAAGGTACAAAGTAGTAATTGTTGCACCCTTTGTTCCTTTGTTTTCAGTCTGAAATTCTGATGTGCCATATGTAAGATCTCCGGATGATCTGATTTTTTCTCCCAAAAGCTTGCTCCCCAAGTATGAATATTTTTTGAATGCACATTAGCTTAATTTTGTCAGAACTGTCAGTTCTTAGTTGTATTCTTTGTGTTTGTTTTACTTTTTTGGGATATGGGTTCTGTTTTTCTTAGCGTCTTAGACAAGATTTGAGATGGGGTTTTAATATAGAGGCAACGGGTGATCAATTAGAGCTTCTTGTTTGTAGTGCTATGGATTTCTAGTCTGCATTCTTCTTGTCGATCTTCTATGTGAATTTTGATTTTGGGTTTGAATTATCTTCAGTTTGATTCCAGTGGTGTTATCAAGATTTCGATGAAGTAATGTGGATAGTCTGAGAAAGGGGGCGAGTGCCATGGAAGATCAGAGGAAGCTGGTTTTGACAGCGTTTCTGTGCTTTCTTTCAGTGGTTTCTTGTCTCACTGATCCTAGTGATCTCAAAATTCTGAATGACTTCAGAGAAGGCCTGGAGAACCCAGAACTGCTAAAATGGCCTTCTAATGGAGATGACCCATGTGGCCCTCCCTTATGGCCTCACGTTTTCTGTTCTGGTAACAGGATTTCGCAGATTCAGGTTCAAGGTTTGGGGTTGAAGGGGCCTCTTCCTCAGAACTTCAACGAGCTCAAAATGCTCTCCAATTTGGGGCTTCAGAGGAACTTCTTCAATGGAAAATTACCGACATTCAGCGGATTGTCCGAATTACAGTACGCTTACTTGGGTAACAATCAATTTGACACCATCCCTTCCGATTTCGTCAATGGCCTTTCCAGTTTACAGGTCCTGTCGTTGGATAACAATCCACTGAATGCGAGCACAGGATGGTCTATTCCTACAGAATTGCAGAACTCTGTTCAGTTGACCAATCTATCCTTAATGGGGTGCAATTTGGTTGGCCCATTGCCGGACTTCCTAGGCCAAATGCCGTCTCTGACTGTCCTGAAACTTTCCTACAACAATCTAACCGGCAAAATTCCAGCAAGTTTCAACCAGTCGCAGCTGCAGATTCTGTGGTTGAATAATCAGAGTGGTGACAAGATGACTGGTCCAATTGATGTAATCGGGAACATCCCCTCTCTGACACAGATATGGCTACATGGAAATAAATTCACTGGGACGATTCCAGAGAGCATCGGACAATTGGTTTCATTGACAGATCTCGACCTCAATGGTAACCAACTCGTTGGGCTAATTCCCCAAAGCATGGCAAGTCTGCAACTTCGGAGATTGGACTTAAGCAATAACATGTTCATGGGTCCATTACCGGACTTAAAATTAAAGAATTTCAGCTATGGTGGGAATTCATTTTGTCAAGGTATTGGACTTCTCTGTGCTCCTGAAGTTTCTGCCCTTTTAGATTTTCTTGATAGTGTGGAATTTCCAACAAATCTTGCCTCTTCCTGGAAGGGTAATGATCCATGTTCTGAGTGGTTAGGACTGGTTTGCCGAAGTAACAAAGTTTATCTGATTAATTTGTCTAGATTCAACCTTAATGGTACTCTGAGTCCTTCACTAGGGAAATTAGATTCTCTAGCTGAAATTAGACTTGCTGAAAACCATCTTACAGGTCCAATTCCAAGTAATTTGACTGGTCTGAAATCTTTGAGATTGTTGGATATAGGCGGGAATAATCTTGAACCTCCAGTGCCAAAGTTTAGTGACAGTGTGAAGGTTGTTATAGATGGGAATCCTCTATTCTCCAGAAATCAGTCTGTTACACCTTCCTTGGATAACAATTCATCATCATCAGGGACTTCAAAGCATCCACCCATCAACACGTCTTCTCCAACCAAGGGCTCAGAAACTCATTCAGGCACTCCAGATAAAGAACAACCAAAAACAGAAGGATTCAAAAGCTTGAAACTAGTGGTAATTGTAGCCCCACTTGCATGTTTTGCTTTCTTGGTTCTTCTGGTCGTTCCTCTGTCTATATGCTACTGCAAGAAGAGAAAGCATACCTTCGAGGCAGCAAGTTCCTTTGTGGTTCATCCCAGAGATCCATCTGATCCAGAAAACATGGTGAAGATTGTAGTTTCAAATAACACCAATGGAAGCTTATCTACTCTAACAGGGAGTAGTTCTCAGAGTATGCACAGTAGTGGAATAGGAGAACCCCATATGTTTGAGGCTGGGAATTTGATCATATCTGTTCAGGTTCTGCGTAATGTGACCAAGAATTTTGCTCCAGAAAATGAACTAGGACGTGGTGGTTTTGGGGCAGTTTATAAGGGGGAATTGGATGATGGGACGAAAATAGCAGTCAAGAGAATGGAGGCTGGTGTAATTAGCAACAAAGCCTTGGATGAATTTCATGCTGAAATTGCAGTTCTATCAAAGGTTAGACACAGACATCTGGTATCTTTGCTGGGGTACTCCATTGAAGGTAATGAGAGGCTTCTGGTTTATGAATATATGCCTCAGGGAGATCTAAGCAAGCATCTTTTCCACTGGAAAAGTCTTAAGTTGGAGCCTCTATCCTGGAAGAGGAGGCTCAACATTGCCTTGGATGTTGCAAGGGGAATGGAATATCTTCATACTCTGGCCCACCAGTGCTTTATACATAGAGACCTCAAATCTTCAAACATTCTCCTTGGTGATGATTTTCGAGCAAAGGTTTCAGATTTTGGTTTGGTGAAACTTGCTCCCGATGGGGAGAAATCTGTAGTGACCAGGCTTGCTGGGACTTTTGGATATTTGGCACCGGAATATGCTGGTGAGTAATTCTCTTCTTCAACTACTGTCCATCTATTATTTTCCAATTGAAATAGGAAAAAAGGTAAGCTTTCTGAACTTTTGAAGAACTACAAGATGCTTAATTGTAAAAGTTCTGTAGAAGTTTCAATACTTTTGCTGATAACAAATTATAAACAAATTGCTTCAATTTGAGAAATCACTCCATATGTTATTTATAGGGATAAGGGGTAATTGCTTGGTGCAATGACAAAATCTTGGGCTGACAAGCATGAGAAGTGGATTTGAGTTTGAAAGCAGCCTATTGTGCCCAAGACAAAGCCAGCATGTTTGCAGTCTACCCCTACTCAAACCCTAGATAGTTAGGACAATCATTGGGTAATGGCCCTATCTTTTTTAGGGGAATAACAGAATTATGATATTACTTTTGGGTTGACTTTGATGCCGGAAAGACATGATACCGAAAAACTTATAATATCAACCAGCATCATAAAGTTGGTAACCAATCGGGTGGGTTTTCATCAAAATTCAGAGGGGTTTTGATTGGTCAAAGCCTTTCTTTTTTTTGATAAATTGGTCAAAACCTTTCTGGTATCATGTTATTCTGGCATCATAGATTTTTTCATTACTTTGATATGCATCATGATAAGATATAACACAACAGAGCCTGACTATGAAATTGGCAAATCTGGAGTTTAAATTGGCTCCGACTAGGAGACCATCTAGATCAAATGCAATATGGTTAGATATCTACAGGTTGTGAACGTTTTGGTATTTTTCAATGTTTATTTCAGCTGTAGCTCATGATCACAAAAAAATTGTCATGTGCAAATTTTGGGCTAAAGAAACCTGAAACTCTGGAAGTAGTCTTAGTGAGACATATATTGCAGTAATATCACAAAGTATGCTTTGATGTATCAACTTGTTCACTAATTTTGATTTTCATGGGACAATATGTTTAGTCACAGGAAAAATCACCACCAAGGCTGATGTCTTTAGCTTTGGAGTTGTTCTGATGGAGCTGTTGACTGGACTGATGGCACTTGACGAGGAGCGGCCTGAGGAGAGTCAATACTTGGCTGCATGGTTTTTGCACATCAAATCAAGTAGGGAGAAACTAATGGCTGCTATTGACCCAACTCTTGAAGTGAATGAAGAGACATTTGAAAGCATATCAATTATAGCTGAACTGGCTGGACATTGCACGGCAAGGGAGCCCAACCAACGGCCTGATATGGGCCATGCAGTGAATGTACTAGCACCTCTAGTTGAAAAGTGGAAACCATTGTATGACGAAACTGAGGAATATTTAGGCATTGATTACAGTCTACCCCTCAATCAGATGGTGAAGGGCTGGCAGGAAGCTGAAGGTAAGGGTTGCAGCTACACAGGCCTTGATGACAGCAAGGGAAGCATTCCGGCAAGGCCCACTGGATTTGCTGAATCTTTCACTTCTGCTGATGGTCGGTAAATCATAGTTCAATTCCTCTTGATGTTATCACTTCGTTGATGGTCATCTATTACCATTTTCATGTACTCAGTGTATGCTGCAAGTTTATGCAGTTTGAGGGGTTCAGCATTAGCAGATTTTAGTGGGTTTATCATTTTCAGGGCATGGGACTATAGATTTATTTTCTTATGATATCTCATATGTATTTCCTTTCCCCTTTTTTTCTTTTCTTTTCTTTTTGAGATGTGATATTTGTGTTATTGTGTAGAGTTGATAATGTAAATGAGAACTTTATTCAGTTCTTCAACGTTTATATTCATTTGTTCTCTGTTTCTTTATTCTTGTCTGCATTCTGGAAGATCTATCATTCAGTTTGATGTTGATGCTAGGAATTCTTCTGGACTTGGACCAGATGTAGCTACATTTGCAACCAGAAACCAAGGTCCCTAACCCTTCTACACTGCATCATCTAATGATTTCTAATCTACCTCTGAGTCATGGATCAAGCTGGTTGACTGTCCTGTAGGCCGACTAGAATTGCTCACGTAAAAAAATGTGAATGAAGTAAAAGTTTCTGAAAACGATGCTAAATGCTTCCATGATATCTTTTTAGGGGGTGTTATACAACCTGAATATTTTTCTTTTTTTTTTTTGTTTGTTTGTTTTTAAAATCACTACATCAGCAAAAGAACTTGAAGTGTGTGTGTGTGCACGCGTGCCCATGCGGGTGTTGTTAGGAGCAAAAACAACCCAATTTTGTTTCATAAAACAATCCAAAACAAATTTTGGATCAACGAAACATTATATCAATTATCACAATAAAACACGTTCTTTAAACTAGAAATTGGACAAATTGTTGTTTAATGTTGCCTGTTTTTTTTTTTTTTATTTAAAGAACCAATTTGTTTTCAAATCAGATGGTTTTGATTTGTTTGTGAACAAGAACAACAATTCATGTTAGAATTACATTAAAATATTCCTAAAATGACAAATACTGAAAGTCATGACGCCTACTAACAAATGTATTTGACAGCCTTTTGATCAAACCAACATTTTAAAAACCAAGCCTCCCAATTGGCCGAAATGTCTGATGATCTGATTCTTCCAGTCTGACAACATTGAGTGTGGTCATCTTAGCTACTTTGTGAGGTTTTTCTTTTTGGCCATTCTCTCTGAGTTTCTGATGAAGTACTATAGGAGTATAGGTATATTAATAATTAATCTTAAATAATAATATCTAATATCACTTATCCTGAAGTGAGAAGATAAATATAAAAATTTTCATGACCATGAAAGTTCGGTAAAAATTTTAGTGTCGGCTGCCAACTTGATGCAATCTTCCTTCTTTATCTAGGCTTGGGAGACAGCTGGTGAAATTAATAAAAAGGCTTTCATACACATATAATATAACCATTGAAAGTGACAATATCAAGCTTGATTCATTTCTTAATTATTACAAACAGATATTAGCAATCGTAAAGGCAATTCAAGTGGCGTTGCAAAAGATTTGGAAATATGTCACTTTGGTATCTGATTCTATTTTACCTGTGCTTATTCTGTTTTGGGGGTGGAGGAACTCTAAACCGGTACCCCTGAACCGGTTTTGAAAAAAAAATAAAAAAAGTAAAAAAAAAATATCAATTCACTCGATACGTCCCTACCGACATATCGGGCGTATCGATATTCTGAACCTTGCAACCTACTGTATTTGATTTGAAAAGAGAACCAAAAAGTTGAAGTTATTAAAGAATTTAACTTCAAGAGAGAAACAGAGTCAGAGGGCCGATTGTGTCTTCATCTCTTGTTTGATATCACAAAGTAATATGTAAGTGGTGTAATTTGGGTCTGGTTAGCCCAAACCCAACCGGAAAAGGTCAGGTTGGGTAAGGCCGGGGTTGAAGTTCCTGTTAGAATTAGAGGTGAGAAATGTGAATCTGACTTTTAACTTTGGATGGGTTAGGATTGAGACCACGGGCAACTCAACCCAACCTGAACCTAAGGACTTTGTATTTGTATATATAAGTGCTAGTAGCACCCAGTGTGATGCACAGGCTTTGTTAAGAAAAATTCAAATAAAATAAATCTTATATGACTTTCATTAATTGTGTCAAATTGGTTCAAGTCCAACTCAATATTTTTATGGGTTATGTTCTGTAAGTATGTGTGGATAAGATTATTGTGGATATGAGATCCCGATTGTAGTGAGAATGATCAAATTTTATATTAACTTTTATTGTTTTTAAATAAAACATAAGTAGACTTTAAATTAGTAAAAATCTATTCTATATACCTAAAACACAATTATCCATGTTGCATCTCCCTCTCCCCTCTCCATCATACTTTGTATATTTTTTTTTTTTGTTTTGTTTTTAAATAGAACATAAGTATAGATGTATGTATATATGCATTGTATTGTATTCAATAGTTGTATGTGCGTATCTTTATATGTGTGAATCAACAATTCTAAGTTTAATGGAAAAAAAAATTCTAATGCAACAACATAAGTATGGTACTCCTAAAAAACCATAATTTTATGCTGTATATATAATAATGTTAATCTCAATCTTCTAATCTTAAATCAAAAGAAGCAGGAACATTTTAGCAAAAAGAAGTGAATACATCAAACCAACTCGAATGCAACCCAATCCCTTGGATTAGGTTAGGGTTGACCTTACCTGACCTCAACCTGGTCAAACCAAACTTGCTCCAAATTATCAATACTCATGGTCTCCACCTTACCTAGTTACCTTTTAGAGGTGACACAAACTGTTGTAGGTTAAAATTTTGGTTCAAGAAAGCTAAACTTCAAGGGCTTGGTTTTACCAAATGACAAGTTTTCTAAGGATAAAATTTGCATTAAGAAACAGATATTTTTGTTACATGCCCAACAAAAATCTAATCATTTTCATAATTGAACTCTTATATGTTTCATATCTAATTAATTTTGAATTTAATTTAATCCAATAGGGAGTCCCTCGTATGAGGGGCAACTTTTTTGCCCTATAATGAAAAGTAATTAAAAGGACCTATGGCTCAGTTTGGAAGGATTATAAATACAAATATGTACAGTATAAAAAATTGTATTTTGTATTATTTTCTATGTATTTAGATTGTACATATTTGTATTTATACTCTTTCCAGACTGAGCCTATACAAATTTCATACTTCTGAAAAAGGTGGAGGGTTGATTGTAGCAGTTGGTGTCACCATATATTCTAGTTGGTGAGGATTCTGGCTGATTGTAGCAGAGACTTGGGATGAAATCTGCCTTGGTCTAGGGATATTATGGGTTTCCTTGATTTGCAAACCACCCTTAGATATTATCCGCTAACTTGTAGTAAACACCAATGACTAGCAATGCAATTCGGGTTGGTCTGATTTAACACTTTACACTTATTTGGGATCTGGGTTTGGGTCAGGTCCATTCAAATTTTGACTAAAGTCCAACCAGAACCCGCCTAAATTGCACCCCATACCAATGATGGTGTTGGTGTAGTAGTGTTTTAGAAATTGGCCCGAAGGCCGAACTGTTTTTGCCTCTGGGTCACAGGTCACCAGTTCAACCATCCATATTTGAATAGGTTATACCGTGTTACATCAACGTCTATATATATATATATTTGATCAATAAATAATGTATAATTATATTTTAGGCATGATATATATTATTTTATATTTATTTTATGTTTTTAATTCAATTTTAATTTTTTTATGTATAAAAATATTAAAAATTACGATTCGAGGCTAAAATGGGGTTTGGTGCCTTAGGACGTTTGCATACATAGTTAATATGCAACCCGCGACCCAGTGACTGGGTTGCTGGGTTGACAGTTTTGTTATCTTTTCAACAAATTTTGGGACAATGCCACATTATGCCAGGTTTTATAAGAATCAAACCCGAAAAATTGACTGGGTGATGGTTCGACCGTCTGAGTCAACCATGGGTTAAAAACATTGTTGTGTAGAGCTGTAGCTTAAGTGGTTTTTTTGGCGTCCCCTCCTCTCTTTGAGCAGATTCTTCATATTATGTAGGCAAATGGACCGTGCGTTCATCCCTTCTACCCTAACCCCATTTACCAGTTAATCAAGTCCTTTTTTTTTCTCATTAGTATTGCACATTATCCATTATAGGGAATTAAGGAGTGGGGATTAGGACTGGGTGCATGTGACTATGTGGTGGAGTTCACATCTCCGCCGTGTATTGTGAACATTTCTTGATGATAGTACCACTTTCGATGATGTCATCATCGGGAGATGTTCTCAATACACGGCGGATCTTTGTGAGGCGGAGATGTGATCTCGACTATGTGAGGTTCACTGACCTGACCTTAGCAGGGAGAACCTCCAGTTATCTAGGTTTGATCCTGTACCTCCACAGACTGAGTGGCTTTTTTTTTAACCCTCCCTCACACATCAAAAAAGACCAATACAATTAAAAAGACTGTTACTATGAATTACATTGAAGGATGAGCGAGCTAGATAGCCCAAACTTTGCAAGCCAATTGCAGCCCAGTTAGCCTTCTCTGAAAACATGATCATAGCAAACTGTTAATCTGCTTCTTCTACAAACCTCAAAGCATTCCTCAATGATATGGGTGATGCTCCATGACAGCTTTTCTTGAGCTTTTAATTTGTTGATGACAATTTCGGAATCTCCTTCAATAAATAAATAGTCTTTTGCTATTGAACTGCTCCGGCACTACCTTATGAGCTTCTAAAGCCGCCCAAGTTTCTATTAGATAAATCGATTCAGAACCGATTTCCTGTAAACCAAAAACTGAACTTTACCTTGATAATCTCTTGCACTTTTCATCTCTTTCGGCCAAAAATATGGCGCTCTGTTGAAATTTGTTGATGGTTTGCTCCATCATTTCACGTCGATGCACCAAATACCAAAAAAAATCATCTTCGTAAAAATAGATCAATTAATACTTCTAGTCTCCTAAGTTGCTATAAATGCTCTCATTGGAGAGGGCTAAAGAAAAGCGGCTTCTAACTTTGTCCTACACAGACAATCTTTAAATTATGTTTTGTTTTTTCGGTAGAAGCCTTCAATTATGTTGGGTGAAAAATTGAAGAGCCGAAATCCATTGTCAATGAGTCTTTTGTTGGATTGTCTATTCCATTTTAATATCACTAAAGATTATATCTAATATGGTTTGATTGATCAGCTACATSAAAAATATATTTGCACACATATTTTGAAAAATAATTTTTTCCTCTTATGCTCAGTTTGGAAAGAATATAAATGCAAATATGTAGAGTATAAATACATATAAAATAATACAAAATTCAATGTTTTGCCTTCTATATATTTGTATTTGTATTCCTTTCAAATAGAGTCTTACTAAAACCAATTTTTAACTTAAAATTACTAAATTTGTTTTGAGTTTTTAAATATGAGCTTATTTACACTCCTTAGAAATATAAGAAGCGAGTATAGAGGTTTGCTACCACGGAATGTGCATGCGCGTGTGTGCGGCATAATGAGGTGCACTTTGCTTGCACCCGTGTGGTTTGTGAAGAGAGGCTTTAACTTTTGATATGAAGTTGACCGTTGATGTTTCAAGTACGAATGGCAACGGGGCGGGGATTACATTCCCCATCCCCGACCTCGACCCCCAAATCACCCCCATCCCCTTCTTTGATCCTTGGTAGGGAAAGGAATCCCCCCTCCATCCCCACCCCGACGCAGATGAATTCCCCGTGGGAGACCCGAATCCCCGACGAACTGGAGTATATCAGTGACAAGAGAGGGGACCGTTGTGAGAGTTGAAGTTGGCAATGAGAGAGAAAGTCTGACGGGCGACAATGATGGCGGTCGGCGACGATAGACAAAGGTTGAAGGATTGAACCTGATTGGGGATTCAGGGATCGCCCCATCCCTGACCCCGACCCTGCCAAAGTACCCCAATACCCGACCCCGTCGGGTCAAGGAGCCCGAGTACCCGTCGAGGATGGGGAAAATTGCCACCCCTAGTTTCAAGCAAATAAAAACAAAATTTTCAAAAGTCACTCTTGTCTCTATCTTCTACTACCTCACAATAGGTTTTTTTTGGAAACTCTTCAACTTTACTTGATATAGATTCTCACTCAAGGCTATATTATATCCTGGAAATAGATTTGCCTCTAATCTGTAGAGATAGCTGATAAGCTGTTAGTGTTTGTGGGGTTCCAACCCCACATTTTATACCTGCTATTTATTTTATTTTTTATTTAGAATAATTAGGCTGGCTGGACCTTGTTTGTCTTTCTTTCATTTGTTTTAAGTAAGGGTATTATAGTGATTAGTCATTGTAATAGATTACAATATAAATGCATCTTAGTGGGTGGCTATAAACATATTCAACCGAACCCTTTCTTTCCTACTTCTCTTCCTCTCTCCCTTTTCTCTTCTATTCRTGACCCTTCTTTCTCTTTTTTTTGTACCTTTTTAAATCAGAAAACAACTATTTACTGGTTTAATTTATTCAAGTTAATCCAATAACAAACTCAATAAAACTAAATGGGAGTAAATAACATTATAAAAATAGTACCTTTAGACATGTCTCAAAACTTCTCCTCCAAATTTTCGTGACCCTATTTTCCAACACTATCCACTCCAATCTCTTCACCTCAAAGCAGCTAAACCAGTAGTGCACCCACACCCATGACCAATGACCAATTGACGATGATGTCGATGTCCATGGAGGCGAATGGGATACATTTGACCTAATTCTTGTGAAAAGCAACACAACTAAACTGCCCAAAAGCACAAAAACCGACAGAGAAAGAGGGGAAATAAGTGATGGGATCTGCTCCTCACAAATGTGCGCCTCACACGCACATCCACCAGGTGTGAGGAGCAGATCTAGTCTCGGAAATAATGGACAGTAATGGTTGTCCTTTGCCCGCCACCGTCACCGCCTGCAGAACATAAAGAAGCCCAGATAAAAGTCAATATAGATTTATTAGTCTGGTCGTTATTGGGTGGACAACGTACATGGGCTGGGCTGTACTTACGAAACCTATTGATTTGGTTGCCACCATAAATAGTAGCACGGAATTGATTTCTTGGTGCTGACGACTCACGCCTACCAAAATGCCATGATTGAATTGCTTCTATGCGTGCTCAGACTTATTCAACAGAGAGAGAGAGAGATTTTCTCTACGTGTCATGGCAATTTCTGACCCAATTGAAAGCCCATTTGGCTCTGGTCCAAGTTTAAGTGGATAGTTAGGTGATGGGTACCCATTGGGTGCAATCCTTTGGTGCCTCTTCCATTCCTTATTGTCCCACACCCCAAACTCCACTATTAGGGTGTTTCCGTTTCGTTTTGTACTTGTGTCACTACAAAACCGAGACAAGTATTTAATGAGGCATTTATGACACATAGGTGCCATTACATACCACATCAGAAAAATGCCAATAAATATCTATCTGTTTCAGAAAACTCTTAAATAAAGTTTCCTGAAACGGGAGAGGTACACAAAAACTAAAGTTTGCTTTTACAAATTTCAATACACACAAATGCAATTAGTAAGGCATTTGCTGATAAGGTGCCTATGTGGCACCGTCAATAAATAAACGTAAGCAAAATCAAATATATACTATGTTTTCATTAAAGCATCTGAGAAGTGAGAGACTTCATCTCTTCTTCTCTGTACCAGTTGCCTCCAACCAAATCGGTTTCATATCTTTGTTGGACATTTGAAATCAAAAAGAAAAAGGGTAAAATACAAAAACTTACACAATCATAAAAACTTCTATTATAGTTTCATTTTAATAAATATCTCTTTTGAACTTTTGAGAAATTCAACAAAAACCTCCCTTCCATTATCGTTTAAGATGGAAAACTTTAGATTGATGCATCAGTTTTTTTCCAAATATTCATTCTACTCTTTTATAAATTGATGTAACCGTTTTTGGTCACGTACCATTTTTTGTGATGTATAAATTTTTTTGGCTAAGTACCTCGTGTTTGACCTGGTGGTGACGTGCCTTGGTGATGAGCTACTTGGTGGCGAACTCCCTGGGGGAGAACTACTTGGTGACGAACTGCCTGGTGATGCTCCCTGGTGGCGAACTGCCTAGGGGCAAA
>NW_010729105.1:1598880-1610647 GCF_000365185.1 Nelumbo nucifera | reverse complement strand
GCAGGTCACGCGCAGGCCACGCCAGGCCAGCCAGACCGGTGCCCGGGGGGGACCAACTTGGTAAGTTGTTGCCTGGGGGCTTGCCTAGTTGTCACGAGATGCCACGTGTCGCAATTTCACTGGGGGGCCAAATCTGCCCTCATCATAAATTATTTTACATACAAAATTATTAAAATAACTCTGTTTTAACTTAACATGATCATCTCAGTAATTTTACATACAAAATTAGTGAAATATGTATTTGTTGAGTTAAAATGGGATTATTTCAATAAATTTGTATGTAAAAAAAAAGGGAAAAAAGAGACTAGAACGAATCAGACCCATTTGTTGGATCAGAAGTAAACCAGTTCCTTATTATGAACATGTTAGATCGAATTGGAGTCAATTGATTCTGTCCATTATCCCTATGTATTGGACAAGAAAGGATTAGCTGAACGTGATGACTGGAACCAATGATAGTGGTCCACACCAGTAATAAAATATATGGAATCCACACATTTGACAGGGCCCATGAATATATTACTGGCATGGAACGTTTTCGTTGGTTTCACAGTCCACTATGCGTTGCTATCCCTGGGACTCAGTTTGGGAAGAATATAAATACAAATATATGCAATGCAAAACCTTATATTTTATATTTCTAAACCTTGTATTGTGCTGTACCCATACATATTTATATTTGTACTCCCAAACTAAACCTAATCTCCCAGTTTTTCATTCTTTCCCTTTGAAAAGATCCTTTAATAAGTTCAATTGGGCTAGATTATACCCGTATCCAACTAACTTTAATTTGGTCCGACAGGAATTTGGCCCACAAGATAATCCAACTCGAGCCCCAACGTATTGTATTTGTATACTTAATATATACTAGCAACGACCTGGTTCATGGGCCAGGTTTCAGGCCCGACTTTACACTGTTTTAGGTTTGGGTTTTAGCCCAGGCCCACTCAAATGTGAGAAAGCCCATCTGAATTCCCCACAAGAACTTACAACAGCCATCATGCATTGAAAACATCTATCACCATCATTTAAGTAAGGTGTTTCCAATACACGACTGTACTGTATCATGTGGCCCTATGTACCTTACCCCTATTGGATACCAGAGGATCAGTTACCTCTACCTGCATAACTAATACCCTCCTATAAGATAGTTAAACAGTTTACCGGTACGCACATACCAAAACCAACACTCACTTACCTGAACAAGCTATAATATAAGCTACGGCTGGATAATTTTACAAACTATAATATAAGCTACGACGATAGTACTTTTTACATTTTCTTATCAGTCCTGTATGGAAAGCAACATGATATTCGTTCAAGCTACGAAGACAACGCTTGTTACATTTTCTTATTAATCATCCACGCAAGCTTGGGTTTTGTATTTTCAGAGCACCTACATCATATAATTTACAAGTCATTCATAAAAATAAAAAAAAAGGAAAATTCCCAAGTAGTACCTTATACTTTGGGCCTAGTGCCACTTTGATTTTCGAATTTTAAAATGCGATAATTCAGTATTCAAATTTTCAAAACATGTTAATCCACTATATGTCGTTAACCAGCCCGTTAATCAACTGTTATGTGGAATTTGAAAAAGATACAAATGCCCTTCGAGTATCATCTAATTTTATCAACTATCAACCATCCAAACATTGATAAAAAATGAACATTCCCAAATCATTGCCTCTTATATTCAAAAAAGTTGGAGTCACTTGTGTGAAATTTGAAAAAGATACAAATGCCCTTCAAGTGTCATCTAATTTTCTTTATCAACCATCCAAACATTGATAAAAAAATGAATAGTCCCAAATCCTTGCCTCTTCTATTCAAGAAAATTGGAGTTGCCAAAATACCCACTGAGATGTGGCTCCAACTTTTTTGAATAGAAGAGGCAAGAATTTGAAGCTATTCATTTTTTTATCAATGTTTGGATGTTTGATAAAGATAATTAAATAACACTCGAAAGGCATTTGTGTCTTTTCAAATGCCACTTAACATCTAATTAACGGGTTGCTAACAAGTACTGGATTGACACATTTTGAAAATTCAAATACTGAATTAACACGTTTTAAAGTTCGGGGACCAAAAGTGGCACTAGGCCAAAAGTACAGGATACTAATTGAGAATTTTCCCAAATAAAAAAGAAAAAGATATTTCTGGTTATGTGATTTCTGCAATAACAATTTCATTATATTGATATAATCTGCTTCTACTATCGTAATCTGGCGGTTTGGTGATGATTAAAAATGTGTGCATATGGCTTCCAATTTTTGTTATAGTAATCTGATTACCAGCAACCTTATTAATTAAACACAGCTAACCTTGATTTGCAATATCTAACAATAATGTTTAGGAGATATTCATCTAAGAAAATGGGATATTGAACCCAACCTGACCATTCTCTGTCTGAATTTTAATTCTGTTCCTCCAATTACTTCTACAGTAGTGCCTAATTTGACTTCACCAGCCAACCCAACCCTCAAAATTATTTCAGAGAAGCAACCAAATTTCAAATAAAAACCAATCATTGGTCACTGTGCAAAATATCAGTTACTGCACAAAGAATCGTGACTAAGCCCCCTATCCACGAATGGATGCTCGAGGTACAGCAGGTAAACCGAGTTCATCTCCAGCCTGTAAAACGAATCTACAGTTTAACTAGGAAATATGATAGCAAATGAACACATAACAACGTAATACAAGGGAAAAATAAACGTAATGGCCTTCTTGGAACAACTACCTATACATAGTTCACTCTACTAACAGAGAATCGTGAAGATGCCGATTAATAAAGTGCCAACAAATTATAGAAAACACATACGAATAAAGAATAAGACATCCAATGTATGGATTTAAATGTTCAATCACAAAATCTTAAGACGAGTTAAACCTTGCCAAATGCTTGCCTTTATAGCCATGATTACAACATTTGCTACCTTTTGAACTTTTTTCAAAAGTAAAATTAAAGTAACTAATGCTACACTTGACAATTGATATAAATAATTTGTTGGGTTCAGTGATACAAAATCACCACTTTTTTTCTTTCTATAATTTTGTAAACCAAGATGGCTATGATCCACCATGTTTTGAGGGAAAAGGGAATTTGGGGACTAGAATTATGATGTGCTAAACTGAGCTTCTCTTCAGTAGAAATGTGCAGAGAGAATGAAGAATGATCCAGAAAAAAAAAAAAAAAAAAAATCTCTTTAGGTGGGTTTATATTCTTGTTGTCTACAACCCTCAATTTATCTTTAAGTGGGTATATAATAATATTCTCGCTGTCTACAACTCTGCCCTTCTCTTATCCGAACACACGAGACCCAAGTTGTTGGTATTGTCTTCAAGATGTTTAGGTTCAACGCAAGGGCAAATTGTATTGTTTTTTATTTTTATGAATAAATTGTAATGTAATTTCTTACTGCATTTTTAGTTTAGGGAAAATTTCTTAAACTACCCCTAAGGTTTAGGAAATTGACTAACCATACTCCTACTGTTTCAGTATTGTCTTATAGTACCCCTACTGTTTTTGACAATTGAATAAATCTTCCTTATCATTAGTGGCCATTAACGGAAGAATTAAAAAGACTATTTTGCCCATCATTCTTTAAATTTTCAAAATAAAACTTTTGACACCTTTCTTAGAATGTTGAGGCTTGACCTGCAATTTTCAAATTAGAGAGAAAATACGAGAAGTCAAAAACAAAGCGAAAAACGAAGATCTCTCCAAGATCTATCAGACAGCATGGTTTCCGATTCAACCGGAAACTGTAAGGCGACTCTAGCATCGGAGCCTTCGATGGTCCTGAAATTCAGAAGGTGCCATCCGGACTGGTGAAGAAATTTGGATATGCTTATCTCTGCTGCTACGTATCTCTCAGATCTGCAAGGAATGCAGATCTGAGATTTCAAAAGAAACCAATGTAGGTCTCTTCACCGCCCGCTCCACCATGCAAGCCAACCCCACCATCTCCTCTGCTGTCCATCTCCCTTCCCCGTTGAACATGCAACAGTCATAGCATGCAAGAAGATCTGCAACTGAAAGGAACCCTACCACGTCAAGAAGGTGTGGACATGCACACCTCACAGTTGGAGATGGAGATGTTAAGAATGGTAGGCCATGGATGGGGATGGCAATGGAGATGGAGATGGAGATGAGGGAAGACGTGAGGGAGGGAGGAATGGAGATCTCCAGAGATTTCGTGGGGATCAGGTTCTTGATCAGTTCTTTCAGACCCAGGAGCAAAATACCTCGGTGATCAGATCCCTTCTCAGACTATGAACCGTGGCGCCACGGGTTATTCCCAGTTTGAAGAGTGAGTTTAGAGGATGCAAGGCTCTGCTAACGATCCCAGTAGTAAAAGAGCAGTGAGACAATGAGGGAAAATAACGAGGGAAGAAAAACGGGACTGAAGACAACTTAGATTTTTGTCGGATTCAATAAGGATTAGGAGGAGAGCTCTGCTGCTACAACTCCCCTATTCTCCTCGATAGAGAGGAATTGCAGTGGCCTGACGGTGAACTGGAAAAGAAAGAACTCAGCCCTATTCTCTCTCTCTCTCTGTCCCCTTCGTTCTCCCTTTCTCTCTTTCTCTGTCCCCTTCGTTCTCTCTCCCTCACCCCTGTTTCATCACTGCAGTTAATGCCTCTGATTAGGACTTGGAGGGAGATCTTTGCTCCTGCTGACCATCTTTTGCATTATCAGATCCTTTAATATACTTAGTTTCAAAATCGAAAACTGATAAAATAGCTTGCCATCTAGCAAAAATCTGTTTTGAAACCAAATTTTTAATATCTTTTTCAAGAATTTCGTTTGCAAATTTGCAATCAATCTGCAAAGTAAAATGCTGATTCATTAAATCTCCTTGAAAATTTGAGATGCATAAAACAATGCTTAACATTTCTTTTTTGACAGTGGAGTATTTTATCTGGGTTTCATTCCAGGTGCCAGAGGTGAAATGGATGATTTCATCTCTTCCATTCCTATGTTGTTTTAGAATTCCTCCAATATCCTATTTCACTGGAATCAGTTTTAACAATCTTTGTTCAGTTTCAACAATATTTGGGATCTCTGGATAAGGGATATTGAGACATGGAAGAGTTTTCACCCTAGACTTTATTCTCCTCACTGTTTGAGTGAATTGCTCATCCCATTTAGGGGGACTTTTCTTTAGTCTCTTTTGAAGTAGATGGCGATCGTTGCCTAGGTCTTTATAGTAGTCTGCTACATAGTTAAGACTACCTAGAAATCGTTGGAGTTGGGTTTATCCTTGATTTCATCTGAAAATTTATCCGCAAATCTGAATTGGAGCTATTTTCCCTTTAGATATCTGGTACCCTAAAAATCTTATTTCTGTTTGAAACAGTTTCATTTTCCTGGCTGATGCAGCTAAGCCATTTTCTTTCATAACTCTGAGAAATATACTCAAATGCTTCCAATGAGATTTCAATTATTGAAAGTATACTAATACATCATCTATATAAACTACGATGAATTGGGTGTAAGGATTAAAGATTTCATTCATAATTTTTTGGAATTCAGAAGGAGCATTTTTTAATTTGAAGGACATAACATTCCATTCATAATGCTCGAAAGGAACTATGAAGATTGTTTTATACTTGTCCTTCTCACTTATTTGGATTTGCCAGTAACCTGACTATAGGTTGAACTTGGACAATATTTCTACGTCATACAACCTATTTATTAGGTCTTGTTTATTAGAGATAGGATATCTGATTCATCCCAAGGCTTTGTTGAGTGGTTTATAATTAATCACTAGCCTTGGTACTCCTCTTTCTATTTTGGCTATGTTTTCTACATAAAATGCTGGACAACTCCAAGGAGACTTACTTGGTCTAATTAGATTTAGCTAATAATTCTTGAATTTCCTTTTTGTAGATTTCTAGTAATCTACCATTCATCTGGATTGGTCTGGCTTTAGTGGGAATTCTTGTTTCACTATATCCTTCACAAGGAAAATCTATCATATGCCTTTTTCTGTGCCAAAATGCACTGGAAATTTCAGCACATATTTCCTTTTCTAATATTTTTTTAAACTTTTCTATTTCTAGTTGGGTTTTTGGCTCTTTTAAGGATTTAGCCAACTATTTTTCTTTTATTTCTAACTGTAATTCAGAGATAAATTTCACTTTATTTTTTAAGTTTTCTTTTAGAGTATTTATTGCCGTTATTTTTGGCTTTTGGCAGAACTTGTAGGTGACCGCTATTTCACCTATGGTGGCGGTAATTCCTGTAAAATCTATTTGGCAGGGAAGAATTGACAGTAGGAAGGGTGTTTTCCTAATATAACATCTTGCCTTAAGTTTCTTACCATGAGAAACGTAGTCTTTAGGCAAGTTCCTTGATTGCAAATATGGCTGGGCAATAGGGATTTTGTATTTAATCCCTGGTTTTCTTCCATCAACAGCATTCACTTGCTGGGAAGTTTTCTAAAAATATTTAGAAGGCACAATTCCTTCTCTAATACAGTTTATATCTGCACCTGAATCAATTAGGGCTATTAATGAGAAACTAAAATCTTTAATTTTAATTGTAACTTTTGAGTACCATTTTTGGTACTTGACTTCTTCGATTGAATATACAAATTCTTCATCATCTCCTACAAATTCAACAGGTTCTACATTTCCTATTTCTGAAGATCTATTAGATCCTTCTTTGTATACTGAATCTTTATAAGATTCTAATATTTTGATTCTCATCTTTAGAGATCTAACTTCATTTTTAAGATTATTGACCTCTTGCTTTAGGTCTGATAAGGTAGGTGCCCGAGAGGAGGTTCCTTAGGCTTTCTTCATAATTTCGCTGTATAAAATTATATCTTCTTTTTTAAGGAAAACTTTTTTAGAATTTTGTTTTTTATCCTTTTCTTTATGGTTCTGTATTGCCATCAGTAGATGTTTTCTCCTAATTTCCTCATCAAGAATATCTTCTAATATTTGTAATAGATGTTCTTCATTTAATGATAGCATATTGATGCTATCTAAATCTTCTTTTGTACTTATCTTGTATTTACAAGTACAGAGCCCCTGGTTGTTACAACATACTTCCAAAGAGATAGAGATTTCTCTTTCTCTTTCAACTTCAGAGGCAGCTTCTTCAACTACTTCATTTAATTCATCAATCCTCTTTGGGTTTTTAAAACATTTATTAGCAAAATGTCCCTTTTCCTGCATTTAAAGCAGGTGGTAGTTTTATAATTTTTCTTATTAGAAGATTTTGATTTTCTTTATTTATTCTCATATTTCTTTTTATGAAATTTAGGTTTTCTTCTTTTATGTGTTGGTTTAGCACTTGTAAGCTCAGGACTTACTCCAAACTGGTAACAGAAATCTCCTAACTCTCTTTTAGAATTTGTTTTTTCTCTTTTAATTTGCCTTTTTAGGCGTAAGTCATTACATAGGTCTAAACCTACTTGTTGGACAATTAGAACTAAATACCCAAATGTATAGCTGTGGTATAACAATCTTCCCCCACCTAAATTTCTCAAGTGGTTTCTTGCCTTTTCGGCAAACAACAGGGGAAGGCCTGAAATAAATTGTTCTTTCCAATAGGCTTGTCTTGAATTAGTTAGCCTATGGACTTGGGACAAGAAGACATCTTTATACCATCTAAAATCAGATAGTGTTTTGCACTTCAAGTTTACAAGTTGTTTACTTATTCTTTCTAACATATCAACAGAATTTCCTATGAAATGATTTAGTATATTTAATACTAAGGTAGTAACCGCATCTTGCATTTAGTTGGCCTTGACTTAAGACCACTTCTCCATCTTCATCTCTTTTTACTAAATTAAGGATGAACTCTTTTTCTTCTATGGTAAGATAATTTTCCCACCATCCTTTGAGTTGCATTGGCATATAGTGTCATTCGATGGATTAGTTCATGAACTTGATATTTGGATAATACATCCAAATTCCATTCATAGAACGTATTTCCATCATAACTTACCTGAGGTCTTACGAGTTCCTCGAACAGTACAAGGGTATGCCTAGGGTAATAAGGCCTTTTTATGAGAGCTTATTCAGTTCTATTGAGGGTGCATCAGATTTTTCTATTTTTGATTTTGTTTCAATTTCTAATTCCTCACTTAATAAATCTATGGAGTGAGTATCAGATATTTTTTCTTCTTCTTTTAATTTTTTAGAGGATGTCATTGAAGATTCTCCCTTTTCCCAGTGGGAACTGTGGAATGAGATCATCTTTGTTGCTAAATCCTTGTAGCTCATTTTGGACAAGTCTAGCACATTTCGCTTGATTCTCATGTCTCGAGGAAAGTTTTACCATCTCCATCGCTTTTTCTTTTTTAATTATTGTTGTTTTCTGATTAGAAATTTCTAGTGAACTCAATAGGATTTCAATTCGATTTGTTTATTTGCCTAAGACATTCAGGCAAATGTTAGTATAGTTAATTTATTCTATTACTTGGGAACAATGTTCTAGTATTACCTTCTCATCTTCTTTTATTATAGAAGAATTTTTTATTGGCTGGCTATTAGCTAATCTTTCCCTATTTTTATTGCTTCTAAAAGAGGATGTACTGATTCTACAATTTTACTTATAGAAGCAGTCTTCCATGCTTTAGAAAGTTTATTTGTTACACATACATCTAATTCTTCTTTGGGGGTTTTATATTTTTAAATTGTTTTTGCTGTATAAACCAATTCCAAGAAGGAATATTTTCCTTAGCTTCTATCACATCTTCGTACCAGAGTTCTTTAATACGATCTCTCTCTAATTTAGAGAAATTTTCAAAGAACCATTTCTTTCTTATTGATTGGGAATTAAAGTCTAGCCTAATAAGGTCTTTATCTATTTGGAATTCTTCCTCAATTTCTGAAAGATTAATCTCAAAGTCTACCTCTGTTGGTACGTAGGACTTTACAAAGGGGATTTGATTTTGGGCTGTGTGATAAGCCGAGATGGTGCATCAACCATTGGTGTTTCATATGTAGCATATATTATACTTGGAGGGGGGTGAGGTGGTTTTGTTAGATCCACCAACCTTCTAGAATAAGAAGATCTTACTTTTAATGGTTCTATATATGAAGGTCTCAATGAAGTTGAGGCTGTTTAAACTGTAGCTCTACAGATCCGTCTTGCTCACTAAATGCCGAAGCTAATTTAGTGGATTCTATGGGTCCGGGAGGCTTAGAATTGGCTATTAGCCACCTGTCTAGCAACTTTATATCTTAACACAATTTGTCTAGGAATCGTGACATTATTCCTAGCATTTGTTTGGAACAAAGTTGTCATTCCTCTTGTTCCTATTATCCTAGTATTAGGGCAAATGGTGTTTATGGTCTTGAAGTAAATTTTGTAAACTAATGCTACATTTTTTGATCCTGGTTTGATTTCGTAACCCTGGGTTTGCAGCCTCAAGGTTAAGGCTTCCTGCATTCCGGGCCCGTTAGAGACACTATGAAATTAGGGAAGGCATTGAAATATATGGGTCCCTAACTAAGGCTATCCTCAACTACTCCTATTAAGGAATCACTGAATTTATTATGTCTAGAATGGAGTGGGGCTTGGATCAATGGATGAACGGCTCAATGGATCAATGGCTCTGATACCAAATGGAGTGGAGAGTGAGCAATAATGATTGGGCAATAATTGAGAACGACTAAGGGCTTTGATAATTGAAGGCTTATAGTAACAGTGTAGTATAATAACAAAGATTCAGACTGAGAGAGGTAATATGTTATGCATGAAAACAGCAAAACAATATAATTCGATTTCTTATTAAAGAAAGAACATACTAGGATTATAAGAAAAAAGAAGTTTACAAAAACATTCAACTTACAAAGCGAAAAGCATTTTGGAAGCACAATGGAAATACAACTTAACAATTACACTCATCAAACCTCACAAGAACTTTCACTCAGATGAAATACACTCAAACAAGAAAATGCTCACAAAACACTAAGAACACAAGACTACTCAGAAGGAAAACACCCTTAGAATGCAATTCTCAAACGTATCCATGGGATGAGAAGACGATCCTTATTTATAGGCAAGAGATCTGTTTCGAGAAATCTCTTTCAGATTCGATCTTATCTTGAAGGCATCTTTAATTGAGATGCTTGTCTTTTCTGCTTTTGTCCTTTTAGACAGGGTGATGAGCTAGAGATGCTTCTTTATTTCTTTACTTTGGGAAGATGCTTCTTTATCTTCAACTTTTGAGGTGGTGAATCTTACTGTTGAAGATAAGGGCGAACCTTTTTAAAGTGGACAGATGTTTATCAACAGTGAGATTCCTTTATAATTAAGGCCTTAATGGGGGTTGAGGGACCGAATGCTTTCGGTCTCGATGGCCTTAGAGATTCCCTTGCTTTTTTCTTTCATTTTTTCTGCGAACTGAAGGGACATCTCTTCGAGCTCGATGGGGTCTAGATCAAGAAACTTGGATCTGAGCTTTTTTTGATAAGATTCGAATAGCACCTGAAATACCTCATCTTATACTGGTTTTACTGTTGATGTGAGATCGAATTTATCCCACCATTTTATTTCCATAAATCTTTCATAGGTAGGGGCATCCATGAAACATCTAGATGATAGCTCCACTTTAGAATTCAAGGGAGACGGTAGGTTTTGAAGAACTCAAATTGTTTTACATGTTCGTGTTCCAAATAACTTCTTCCTTGGCCGAATTTAAAGTATTTGTCTAATAATTTTTGTTTGGGAAAAATATCATGTGAAGCTCCCCAAGTGGTCCACCAAACATATACCCATTCTGGATATGGGCCCTAAAATTCTTCAGAGAACTGAATGAACCACGAATGCCTGAATATAGAATTCTGAATTAAGAATACCCTACGCTAGGCATCTAGATAATCCCAATAGTTAAATGTTCTGGGTCCTCGGTTACCTTGGAAATGAATCGGGGCTTACTAATTTCACCCCATGATTCCTTGGTCATAAATTTGACTATTAGCTTGGAATAAGCTATCTCTGATTTACTGGAATCCCAATAATAATGTTGGATTCTAGAGGATCCTATATGAAGGAAGACTTCTTCATAGTACTTTTGGTCTTTGCTTGATCCACAGACCGTGAAATGATGACCTAAATATTCAGAGGCGACATGCTGGAGGGCTCCTTCGAGGTTGGCAAGAGAAGCTACCATTGATGCTTCTGCTTGGCTTATAGTTATCACATGATCTGTTGAATTTGTTATGTATTGGCTCAAATTAGCCTCATTGATTGCCAGAGAGGGTTCCCTAATTAAGGGAGAAATACTGAGGGACTGATTAGTCCTAGAAGAATTTGAGCCATAAGTTTGGGGGCTGGACTGATTAGTCCTTCTTTGGTGCCTCTGAGTAGGACTTTGGAGGGAGATCTTTGCAGCAGCAGCAGACCCTCCAACTCTCTCACGTTGTTGAACACCCCCTAAGTGAAGAGAGGATGCATCCCTATCAGTGGCTGTCCAAAGGAATACACATCCCTGAGAACAGCAATCATTTTGGGTACACGGTGTTTGAGAAACCTAGGCTGAATCTAAATGACTTTTGGATGCCTAGAAAGCTGGCAACTAAATCAACTCTCTCATATTTCCAGAAGCTGCATTTCCTAGAACAACTTGCCCAAAGAGCATACCTATGGTGTGTTCTCTAGAAACCAGTTGGAGGATTCAAGTGTCTCGGTCATTTGGGAAAATCCAATCCACCTAGAGATGAACTGAAGTGTTTGCATGACTTGTAGCATTAGATAGTACTCTTAATTTAGATCATTTAAAAGCAAGAGGTTTTC
>NW_010729105.1:1579792-1598765 GCF_000365185.1 Nelumbo nucifera | reverse complement strand
AAGTGTTTGCATGACTTGTAGCATTAGATAGTACTCTTAATTTAGATCATTTAAAAGCAAGAGGTTTTCGACTTTCAAGCATTTGTCTAATGTGTAAGAATCAAGAGGTAAATGTTAGAACCTATTAATTAATTGTAGCTAGGTGGAATTCATGAGGCTAAGTTTGGAAGGAGTACAAATACAAATATGTATAGTGCAAATACAAGGTTTAGAAATACAATATACATGGTTTTGCATTGTACATAATTGTATTTGTACTCTTCCCAAACTGAGCCCAAGGGATTTCTTCTTTGAAACCTTTAATATACAGAAACCTATTCCATCAGATCCAACGTGGATATTTTCAGGGTGACCAAGGATTGGACACAGTAGCAAGGCCAAGAGTTTGTGGGGTGTTGCAATTAGTTGTTTTCTGGTACATTTGGAAAGAATAAAATAATAATTGAGTTTTTGAAGATAAATATTGTTAAAGAAGTTAATTGATGATATTTGGTTCCTTTTTGCTGAATGGTTTCTTTCTCATCAAGAATTCAAAGATGTTCAAAGAGAAGGCCTTCTGTTGCTTTCTTTGAATTTAGATTTTGGGAAGGATTTAACTGTTAATGCCTTTCCAGGAGGTTTAACAGGTTGTATTTTGCTTTGGTTTGCTTTTTCCTTGCGTGTGTCTGGTGAAATCTCATTACAATTGTATTGTATCTTTTTTTCCTATTAATGAAAATGGATTTTTTTTAGTACCAAAAAAATTGAACCACATGGCAACAACAAAAAACCGTAGTGATGTTTTGAGGGCAAGACTCAAAGGCTAGCAATAACCCAAACAAGATTCTGGACACAACTAATGGAAGCATGGGCAACTGAAATGGACTGATCTCAAGAAACCAAGAGGGGATCCACCAGAGCCAATGCCAACTTGTGGTATCATATAAATGAGTGGCTGAGACCAAGTAATCATATAATAAGGGGAAGAATGCATAGACGGCAACAAAGATGTTCAAAATTCAAATTTTTAAAGGGAACCTACACACAAGTAACATACAACAGGGAAAAGAGACTCAATAGAGCAGATTTTCTAGAGATGCAGGTTATGTGGTGGGTCAGTTCAGTATGTGACCTACTGAAAAAGACATGTGATACAATAGATGGAAAAATGGTAAGGAGATCCTCATCCTCAACCTCTTTTTATTTTATCAGTTCATCCTCAACCTTTTTTTTTATCAGTACCTCAACCTCTTGACATAACCCCAGTACTCATGATGATTCTTCAAGTGTCCCACCCACCCCTTTCTAACCCCCACTGAAATCTTGGTGGAAATCCCTAAAAACTTGATCTAGGCAAGATCCATTTTCTGCTTTCTACTTACCTCATAGGGCTGCAAATGGGTTGAATCAAATTTCAATAGGGGTACATCTGATTTCAATTCAATAAGAAAATGATCATATCCGAATTCGATTCAAATCCATCAGATATATCACTTGCCCTCTTCAAATCCCACAGATATCTTATTCAAATTCAATACAATTCAACCATGGAGAGTTATAAAGTGATGAAAAAACAAGTTAACCAACAGATTTCTAATGCTTCTTCTAGCCATAGGCTATACTGGTTAGAAATTAATAGCTCAAAAAACTCAGCCCTGTTAAAGTGAAGGGGGAAGAAAAATCGAAGTCAAAAGTTTACCTGGTTTCAATGCTTCTACAAGCACTCAAGCGGTAGGTCAAATCTTGCTATGGTCCTTCGGTCTTTTCAATGCTCTCAACCAATTCTCGTTATCCATAGAGTGGGTGCTCTGCTCTTTGTTTTCAGTGCTTGAAGCTTGCATAGTGAAGTTACAGTATTCAAATAGAAAACGATATCAATGCTTCTCAAGCAAACTATACTTGGCCTTGCACCCACTTCAATGATTTCTGTTGTATACAAGAAGGAAAATTCCAGATTCCTTTTAGTACATTTTTCTGACTCTCCACTTACTGTTGCCACTAAAGTGAGTGTCTTATGGACACCTCAATTGTCTGAAATCAACACACATTTTCCACTTTTGAACAATGGGTTCTATAATTACTGTCAACGGTAGCACTATTGGGTGGCCCAATAACAGCATCAAGAAGTGACCCACCAGTGTCAAGTAGCAGAGGCAGATCAGCACTTAACCATGATATTCAGCGGACTGTAGGAGTGGTGGCCTGTGCTGACTAGAGATGACAGGCTACAAGCTACAGTGGTCAACAGACAATGGGTAAGGGGGTATTGGGGTTTACTGCTTTAGATATATCTTTGAAAAAATTCCTCTAAAAGTCCAGATAAGGTTAAATCTTCAAAGGGCATCTCTGTCTATGTACAATCTACTAAAGATTTTTATAAAAGTATATTAAAACATTATATATTATAAATATAATTAAAACCGAATTCAGATCATAACAGATCGAATCAGGAGTATATCCCAATTCGATCCAATAACTAAGTGGACTCAATTCCTAGATTTGAATTCAATTTGTTAAGAGTTATCAAACATTCAAATCCGATATAAACGGATTGGATCTAAATTGAATCAGATCAATATCCGATCCATTTGCAGCCTATTGCCTCATCACCCTATCACCCTGAAATGATCTTACTCCAGTTCCAAGATGGCAAATCTCTGCCTTAAAATGTAAGGAAAACCACTTTGAAACCATTTCGTCTCAGATAGCATCCAAAGAGGCTATAAAAGGAACAAGAAAGCTTTGCTTCTCTTGATATTGGAGGGTTTTGAAAATGAGAAAATGCATCTGAAGGTCATGGAGTATTCAATGTCAGTAGCTAGTGTTCCCCAGAAACTCCAAGGATAACAAAGGAGTATTAACAGTAAAAAAAAAACATCTATTTTTTCTTTTTTTTTTTGTGGGAACAGGCTAAAATAAGAAAAATATGGATTTTTTCCTTCATGTATTTTAGCAATTAAAATAAGAATACCTAGGTAAGAAGTTAATCACAAATTTACCTGGGCCCTAACAGGTGGCACTGCTGCATGTCCGGATGGTGCTGAAGGCAAGTTGAGTTCCTCTTCCACATCATGTTCCCTGTCAGGTTGAAGGTAACTGGGAACCCCATCTGACTCTGTCTCCATTCCCATGTCAGCTTCCAAGGCATCAAGCTCTGATTTCACCACAAGAAAACAAGAAAATAAAGGAGTGAATCATTCTAATGTTAACATAATTCTCTGCTTATCCAAATGAGAGCACAAAGAGAAATCCACCAACCTCTAATGTTATGTCAGATGATGTAAAAACAAGACCATGAGGCACAAGATTAATAGTAACTCACCACCCATGAGTTCTTCCTCATCAATATCATCAGGTACATTGTAGCTTCTACCAAGAGACTCTTGAATTTCACCACTTGTTTCCATCAGATCCATCATCTCATCTTGCATGCTCTAACATTGTAGGAATCAGCTGGCCAGTTTTAGGTAGAAAATAGTTAAGATGAAAACCAAAGTCAGGATATGCGTACTTCTATATCTTGAATTTTCACAGTCTTCATCATTCCTTTCAACTCCTTGTTTGCAGATTTTAAAGCTGAGACCTGAGTGGCAGTACAACATTTACCATGTCATGAGCTCTAGTGAAAAGCTACGGTACCATATCATAAAACTCATATTAATCAAATAAAGGTTGCTGATTTGGGCACATACTCCATTTTCAATAAATTCAGTACACCCTCAATGAAAAACTAGAAAACAACCCAATTTATGATGATGAAAATGAATAAACAGGAAAACTTTAGATTATTAATAGGGCAGGTGCTCTGCTCAGCAAAAACAGGATGTGCCCCCAAAAACCCCTAAATACATGTTTGTCCTGTATCCCAACAAAGAGCTTGTTATACACATGGATGACATACCGACAACCGTGACTCCTACCAATATCCAATAGTACCTCAAAAAGAGCACATTAAGAAAATTAGAAAAAAAAAATGTAGAATCAGAGGAGCATTTTAGTACATACAGTTTGTTGGGCATCTTTGATTCCCTCAGCAGCAAAAGCAACTTGATCAAGATTGAATGTCTGGTTGTAAAGCATATCACGCTGTCCTTCATACCTGACCAGCAGCTAGGTTAGGTGAATAAAATACTGCAGAAAGAAGACAAACAAGTACAGTCATAGCCAATAGTGGGTTCTCAGGGAGAAACTACTGTAGTACCATATCTATTGTTAGCTTGTGGGCCCTTAAAATCATTTCTCACTACTTCAAACCATGTAATTTTTGTCCTACCTTAGCTCCTCTAGCCCCCTTTAAATTGTAATATATCACTTCTTAATAGTTGTAGATAGGGGTGTCAACTGTATCTAAAAACCCAATTTCAAATTCAAGATTTGACATAATCAAATTGAATTTGGATAATTTGAATATCATAATTGGTCAAGTTCAAACATTCTACTCATACCATTTAACTAATTCAATCGAATTCAGACATGACCTGATACAATTCAATAAACATCCAAATCTGACCAATTATATAATTCATATATAAAATACTTAAGTTATATAAAGAATTTACATATTTACATACTCTATATAAATAAAATATTTATATTGTGTGTGTGTGTATATATATATCGGTCGAATTTGAATCAAATCAAATATTCAAATATTTAATCGAATTCAAATTCAAATATTATTTTCAATATCCATCGGATATTGAATCATATTTAGATATCGAATTTTCTAATCAAATTGAAATTTGGATATTGCTTCATTCTATTCGAATTTGATCCATTTACACCACTTGTAAATGGATCATCTTAGTCTACTTTTCCTCATTTTATCACCTATTGGAGCTACTCCTAAGTTCTTTTAAAAAAGTTCATTTTTGACCCTATCCTTTCCACTTTTCCCACTCAGCCATCTCCCATGTCCTTTTTGGTCTGATCTTAGCTCTTCTAGCTCCTTCAAATGGTTCCATTCTCTCATTTTATCATGTATTGCAGGCTGCACCCACTCTTAGGGTTTTTTTTTTTTGATAAATTAAAAAAAAAAGAATAGTAATAATTTCGTTTCTAACCAAAACCTTCCTGGGCCCCATTTTTCGAATTTATTGTGTTGTACTGCCATTCAGATAATAAGATCTATAAAATTTTATCTTCGCCATATTATAATTCTTTTAGCATATTATAATAAGCATTCTTTTATCATAATGTTGTATGGTAATCAAATCATCTTAGACTTTAGCTTTTCTACTTTTTTCTTTTGTAATTAGCATTTTTATCATAATCAATAAAACTCCACCTTTACCTACCAAAAAACAACACAAGATTACAGAAGAGAAAACAATAATCAAAACTTGGCTCTTTCATTTTATTTTTCTAAAGCCTATGCATTTCAATCGAACAACTAAGCCTACACAACTGACAATAATTAAGATTTGCATGAATGCAGCTGCAATCAGATTAAAATAGCATAAAAATGAGCCCTTACATTCGCTTTTGCTTAAGAACCCTCATTGCCCGAGCTTTTATAGCATCTTGAGCAGGACCAGGTCGTGTTTTCTTGATCTGCTCTTTGTATCTACTAAGTTCAGCATCAAGTTTTTTTATCTTCTCATCCACAGTTTCACCTCTTTTATTAATCTAGAGAACAGTTTAGACATCAGTCTAGTAGAAAATACAAGAGTGATCTGAATTTAGGAAAATGATAGTAAGATTTCAGCAAATGTCATCAAAGCAAAGAATATGGAGAAAGCCATATCCAATAGGATTAGAAGCACAAAATCCTCAAGATGATCAACCAAACAGAATCAGAACTCAGTCAAATCAGAAAGTAAGCATAGTGGCAGATTTTTAGACACAACATGAGAGGATAAAAGGAAAACATGGAAGAAAGAGTGCCTGCATTACAACATTGACAACCAAAAATAAGATAGCAAAGCCAAGAAATTCAAGGAAATGAAATGCAATTTACTGCAAGTTTTATCCAGTAAGAATCAATGCAGATTGCATCAACATTAGCACAAGTTCATCAAAAAATACCAGTCTCATTCTAGATGAGAAAACAGGAAAAAAAGTGGAACCTTGCAATTTTAAAGAAGAAAGAAAAAACCGAAAACCCAACAAGAGTAAGTTAATTTCTTCAGTTGAATATGGGAAAAACACACAAAAGGATTAACAATAACAACAAACTAGAGAAACAATAACGAACTATTTAAAAGCAAGAAATCTGATAATCGTGGAGAAAACAGATATCGAAAAGCGTACTTTATCAGTGGCATCTTGTATAGAAGGAGGGGGCTCTTTCTCCTTCTTAACACCAAAAACCCTCTTCATTTTCTTTTCGTTTCTCTTCTCGAGCTTCAATCAATGAAGATTCCTAGGGTTTAAAAGCAGTGACGTACCGACGCCCAGACTTCAGAATCAAACTGAAATTGTTCAGAGAAAGATGGTAGAGAACCCAAAAGTGCTTCGCGCCCCCAGTAGATGTCCACTTGCTTTTGTTTTTTACTTTCATGATGCTATTACGCTTCAGTCAGAGCAAAGATTCGAACAGCCTTTATAGCCTTACATCGGGAATATCTCCTATTTCTATGCTTTATTTCATGGGAAGATATTCCCAATGCAAGGCTATAATGGTTATTCGAATGGACTTTGCTCTGACTGAATCCTGTTTCGCTATCACGGCCATGGCACAAAACAGATACAAACATCCCGTTAGCCTCTTTTATAAAACGTCAGTGAGGAACAAGGCATGTGGGGCTAGCATTTTCCTTTCTAAGTGCCCGTCTAGGAGGGCTGTGATGTAGTGATTTGGGACCTTCGAACACCACACCGAGAAAGTTGAGAAGCTATATTTGGTGAAAGGGTACGAATACCAACGAAACGCTCCCAACGTTGTCCCAACACCCATTCTGTCACACATTAGGAACATTTTCCTTGTCATTCGAGTTCGGATCAACACCCCACTAGGGGCCCCACAATACATCCCAACCATGTATTGAGAACATCTCCTGATGATGTTTCATCATTTTCCATACTTATCCATCGGGAAATGTTCCCAATGCACGGTTGGGATCAATATACAATGAGGCATAGTAGGATGCCCCCTTGTTGGGTGCTGATGTAAACTCTTGTCATTTTCTTCGAACGATGTTTTCAATGTGTGGTTGGAATTAGACCTATTCATGGGTCGGGTAGCCCAATGGCCCGGACCGGCCCGGCCCGTGCCCCAGTCGGGTTTGGTCATGTAATTAGTCCTGCGGGCCTGACCTCGGGCTTAGCACAGTAAGCTCGACTGTGCTATGAGCCGGGCTCGGGATTTGTCAAAAAAGCCCGGCCCGAGCCCGACTCGGCCCAACTCAGCATTATATATTTTATAAAATACATAATATGTATTTTATATATTATATAAAATATATAAATAATATAATATTTATTAAAATATATATATTTATAATTTAATATATACATTTTTTTATTTTTTTCCTTATAATTTCTTTCTCTTTCTATTCAGCCACTTCAGCAGTAGTAACATGGGATAAATTTCGGGCTCGGGCCCAGGCCCGGGCTTCGGGCTTTTAATGAGGGCCGGGCTCGGGCCTTAGAAAAATCTGTTAATACAGAGTGAAAGCTCGGCCCGAGCCTGGCCCATGAACAGGTCTAGTTGGAATGGCAAACATTTTGAGAGCATTTTATTGGTAGCAGATCTGAACTCTCCCTGAAAAGGAAAGTCCAAATATATTTTTATTCAACAAAGAAATTGACTTTGACGAAAAATCTAGTTTTCATGACCGTTTGGGAGGGCTTCACACAGCAGTTTTTGGCATTACATGAGCTGATAAAACCTATTACACCAATGAAGCTGTATTTAGTAAAAATCCAGAAAATCAAAAACAGGTGCTTAGTAACTTCTTCAAAGTGGCTCACTAAAGCAGCTCAATCAAGGTTAAACACACTTACCCATTTGGGAGGGCTTTCACAAAGCGGCTTCCAAGGTAAATCCCAAACAGAAAATTGTAAAATTATGTTTGATGGAAAATTCAAAAAATTCAAAAATGCTTATACTAAGCTGAGAAATTAATTTTCTAATAAAGCTAATTTTGGTAGTTTATTTGAAGCCATTCAATCAACACTGACGACCTCCCAAACGAGCCCTAAATATTCTTGCAAGTCATGTCAAAGAATTTGGTTGTACTTCCTAATTGTTTTACAGGTGGCAAGAGATGATGGTTAGGTTAGGACATTTTGTAATGATTCCAGATTAACTACACTTTGCCTATGGATGTTTGTGTTGTCCAATTTGAAAATTTTGAAGGGAAAATCTCTTAAATTACTCTTATATTTTAGGAAATGGATTAATTATGTGTTGACATAGATCCCATTTATTAAATAAACTTTTGTATTTTATTTGTCTTCATAACCGAAAAAAAGTATTTGATGAACCGTTTATTGATAATTAAGTGCCACATTAGCTGTTGTACATAAATCAAAATCCACTTTTGTGAATGCCAATGCGTATGGATGAACATGATGAGAAAAATGTTGATTTGGCAATGACATGGTGGCATTTTGATAAACACCTATCACAAAATGTCCATGAAACAAAACACGCACTAAAACATCCTCACTGTTTGCAAAACCGAAAAAAGTATTTGATAAACCATTTATTGATAATTAAGCGCCACATCAGCGGTTGTACATAAATCAAAATCCACTTTTGTGAATGTCAATGCATATGGATGAACATGATGAGAAAAACATTGATTTGACAATGACATGGCAGCATTTTGATAAACACCTATCACAAAATGTCCACGAAACAAAACACGCACTAAAACATCCTCACTGTTTGCAAAACCATTAAAATATCTCAAAGTTTCTTGACAATTAACACCATTGTTAAATGGTTGGAAACGCAATGTGTCAACTAGCTGGTTGGTACGTAAGGTCTCTTGCTAGTTGTAATGGAGACTTGGGGTCAAATTCCGCTTCACCTAGGTTGGGGGATTTATCGGTTTATGGATTAATTTTCAACATCTCTCTATTGACTGAAATAATTTTAAGGTAAAATATAAAATCATCTCCTAGGTTTTCCGACAGTCATAAAAACCTCCTTTTGATTAAAACAAAAACCTCTATTCCATTATACTTGGTCAAGCGGAAAATGCTGATGTTTTGCATTTGTTTCTTAAATGCCACTTTTACCCCTAAGGCTATCAGCTAAGGCGTGTAACCTAAAATAACTTTACCCTTTTATTGCTCATTTCTTTGCTTCACTTCCCACTCCTGAAACTTCTTCAACTAGGTAAATCAGGCAATGTTCACCCATAGTAAATCACAAGTAGAGGTTGATCACTCCAAAAAGATCAAAGAACACATAGTCAATCAAAAATGTGGAAACATCGTCCACTGTAGCAGTTAAACAGTTCAACAGTAGCTAAACCCATTCCTTGGGGCTGAACAATTCCAATTTAAAGCAAGCAACATTGCATCGATGATCGATCGATGAGTGAACCCATCCCTTGAAGTTAAACACCTCTATTTCTATAGCTTGCATAGCTACACACTCATTTTTGTGGTCATGACTCTTGCATGTGCATTGGGTTAACACCTCTATTTTTGTGGCTTGAATAAGCTCTTACCATTCGAATCAAATTGATGGCCCATTCTAACAAAAAAAAATTAAAAAAAAAATGGCCAAAACCGTTGGACGGTTTGACCACCTGGGTCAACAGTTTGTTGACCAAATCAATGATTTTTGGTGAAATAACAGTTATGGGATAAAATAGAACTAGTCACTTGACCCATTCCCGGTTTTTCCAGTCTGGTCTGGCCCGATTTTGAAAACCATGCTCTATTGCAAGCGTGGTGTCTTCGCAATCCGAGATAGTAGCGGCAATGTGTCAGTCTATTAAATCTTCAAACAATGGAATATGGTGGGTAGAATAATAGATATCGAATGTGTTGGCCGATGGGAAGTGGTGGTGTAGCTCACCAAAATGAAGACATGCATTGATGGATGAATTCACTACCCCTGTCATGGCTATGAGGGAATCAATGGACAATAATATGGATAGTGGTTCCTGAGTTGTTCCAAACAACTAAAGTCTAGAATAGTTAAATATGGAATTTAAATTATTTAGAATAATAATGTGTAATGGGGGCAATTTTGTAACTTTGGTGTCTCCATTATTGACCAAATGATGAAAGGCAAGTGACTATCAATTTATTGATAAGTATAGGGGAGGTTTTTATGATTGTCAAAACCCAGCGGAGGTTTTCATATTTTACCCATAATTTAATCTGCTTTGTTTTGTGGGATGAAGATAAATAGAGTGATGTCCGATATGGTTTTGTCACAACCCCATAGTAGAGCTATTTTGCTGATAATCCAAGTAAGGATAGGAAGGGTTTTTTGCTCTCCGGAGCTCTGTTTTCTAGTTTTTGGTTAAGTTCTTTTCCTCCTTTTCGATTGTCTTCCTATCTCTCCCAAATCCAGTTTCTTTTTGGTATAGTGTGAAGGAGTTGGAAGCTAGATGGTAGCTGAAGATCCACCTCTAAGTATTGAAGAAAAATGTAAACTATGTCTTTACGGCAAGCTAATCACCAAAAAACCAATCAATGCCTTTGGAGTGGTGGAGAGAGTAAAAAATATGTGGAAGAAGAAGGTGATGAACTATGATGTTAGATGGATAAATGGAGATGTTCTTTTTATTGTCTTTAGCTTAAAAAGGGACTACAAATGGGTTCTCAAGAATTAGCCATGGCTTTTCAAAGACTACCCTTTACTGCTACGGAGTTAGGTCCTTGATCAAAAGCCAAGTAAAATGGTGTTTGATCAGGTGGACATTCAGGTGCATATCTTAGATTTACCTCCAGAAATTATGACAAGGGCTCATGGGGAGCAGCTAGCTAAGCAAATTGGAGTATCAATCCCACCTGATGATGATGATATTCCAAATAAAAACACACTGGAGTGGAATGACTTCTTGAGAGTTAAAGTTAAATTAAATGTAAATGAGCCCCTGGTAAAAGGAATCGTTAGGCGTAAAAGGGATGGGGTGGAAGAGTGGCACCAAGTTCAATACGAACTTCTCCCCATTTTTTGTTATGAATGTGGTAAAATAGGACATGAGTCGGCGACTTACGTCTTTAGATCAAGTAAGGATCCGATTGTTGAACTTACTGAGAAGTTTGTTGTGCAAGCAATGAAAGAAGGTGGCATCCCAGATTCCCAGCTGACTATGGGCCCTAGCTCCGGGCTTGGGATGATCCTGAGGAGGCAAAGCTCTTGAACAGAGGAACTATGTTGTTGAGCAAAGGCAAAAACAAGTTGCCGGTCCATGATGAAGGGACGGTCAGTCCTATGGAGAAGAAAGTGGAATCCAATAGTGATTCAGGCCATGGGCGAAAAGAAAGTCGAATGTTGCCGAAATTTGTGCGGAAATGTCCTCTTGTAGTAGCTTTCATTCTAGCTTCAATGAAGTTGCGACAAGAAATCTAAGAGAGAATGCCTTGGGTAGCTAGAACTTCAACATGGTTTTCTCGCTAGTGGAATTTTTTAGACACGATGAACAATCGGGAAATGGTCTTGTCAACATGGTTAGAACCCAGATGGCGAGTGGCTTAAGCTTTGCCAAAATAGGTAGCGTTAACCAACTGTCACGAAAAGAAAACTTGCAACTAATGCAAAATAGGAAATCCTCGGGTGTAATAATAGAGGAAATTTCAATGCAGCAAGTAAGCCCCAAAGACAGACAATTTGTTTCCCAGATTGGCAAAAACTCTGAGCATCATTGCTACTCCCTATGTGTCTCTACTGTTGAGCATGATGCAGAAGTAAACTTGCAGGAAGGGGAAGAATCCAAAAGTTAAAATGATCCATGTCAGAATATAATGGTGCGGGTTTCGTGGCGGGTTTTGTCGAATTTGGAAATAGTTTAGTTCCATTCTTCAAAAAACCAAAGTTTGAACTTGCAAAGTTTACTGCCATCTTCGGAAGCAACCGAGAAGAACTGAGGGAACTCTTTCAGATGCAAATTTGCACCTACACTATGCTTCTAGATCTGGAGGTAACTTTGCCTTATCGTTGGTGTAATTTTTCTTCACATCTCTTAGCTCTACCCTTATTTTCTAATTGTGTGCATGTTAAAAATTCTGAGCTACACTGTTCCCCTTCTGTAATCACATCTATTTCTCCGATGCGCAGGAGAAAGGGGAGATTCGGGTTGATGGAGACTAGTGGTAAGAAAAAGACAAGTATGGGAAGGGCTATGCCCTGTGATTTCTACTGGGGTGCAGATAATGTCTATAGAAGACGCAATTTAGCTTCTCGCCAACTGCTTGTTACTTTGTTACAAAGAGAACAAACCAATAGTGAGGGGGTTCCAGTTTTATGCAGATATACTCAGGAGGACTATTTCGTTAGACCTATCAAAAGACATAGATCATATAAGCCCTTCTACCTTTCTTCTCTCTGGATGAGGAGTTTAAATTTGAAACGTCAAAATAAGTTGGCCTTGGTGGTTGTCCCAAAACAACCACCACAGTGGAAATGAAAGTAATCAGTTGGAAATGTCAAGGCTTAGTCTCCCCCTTGACAGTTCGGGCAGCGAAGAGGATGTTGCAAAAGGAAAAACCATCAATCATTTTCTTTATGGAAGTGAAGTGTAGCCTAATTGAGTGTCGAAAGAAGTTTAGAATTCTTAGGGACTGGGATTGCTAGGGTGTTGACCCTATTGGTCTTTCTGGCGATTTAGCCTTGTTCTAAAACTTTGAGGTGAAGGTGAAAATTATTTCTGTAAATAAGAGCACCATCCACTCTAAGATAACAGATGAAAAAAAACACCAATTTTTCTACTCCTTTTTTATGGCAAACCAAACAAGAAACTGAGAAACAATTTTTTTTGACATGTGGAGTCAAATGACTAGTAGAGTGAGAGGAGCATGGTGTTGTATAGGTGACTTCAACTTTATCCTAGCTAGAGATGAAAAATGGGGGGGAAGAGAAACCAAACATTGGAAAATCCAAAGAAACCTTAACTTTATCAATAGCTTGAGCCTATCCTGTTCAAGGATTAAATTTTCGTCATGTATCGGCCGATATGTATCGTATCGGGCCTTCCCGATTTGCCCCTACAAGGGGTGTATCGGGTCAAACCATGGTTCAGAGGGCAGTTGGGACTTAAACCGACCCCTGTGACCCAGTTTTGAAAAAATAAATAAAACATTAAAAAAAATGCACCGATACAAGCCAATACGACTTGCAGACTATCAACCTGTATCGTTATTTAGAACATTGATCCCGTCTAAAGAGTAGTGGCCCGAAGTATACCTGGTGTAATAAGAGAGAGGGGAGAGGATTGGCTAGAGAGGTCTTAGATAAAGGCTTTGCTAACCCTGACTGAGAACTTCTTTTACCTGAAGCTCATGTTATAAACTTAGTTGAGATGGGTTCTGATCATATTCCTATAATGTTGGATACCTATCCTACATTTCAAAAGGGTAGGAGGCCTTTCAGGTTCGAAGAGATGTGGGCCTTACATGAGGATAGTGTTAATATTGTAGATGGTGTTTGGAGGAAAGAGATTGTTGGTTCTAGATAGTTGAGTGTCTTAACAAAATGTAAATGGCTCCGTTTAGATTTGAAAAGAATGAACAAAACCACTTTTGGCCATTTGAGTAAGAGGGTTGAGGAAGCCCATTGTGAACTAGAGGCTGCCCTTAGTGCAAATGGTAGTTAGTTGGTAGCAAGTGGAGTGAAGAGTTGTGAAGAAAATCTAAATACTTGGTTAAAAAGAGAGGAGATCTTCTGGGCTCAAAAAGTTAGGTGTAATTGGTTCAAGGGAGGAGATAAAAATACCAAGTTTTTTCACAATAGCACTTTGAGCAAAAGAGCTAGAAATAGGGTGTTGAGAATAAAAAATACTGAAGGAGTGGGTTGAAAATCAAAGGGAGATCCAAGATGCTTTAAAGGATTATTTCTCAAAATTGTTTGAATCCTCAAGACCAAGTAACATGGAGCAGATCGTTGAAAATGTGAATGTTTGCCTAAAAGAGGATGAGAGTAGAGAGTTAGAGAAGGAAGTCTCTCAAGATGAAATAGTTGAAGCCCTGTTTCAAATGAACCCTAGAAAGTCTCCTGGCCCAGATGGATTCCCAAATCTATTTTTTCAAAAATACATGAGCTCAGTTGACAAGGATGTAGTGGCTGCAGTAAAACAATTCTTTGAAGAAGGAAAGCTTCTAAGGGGTTTGAATACTACTTTTATAGCTTTAATTCCTAAAATTGACCACCCAGAGGAACCAAGTCAATTCAGGCCAATCAGTCTCTGTAATACAATCTATAAATTCATAGAAATAGTGTTGGCCAATAGATTAAAGCCAAAAACCTGTAGCTCATGAGATTTTCCACCACATAAAGAAAACAAAAGCAAAAAAAAAAAAAAGGAATGATGGCCTTAAAGCTATATATGAGTAAGGCCTATGATAGGATAAAGTGGTGTTTTTTGAAAACTGTTGTTAAAAAGTTGGGTTTTGGCAAAAAATGGATTGGGTGGATCAGGGAGTGTGTAACCTTAGCTTCTTACCAAATCTTGGTTAATGGCTCTCCTAGTGGGAAAATCTTCCCTTCTAGAGGCCTTAGACAGGGTGACCCAATATCCCTTTACTTTTTTCTCCTTTGCACAAATGTGCTCTCTAGGATGTTTTTAAAGATGGTACAAGAAAAGAAAATTTTTGGTGTCAAGCTTAACAGTAGATGTCCGACAATCTCCCGTTTTTTTTTGTAGATGATAGTTTCATCTTCACCAAAGCTAATCTAGTTGAAGGTCAGAGGGTTTTGGAGGCAATTAGAGCTTATGAGCAAGCTTTAGGACAACAAGTGAATCTAAACAAATCTGAAGGTACTTGTAGTAAAAATGTCCATTGTAGGATTCAAAAGTTATTGGCTAGAAGCATGCAAATCAAGAGAACAGAAAAAACCTATGTTTACTTGGGTCTACCCTCCCACTTTTGTAAATCAAAATATAGAATGTTTGAATTTCTAACTGACAAAGTGGAGAGAAAGGCCTCAAACTAGAAGAATAAGTGGTAGAGTCTAGCAGTAAAGGAGGTGTTGATAAAAGTTGTTCTCAATGCGGTCGCTGTCTATAACATGTCTTGCTTCAAGTTGCCAAGTGGGGTGTGTGAGAAACTAAAGAAGATCCTAAAGGAATTTTGGTGGGACAAGGAAAGGGGTTAACTGGGTTAGTTAGAGAAACCTCAATCAAAATATACTCTCTGGTGGTTTGGGACTTAGAGACCTTGTCTCTTTTAACAAGGCCTTACTAGCCAAATTAGCTTGGAGGCAAGCCAAGGGTGAGGATAGTCTGTGGGCTCAAGTGTTAAGAGCGAAGTATATTAGAAATCGGTCTTTTCTAAATGATAATTTTCCTAAATCAGGTTCATGGGGTTGGAAAAGTGTCCTAGTGGGTAGAGAGATTATTAAGGAGGGAGTGTGTTGGTCTCTAGGCTTAGGGAGAAATATTGCAATTTGGGAGGACCCATGGATTCTTGGAATCCCAGAATTTAGAATCATAGGCCCAAAGCCAAATAACTCTAATATTTCAAAAGTTTGTGATTTGTTCATTCCCAACAGCAAGGTGTGGAACACAGACCTAATCAACAATACCTTTATCCCTTCAATTGCCCATAAAATTTTGGAAATCAGACCGCCCCCCTCTTCGATTGGGATGCCAAATTAACCTAGGTTGCTGATAAGAAAGGCAATTTCTCAGTTAAATCTGCCTATTTTGTAGAACATAACTTTGTTGTCTCTTCAAGTTTTCAAGGCCTGAGAGATGAACAACTCTGGTCCCAGATTTGGAATCTGAAAGTGCCCCCAAAAATTAAATACTTCCTTCGGCGTGGTTGCTTTCATGTAGTGGCTGTCAAGAAAAATTTGGTAAAGAGGAGAATTCAGATTGTTACCACCTGTCCGGTCTACTCAAAGGATGAAAAAACAATTTTACACACTCTGTGAGTGTGATTTGGCAAAAGCCTATTGGGGATTAGAATGCAACTCCTCCCTTGTGTTTCGTCTTTTAAGGAGTGGTTATTAGGTTGGTTCTCTTTGTGCAATGTTATTTCAAATAGGAAGCAAGAATTGAAATCTACAATAGCTCTTCTCTTTTGGAACATCTGGCTCCACATGAATGATATTATTTTTAATGATGCTTTACCTAACCCAAGCTCTGTTATTTGCAAGATTCTGAATCAACTCCAAGAACTTTTGAAGATGGAAGTTACTTCATCACAAACACAACCCCCTTCTAAATTCTGTGTTTTGGGCTCATTGAAATTGAATGTGAATGGAGCTTTTTTGGCAATTAATACAACAACTTTTGGTCTACGCGGCAAAGCTTTAGCTGTCTCAGCTCTTCAAATGGAGGCTCTAGCTGTCCTAAATGGCTTGTTGTTTGCTTGAGACTTGCAGATTAAGATGGTATTTATGGAAAGTGACAACAAGTCACTGGTTAATTGGCTTCAAAAGGAAGGGATTGATTGTCCTGCTTGAGAGTTGCTTTCTGTTCTGATGTCTCTTTCTCCTTTGTAAAGAGGTCGGCAAACAAAGTTGCCCATGTTAACTGTTTTCTTTTTCTTTTCTATATTTCAGTAGGTGGTAGCCTTGTTTGGCTTTGGCCTTTTGTTTCTTAATGAAATATTTTCTTACAAAAGAAGAAAAAATCCAGCCAATAGTCGAAGCTGATAATCACCTTAATCAAAAAATGTCAATTACTTTATTGTGATATATGGTTATAGGCATTCATCAGAACCACTGTTTCATAGATGGTAGATCCTACATAAAGGTTTTGTTTAGATGCTTAATTAGCTTTTAAAGATTTTGCAGAGGGTTTTTTTCCCAAAGTCGGTGGTTACAAGAATTAATTCCATGCCTATGTTGGAGCGAACCAGCTAACAAACCAACTAAAACACCCCTCGGTTGGTTTTTTGTAGAGGATTTGCAAATCAATTGGTGCATGATTTCACCTTTGAGTACCACCTTCAAATGCATCCGGTTCAATTGCTCATAAAATTTGTCTTTACATCATCCTCACAACACTTGCAACCGGAACATCTCTCCATGGACGAAAAAATATAAATACCAAGATGTTCCAAATACATGGCTGTAAGTATTGTGAGGACAAATTTTGTGAGGTCTGACTCCCTTTAAATAATTATTAGCGGCATGGTTTTCAAAATCAGACCGGAAAAACTAGGAATCGGTTAGGTGACTGATTCCGTTTTACCCCAGAACCATTCTTTCCCCCAAAACCATTGATTTGGTCAGTAAACCGCTGACCCGGGTGTTTGAACCGTTCAAGGTTTAGCTAGTTTTCATTTTTTTTTTAATTTTTTTTGTCAAAATGGGCCGTCCGTTCGATTTGAATGGTGTAACTGTTCGACCTAAGAACCAGACCCTGACCGACTAGCGGCAAGCCTGTGCTGAGCATGGGTAACATTTCGATAGATATAGTGGTGACAAAATTAGGTGAATGTGCATTTACCAAAAATTTTGAAAAACAAAATGGAACAAATATTCTTAAATTAATAAAAATTTAACAAAGCTAACCAAGAAATATTTATATAAAAAATCACTTATGTATTCCAAAAACTATGATTATTTTCGATTTGGTAAAACAAGACGATAGAAAAAGTTTTCAAGTAAAAGAAGAAGAAAAAGGAGTCATTATAAAACAAAAAACTAATTAATTACGATAAGCTATTCAGATGAAGAGTCCGCACTAGACAATTTTGCATCAGGATTCTCATGAAGCATTTGAATCTGTGGTCTTAACCAACCTACCAATTCAATCCTCTTATCAAGTCGCTAACAAAGCCATCTAAAACACACAAGCTCATCATAATTAGTGTCTGGCCTCTATGTCAACACCATAAACTTCCTTTAGCTTTATAATTGCATCCGATCGGGCTGAAGCTCCTCTCACTCCCTTTTCTTAAAGTCATAAATAGAAGTTCGAAGGAAGAAGAAACCTAGGCACATCTTTGTACAATATTGAAGGAAACATGATCATAGTATGGGAGCTCATGGTTTTAAAAAACGATTTGAAAACGGAATCGTTCTCACCATCGGTTTTTGGGTCGATGGTTCAACCATTTGGTTTGAACGGATGGTATGTTTTGACAAAAAATAAAAAAATAAAAAAGTAATTAAAAATAAAAAGCGGTAAAAAATCGTTGAATGAATTGACGGTTTGACTGCCTAGGTCAATAGATCGTTGACCAATTCAACGGTTTTTGGCTAGGGACCAGGTTTGGGGTAAAAAAGAACTGGTTGCCTRGACAGTTCTCGGGCTGAACAGTCTAACCATCTGGGTCAATGGTGGTTCGAAAACCATGTGGGAGCTCAACATCACATAGGAATGATAGAATGTAAGCAAAGAGAAAAAAAAAAAGCAAAAGAGAAACATACATTGAAACTCAATTAGAAGAAAATGACTAAGGTGGCGTTTGATAAATCTGAAAATTCAGATATGAAAAGTTAAAAAGATATTACAAGTGTCTGAAATCTGAAAAGAGGCATATATGCTTTTCTACTTTTTAGAGGATCTGAATCCATAAGTTTGTTTGTGTTGGATCAACCCTTTACCGTTTGAAATTTACTAATTTTACTATTTTACCCCTAAAACATACTATTTGGAAATGTTGAGTTTAATTTGCATTATCTCATAAAAAATAATTTTCAATTTTAAAATAATATTGAAAAAATACAAATAAAAAATAAAAAATTAATAATTAATAATTACTAATTAATAAATGAAACGATTAAAATTAAAAAATATTGACTATAAAAATATTAAAATAATTAATAATTAATAATTTACACAAATAAAAATTAAAATAATTTTTAAAAATTAATGAAATAATTAAAAATTACTAGTTAATAAAAATAATTATTTATTAATAAATAACAGAAATAAATTTAATAAAATCTAATTAATGTTTA
>NW_010729105.1:1441455-1579781 GCF_000365185.1 Nelumbo nucifera | reverse complement strand
GGGGGTAGCTTGCTTCTGAGCTTCACAGAAGCCCAAATTATCTGGCGAAATCAATGGCGATGCTGTATCGGTCCTCTTCTTCACGTCAAAGGTGGGATAGGCAATGGAAGGAGCAAGGGGTCTGGGAGGAGAAAGAAATGAAGGAAGAGAGGGTAGGGGGAGTTTTACAAAGTGGGAAGGAGCAATCGGCGGGGGTTCGTTCGCCGCCGCTGTACTTCTGGGTTCTGATGAAGAAGGAGATGAATAGTGCCGACAGTGTCTGAGAATGGGTTCGACGGAAGAAGAAGAAGAAGAAGAAGAAGAAAAAGAGAGAAAAGGAAGGAGAAGAAAACAGAGAGAGAGAAAAGAGTGAACACAAACTGATGAAGCCCACTGACAAAGTCATCTATGTTCACAGAATATAGATGTACACATACCGTTTCCGGTGATCTCGTCGTAAGGATTGAAAGCCCTCTCGAGGGATTGGTCATCGGTACCCTGCCTCCAAGAGCATGATAAAACCTTCAATCCCTTGAGAGAGAGAGAGAGAGAGAGAACTAGAAAGAGGGGGAGAGAGAGAGAGCCGCCACTGCAAGATGGTGGCGGGAAGATAAGGGAAGAGAGCGAGAGTGAGAGAGAAACCAAATGAGTCGTGCGCGAGAAGATAGGGGTAGTACACGCCATTTTCAAAATATTGTAAGGGTATTTTGGACTATGCATTGTCTCTGAAACATGCCTAAGCGCATTAAGAACCAGCCCAATCTCTATTATTTTCAAATCTGAAAATAAGATTCAGACCAAGTTAAGAGGTAAAACCAAACAAGGGGTGAGGTTTGAAAAGCAGCATTTTCAGATTCAGACCTCTGAAAAGTGCAATCAAACGCTACCTAAATCACAAGGACAATTTAGATATGCAACTTTTTTTTTAATTTTCTAAAATACAAACTTTATTTGGGCGTGATTTTTTTAAGTCTTTAAAACAAATGCCTCACTCAAATTTAAAATACATACTTTATTAACTCTAGTATATCGCCTTTTTAAAATACAGACTTTATTTACTATAATATATCACCTATTTTAAATCCATAATAAAAAACCTAGGCACGTCATTTTGCAAATAGGCAGCGATAAACTTGGTAAGCAAGCAATTCATACAATCTTAACCAAATCCAACAGCTCAACTACACATGACATGGTTTTCAAAACAGGACCGGACCAGACGGTCAGAGTGAAAAAACCGGTTCTATTTTACCCCAGAACTGTTATTTTGGTCAAAAACCATTGATTTGGTCAGTAAACTGCTGACTTAAACATTCGAATGAAAAAATCGGTTCCATTCAGTTTGAATGATCGAACCATTTGACCCAGGCATTGGACCCTGAACAGTTCGTTGTCCGATTCGATTTTAATCTTGGCACATGGAAATGATAGAATGCAAGCAAACAAAAAATATAGTTGCAAATTAGCATTTCTAAACTTACTAAGCATTAAGAAAATAATTAGTCATCTGATACAAGATCAGGAAAAAAATAGACAGTAATAAAAAGGGATCTATTAAATCACAAAATCATTTTCAAATACTACAAGAATCATTTCCAAAGGCACATATAAAAGCCAGAAGTAAAAACAAAGGTAGAAAAATCATCCCCAAGAAAAATACATGCACATAAAAAAATCAAAATACCTAAACCTATTAAAGATCAACATCATCATGTAAAGAGAATCAAATGAATAATAAATGAAAGATCACTGCATTTGAAGAACAACTCAACATCCACACCTTCTACTCTTCTAGTAGGAACATCTGGTAATAATGAAGCACAGTGACCAGACAAAGTAGGGAAGCAGGAGAGAAATAAAAATGGCCGAAACCAATGCTATATGTATAAAAACACATGCATAATGCAAAAGACCTCAATGAAAAATCATTTGTTAAAATGATCTATAAATAAAACCATTACTAAAACCACTATAAGAATTAAAACTAGAGGTGTAAAGTGGCCCAGCATGGCCCAGGCCCGTGTGGGCCCGTGCCGTGCCGTGCTGTGCCACGGGCCGGGCTGTGCATCGGGTCAAAGCTATTTGTTTAAAAAATATGGAAAAAAAACTTAAAATTGTAATTTTATATGAATTTTGTGTATACAATTATTTATATATACAATAATTAAATAAATTAGTTTAATAAAATTAAAAAAATATTTATTTTATTAATATTATATATATATATATGTATTTATATAATTATAATTTATATAAAATAATATATATATATAATATAATATAATATAAAATATATATAAATAATATATATGGGCCATGCTGCAGGCCGTGTTGGGCCGGACTACGGGCTAGGCCGGCCCGTAGACCTAAAACCCCAGGCCCAACACGGCTCGTGTGATCGTGCCGGGCCTGGCACATCCCGCGGACCATCGTACCGGACCACAGGCGGCACGACCCGATTTACACCTCTAATTGAAACTATATAAAACAAATTTAAAGCCAAAATTAATTAAAAAATTTGCAAAGATAGAAAATAATAAGATGAATAAAAAATATTCCAAAACCAGAACAGATTTTAGAATATCTTCGCCACAAATGAGACCACTTTTTGCATCATAACTCTCTAGAGGAAATTCAAACTCAAAATCTAAAACTGTAGGATGGTAGAAAATCTTCAAACTAAAAAACGATAATCTACAAAAGAAAACACATATGACTTGATAGAGGAAGATAAGCCATTTGAAGCATCTGAAACCACAGGAAGAACGATAATGTGCAAAAGAAAACACATATGACTTCAGGCAGGAGCCTGATAAACTATAAAACCAAAAAATAAGATCACAAACAGGAAGGCTATTTGAAGCATTTGAAACTGTTAGCAATGTAAGCGATTTGAAGCATGGATGGAAGTGTCCATAAAACCAGAAAACTAGAAAATAAGAAAAATCAGAAAGAACGTTTGAAACCAAAAAACTATAAAGAATCGCATCTATAACCATAGAGATGGCAGCGAACAGGGGCTAGGGTTTGAGATAAGGCAAAACCAGAAAATAAGAAAACCATAAAGAAAGAGCATATGAAACTGCTCCCCTCTACAACACCACCACCATGCATGGCTGCCTTTGCACAGTCACAAAACCCTACTAGAGGGTGGAAAATGGGTGGGTTGGGTGAGGGTTGAGTACCAACCCACCCATATATTGATTCACTAACCCATCTCCTACCCATGTTAGTGGGTCAAAGTGGGTTGACCCACCCTAACCCATCCATTTGACCCTCTAATTCAAACCAAAACCTAAACCTTCTAATTTGTCTCTGTTTTAATTGCAAAAACATATAGAACTATGTATTTCAACTAAAAAATAAAAAGTTTCAATTTTTTCAAATAAATAAAAAATAAAAATACAAAAAATGTAGAAAAAATTTCATGTAAAAAAATTGAAAATTGCAGAAAAATATAGAAAAGTTGTAAGAAAATTCAGAAAATGCAAAAATGTGAAGAGAATTACAGAAAAATGTAAAATATACAAATATATGTATTAACTAAAAAACATGAAAAAGGAAAACAAGTTCAAAAAATATTTTCAAATATAAAAAACATAAAAACAAAGAAATTGCAAAAACATACCGAAAATTATAGAATTGCAAACATACAAAATTTTCAAAAACGAAAAAAAATCTAAATTATATAAATCGCATAAAGTAAAAAAATCAGAGAATAAAATTTGTAGAAAACACCAAAAATTATAGAAAAACAAAGAAATTTCAAATAAATAACAAAAAAATACAGAAAATGTATAGATTGTAGAAAATAGAAAATGAAAAAAAGAAAGAATTATAAAAAATAATGGAAATTATAGCAAAACACTAAAAAAGAAAACAATACAAGAAAATTGAAAAAAGACAAAAAATCAGATAAATATAAAGATGGGATAAAAGCAGAAATTGCAAAAATACATAATATGATAAAATTAAAAAATTATATATTATAGCAAAAAAAGTAAAAATTGCAGACAAACTAATAAAATGATAAAATTTTTCAAAAAAAAAAAACAAAAATGACATTGTATCCACTGAATATTGAAGCATAATTTCAAAGATAAAAATTTACAGAAATATTTTCGCATAAATTTGTAGCACCCTTGATGGGATTTACATTTCAAGTTGCAAGAATTTACAAGACATTGCAAATATTTCAAAACACACAAAAGAAAATTGCTGAAATTTCTGATCATAGTCTTCAACTCTTCATTCTTTCAAATCTTTGAATCGGAGATCCGAGTCAGCGAGAGAGGGGAAGCGGTGGTGCGATGACAACCTTCAAAGGTAGATCTATGCAATAGAGAGATAGAGGGTGGTGGTGTGGCGGCGAGCTTCAAGATCTGAGCGTGACAGAGGGGTGGTGCAGCGTCCACCTACTGAATATCTGAAAATGAAGTGAGAGAGAGGGAGAGTGGTGGTGCTACGACAATTTGAGCGAGAAAGGGGCGGTGTGGCATCCACCTACGGTAGAACTGAGCGAAGCAAGAGTTTCCCTAAAAGAGAGGGTCAAGGATGACCCTTGACCCAATCGAACCTGACCCTTTTTCCATGACCCTTATGGGTCATTTGATCCATCTTGACCCACTGTTGAATTGGGTGGGCATGGGTGGGTCAAGTGGGTTGGGGTCAAATTTGCCAACTCCAAAGAGGAGCACCTATTACTCTAAATAGATATAATATAGATTAGAATTCCTCTAAATCCTAATTTTCTTCTCCCTTTGACCCATAATATCTCTTCCACCATAAACTTGGGACATACTTTAGGTTTAGCAGCTCAACCCTATTGCAGGTTGTCAATTGGACTGGATTTGGTCCAACCCGATCCAGTCCAATGTGAGTCCGCTTACAAATGGACTGGACCCAATCCAATCCATTAAAATGTAAATGGACTAGTTTGGATCCAATCCAAACCGAATGAAATATCAAAATTTATATATAAAAAAACATAACATATAAAAATTACAAAAGTATATTAAAATGAAGAAATCTGAAAATTACAAAATATACCCTTTTGGCATTGAAAAAGCACTTTTGTAAAAGTGCTTTCATAAAAGTACTTTCATAAAAGTGCTTTTGTAAAAGTACTTTAATGAAAGTACCTTCATAAAGTACTTTTATAAAAATACTTCCATAGAAGTGCTTTTGTAAAAGTACTTTTGTATAAGTGCTTTTATAAAAGTACTTTCGTAAAAGTTCTTTCATAAAAGTGATTTTGTAAGTGTTTTTATAAAAGTACTTTCATAAAGTGCTTTCATAAAAATGCTTTTATAAAAGTACTTCCATAAGTGTTTTCATAAAAGTACTTTTATAAAAGTACTTCCATAAAAGTGCTTTTGCAAAAGTGCTTTCGTAAAAGAGCTTTTATAAAACTATTTTTGTAAAAGTGCTTTCATAAAAGTATTTTTGTAAAAGTGCTTTTGTAAAAGTACTTTTCATAAAATTTCATAAAAGTGATTTTATGTTGGGTTCAGTTTTAATCGGTTTCAAATTGGACAAGGATTTGGGCTCATGATCGGATTATTGGAAATTTGGTTTCCAATTCAAACCAATAAGAATATGGACCGATTTATTTTGGATTGGCCCAATCCAATAATTATATGGACTGTTCAAATCCGATTTGATAAGGTTTGGGTCGAATTTGATCCAACCCAAAACCGGCCGATTGGCACCCCTAGTCGTAGGTCGGGTTTGTGTAAAATTCAAAGTAGGGAAATTATCTACAACTCTCATTACTGATGACTAAATTAGTTGCTCCAGATGTGAATCAACAAACATGTCAAACCTGCATGTGTAATGAGATGAGAAAGATCATTAGTAAGAATGGGAAAGTTCTATAGAATTTTTGAGTAGAAAAAGGCATTTCGACCATAAAAGGGTAAATTTGGGATTTAAAAAATGATGTAAATCACATAATATCATATGTGATGGTGCATTAGTAGCAGTGAATAATTAGTCTGTTAGAAAATTTAGAGGTACTTTTAAGGGATTTTGCAAACGATAGAGAAATAGTTTAGTCCATTTAAACTTAGGGGTGATTTAAGAGATTTCGCAATCTTCGATTACATTGAACTAAGTTAGGGCTTGAGCCTTTAAAATTTAACAAAGGGAAAATTTCTTAAACTATCCCTACTGTTTAGTTAATTGACAAACGGTATCCTTACTGTTTAACTATTGTGTTAAACCATCTCTACTGTTTTTAACAATTGTCTAAAACTTCTTTGCCATTAACTCAATTAACATAAAAACAAAAAAGACTATTTTACCCTTTATTCTCTTTCAATAAAGGGTAAAATAGTAATCCTCTTCGTGCATCCGGCGCTATGAACTCTGGTTTGTGTTTATCTACGAAATGTCTGGTTCGATAAGTTGCAGTTTATTGGTATGCGTTATCTTTCAAAGTTTAAATCAGATTCATTCTATCAAAAGGTAAATCCTTAGACCGTGAAAGCAATAGGGACTTGCAAGTTGAAACCTTCAACGAACATGAAATAACAGATGGCAATGACAAGTTTGAAGAACAATCAATTGAAACATTACCTGCCAATGCAGATGCCATGGAACCATATGTTGGTATGGAGTTTAAATCAAGAGATTAGGGAATTTTATGTTGCTTATGGCAGGCGGACGGGTTTCATTGTCCGCATTCATCATAATCTGCGTTCACGACTAAATAATGCTGTCATTGATCAAGATTTTGTTTGTTCCAAAGAAAATGTATGCAGAAAGATAGAATTTCCTCCGCTACCTGTAACCTGTAACTAGGGAAGGATGTAATGCAATGTTAAGGCTAGCTCTAAGAGATGGTGTGAAGTGGGTCGTTACCAAATTTGTAAAAGAGCATAGTCACAAGTTAATGAGTCCTGGCCATGGCGGCGATCGGAAAGGATTTTAATCAGTGAGAATGAGAAAGATAAGAAAACTTGAGAATTGTCCCTCAACATCTATCGAACCAGAGGCTTCCTGATCACAAAAGCAGGAAACCAAGCAACTTGAAAATTAAGAAATCTGTCTCCCCAAGTTCGATGTTTAATTCTCAGAACTCTCGGCACTCAATTCCACACTATATCTGACATTTGAAAGTAGATTTAGGCCTGGGGCAGAACGAAGCGGTGAGAGAAGCAGCAGAACAAAAGAGCGACAAGAAAAATCAAGGCAGAGGAGATTGAGAGCCCTGATAGATCTCCATGGCGGGTCCCCAAGACCTTTCCTTTTAAGGGTTTTGGTTTTCATTTTGTTCTTTTTTACATTTTCTGATAAACGAATTATCCATTTCTTCTTTCAGGTGGTTAGATCTGTTGCACACATTTTCTCATTTGTCATGGGATCTCAATTTCATCGACCATACGAGTGATATTGGGTGGAAAGATTAAGCGAATCTTCTTTCATTCTCTTTACGTAATCCTAAAACAGACGTGGACGATAGAAGAGCCAGGCCAAGCTAGCTACTTATGAGCGGTGATTCTTACCCAGTTTACGGGGAGAGTGACGAAAGGTAATATTGGGTTTTAAAAAAATATTGATGGAACACGTTAATGATAAGGGTAGAGATAGTCAATTGTCAGAAACAATAGGGATGGATAGTTTAAGATAATAGTTAAACAAGAAGATTATAGTTTACCAATTAGCTAAACAGTAGGGGTAATTTAAGAAATTTGCCCATTAACAAATTACCAACGCAAAAGAAATGTTTGATGCCCGCCTCTCGTATTAGGTTGGGTTTGACTGCACAATCAAGGGAAAAAAAAATGTTTTCTTTAGCCTTGTTCCAATAATATGGTTTGCTACACAAGTTCTTTTCCATCATTGGCTATTTTGTTATGTTCAATATCATTGCAATTGGCCATTTTATTATGTTCAATATCATCATCATGAAATGAAAATATAGGATGTGTTCTTGAGTTCAACAAAAATTTTATGTCAATTGCTGATGTGAGTATGAGCCTCTTCATTCTCTTGAAAATGATATCCAATAAAAAGCATATGTTCAATGTCTCTAATATTATATGCTCATCATATTAACAAAATACTTGCTTAGATAAAAATAACAAATTCTGTGTTAAAATTGAGAATTATTGTTAACGAAAAAATGGCTAAAATACCAAAAAATAAAATGAAAATTAATGTCTTATCCCATGGCCAATTGACTTGGTCAAATAGGTTGGCAATTCAAACAATAAAGTTGGTTGGTGGTTGACTAAATAATAATAATAATAATAATAATAATAATAATAATGATGATGATGATGATGATTGTTGTTATTATTATTATTATTATGCAAGAAAATGGATTGAGTTGAAGCATGCTCAAAAATTTGTCTTAATGGCATAAATCAATCTAACTATCCACTTAATTACATCGTGAGACGTGGTATCTTGGAACAATTAGATAACACATAGACACCATCTATGCAATGACTTGGTGTCCCAAATCGCAGTTTCTCTTCGCCCCTACCTGGTGACCTACCTTCACCGCCAACCTGGCGACCTCGACCACAACTCAGGTCAGCTAGAAGCACCTCATCCAGGGCAGACCTGTAGCACCTCGTCATTGACCAAAGTGACATCGACGCGAGGAGTGACCTCCCTCGAGGGCATGCCAGCCTGACTGAGGTCCATGTGGTGACCTGTGAGACGTGCTCGCGACAAATTTGGCATGTATATCCCGACGTTCCCAGTTTTCTCGGGAGTTGGCCCACGTACCAGATATTCCAGAGGATAGTCAACGAGCATGGTGGTTACCTCCGAGGATCTCAGACCGGTTAAGCACGACCTCCTGAAAATCTCAGATGCGGTGCGTGAAGCCTATTCCAAACAATGCCTATATAAGGACATCAACCCCCAAGACTAAGGTAAGCGTGATTATTTGCTCACTAGCTCTCTCTACTCTCAAGCTTTTAGCTCGCAACCTCGCCAGGTTAGCCACCCTGGGTCCTCTAACATTGATTCCTTGTAGGTTTCTCTAAAGAGCTACCCAGTTCCGCAATCAACCTAACTCGGCACCCAATCTACCCCCCAGCTCGGCCTAGTCAGCTCGGCATCCAAGTCCTCATCCAACAAAAATCCACCACTTCGGCCTCTGAGTCATCGGCCACCTAGAAGTAGTCTGAACAACAGGGTGCTGCCAAAAAACCCTTCATCAATTGGCGCCGTCTGTGGGAAACGCTACAAGAAGCTAAGTTCTCACCTACAAAAATTTAAATCCTTATCTTCCAAAAAGCTAACATCTCACCTTTTAGAAATTAAAGTTCTCATTTTCTAATTTCCATTTTTTATGAACTCAAAGGCACTTTTGAGCGACATCAACACTCAGAACGAATACCAATTACTAGGGGGCAAAAACATCTGTGATGAACCTGGAGAACGCCCCTATGACAATCAGACAAATTCAGGCTGAACTCAACATCCCCAGTGCCCTAAATAAATACCCCGATACCGCATGTGAACGCCCCTCTCCTCGCGGTAGAGCCATCGACAGTTCCCGCCAAGATTGAAGCGTGACAGTTCCATGAGGTGAAGCATGAATTTCCAGATGTGAGCATAGGAGCAGCTTGACGTATTCATGTCAATGCAAAATAGGCAGCAGTAGAACGACCTTAACAACCAGTAGTCTGACGACAAGCACCTCGGAGTAAGGCTGTCCCCGCAGGTTGAGCCAATCATGGTTCCCACATGAAGTTGATGGCCAACAGACTAAGCAGCTTTGCCGACTTTATTTTAGCCCGGATAAGCGTCATCAGTCCTCTTCGTGAGGTCTCCCCTATAGATTAAACCCTTCATGGCTCCCGCTGGAGTTAGCGGCCTACAAACTATGTAAACGCCCTTGCGAGTCGAGCCCCTCAAGGTTCCCGAGCGAGTCGGCGATCTACAGTTAGTAGAGCTGCTCCCGCAGGTTGAGTTCCCTATGGCTTCTCGTAGGAGTGGACGATTGGCGTCATTACGAGGCTGATGCAGTGCAGCCGTGGCCTTGAACTGCTGACTCACACCCACAACAATATTATGCCCTCGCAAGGGGGGGGGGGGGGCAGAACATGTACGCTATGGTCTCACAAGCACTCACCCAGGAAGATAATCCTACAGGATGACGTAGAAGTAGCCATATGAGAAGTTACTACAGAATGACCACTCGCGTAGGCGAAAAGGTCAGGCTGCACATCAGCCAAATAATATTAAAGAGAGTGGACTTTGAAATCGCTCCTAGAGCCTAAGGGCTAAGGTGTCAAGCTGATAAAGACTTCGGCACAACCTGAGACCCAATCGCCCCTTCGGCATGGGCAAAATCAAGGATAAGGAGAGTGGACCACGAGTCGCTCCCAAAGCCTAAGGGCTAAGGTGTCGAGCTGATAAAAGACCTCGGCACCACATTAGACCCAATCGCCTCTTTGGCATGGGCAAAATCAAGGATAAGGAGAGTGGACCGCAAATCGCTCCCAAATCCTAAGGTGCCGAGCTGAAAAAAGACCTCGGCACCATATAAGACCCAGTTGCCTCTTTTGCATGGGCGAAATAAAAATCAATTCGCATTCAGCACGAGAAAGAGAACAAAGGAAAGACTAGTTCACTCTCAGCACCATGACGGATGCAAACTTGGCCAATCTCTTCACTTCGATTTTAGGCTCCACATCGAACTCACTAGCTGCTCTTTTGAAAACCAGTTCGAGTGACTCTGCGTCGAAGTCTGCCTAGGTGGAGCGACTTAATAAAGCAATCACGCAGTTAGAACCCCTTATTGAGGATGACATGATGAGCTTTGCTCTTGAAGTACTTAGCCGGATTGCAAAACCCATTGATGTTCACATCCCTAATAAGGTAGATGTCTTCGGGGTACCTTCTCCACCCCTCCTCGAGCAGATGAATTCGCTCTTATGCCCCAAAAATCAAGACGACAAGGTCCTGCGTAAGGCTGCAAACACTCGAACTCTTTCGATCTGAGAAGCAAATTGGACTGACGCTTACGACTATGAGCTCATCAAATAGTAATTTCAGGCCAAAGGAACAATCTACTCCCTTCACCGAACTACTCTCAGCTCGGGAGTGGGGGCCAATTGATGAGGGCGGATTTGGCCCTCTAATTACATCGTGACGCATGGCATCTTGGAACAACTAGATGACACATAGACACCACCTAAGCAATGACTTGGGGTCCCAGATCGTAGTTTCTCTTCACCTTGACCTGGTGACTTGCCTTCACCGCCAACCTGGCGACCTCGACCACAACTTAGGTTAGCTAGAAGTACCTTGTCCAGGGCCGACCTATAGCACCTCGTCACTGGCCAAAGTGACCTCGATGCAAGGAGCGACCTCCCTCGAGTGCGTGCCGGCCTGACTGAGGTCCAGGTGGCAACCTATGAGACGTGCTCGCCAACAAATTTGGCATGCATATCCTAATGTTCCCAAGTTTCTTGGGAGTTGGCCCACGTATCAAATATTCCAGAGAATGGTCAACGTGCATGGTGGTTACCTCCGAGGATCTCGGACCAGTTAAGCACAACCTCCAGGAAATCTCGAATGCGGTGCGTGAAGCCTATGCCAAACAATGCCTATATAAGGACATCAACCCCCATGACTAAGGTATGCGCGATTATTTCCTCACTAGCTCTCTCTACACTTAACCTTTCAGCTCGCAACCAAGACAACACAATATTGACTGAATTATCAGAGCAACCTTGCCGGGTTAGCCACCTCGGGTCCTCTAACATTGATTCCTTGCAGGTTTCTCTGAAGAGCTACCCAACTTGACAATCAACCTAGCTTGACACCCAATCTACCCCCCATGTCGGCCTAGTCAGCTCAACATCTAAGTCCTCATCTAACAAAAATCCTCCACTTCGGCCTCTGAATCAACGACAACCTGGAAGTAATCCGAACAACACGGTGCTGCCAAAAAACCCTTCATCAAATATAAACCACAAGAAGATTTAAAGCTAAATCTTTAGGATGAAAGGGAAAAATCCACAAGTACATCATGCTTCAATTACTTATCATTGCCATGTCTGTTTTGATAAGAGTATGTGTATTTATTATATGGTCTAGACCGTCAAACTGCAACAAACCAAATCGAAATTGGAAATTTGATTTATTTTGGCCTTACAACAGTTTGGTTTCGTCTAATTTCAAAATTGAAATCAGACCAAACTGTAAACCATATCAATCCGAATTATTAATAATATATTTATTAATGTATATAACATATATAATACATATGTTTAAAAATATGTATGTATGTATTCATTTTCATACATTATTGTTGTTTGTTTCAATTTTCAACTTGTAATTTGATGCCTAAGGAGTTGTTTATCTATACTAATATAAAGTTGATGTGTGCATTGGTTTTCGTGTAGGTCATAAAAAGTTAAATTAATGCAATTTATATTTTTGCCTTCCATCAATATACTCAGGCCCGAGCCTGAGCCTATCCAGGAAATTGAAAACTGATTTTTTATTCAAGAAAAAACTATTTTATTTATATCAAATGACCTCAAAACCTAAAAAATAATGAAAGATTTCACTATTACTTAAAAAAAGTGAAGAATAATAAAGAAAAAATATTATATATATAATATATTTTTATTATATAATACATTATCAAGTCGGGTTCGGGCTCGAGCTCGGGTCTGGCATTTTTGAGAAAGCTCGAGCCCAGCCTAAAAAAAGGTCAGGCCCGGTGTTTTAGGCCCAAGTTTGCGGGTTTGAAATCCTATCCAAGCCCGACTTAGGTCAAGTCAAGCTAGGCCAGGTTGGCCTGTCAAGCTACCCGGCCCATGAACATATCTAACCCCTAAAACTAGTGTTTGAGCAATTGTAAATGAAAGTTATTTAGTAGTAATAGGTGTCACTTGTTAACATTTCAATTTGATATTTGAGTTATTTTGTTATTTATGTAGATATAGATGTTATTTGGGCTTTCTATTTGGATTAAGCCCAATAGAATGGTCATAAACCATAATGGAAACCAGACCAAATCATAATAAAGCAATTTGGTGTGGTTTGGTTTCTATACTAAAATGGTTTAGTTTGGTCTAAGAATTTTTCAAGTTGTAATTTATTGGTTTAGCCTAAGACCTTCTCTAAATTGAACCAAACCAGAACATGAACACCCCTATATAAGAGCATTATTGAAATTTTTATCATCATCACCATCATCATTTAAAATTCTCAATTCCCATGTATAATATACGAACACACTAAATGAAAAACTAAATCACATGCTTAATTTTTTAATATTTTATTTATCTTATAAATGGTTGACAACTTTATAAATTTTACACTATACTAGCGGGGTGCACGTGCGTTGCACATGTATGTTTTTGTTGTCAAAAAAATATATTTGAATTGAAGTGATTAAAATAAAATAATCTTCAACTATGAAAAAAATATATTTCCATTATATTAAAGTAGACAAATTAAACATATGTCTTGCCATGTTAAAGCTTGATTAGGAAGTTGTAACCGGTGCAAGTAACAACCATTGAAGGAATTCTTTGAATTATCAAAATTGAAGAAAATAAAAAATGACCACAAAAGCAACCAAACGAATGAAAGGCTTATTTTTAGGGATGAAAGGGTGTGCTTTTTAAACTTTGAAATCTTACTTTTGTATAAGCAATGTTGTACTGGTGCCTTTTTGTTTGAAAATACTTAATACTATAAAGGACCTTGTAGGCCATGCACCTACTAATAGGGGTGAGCATGGGTTGGTTCGGTTCAGTATAGTTTCATGGTAGAACCTAGAACCTACCCTATAGGGTTGGTTCCAAGTTTTTGGAACTAGAACCTACCCTATAGGGGTTGGATCCAAGTTTTTGGAACTAGAACCTACCCTGTGAAGGTCTGTTCAAGGGTTGGTTCTGGTATTGGTGGTTTTGAGGTCGGTTCCAAGGTCTACCCATGGAACTTGTTCTTTGTTTACTCTCCCCATTGAGAAAAAAGCATGTTCTTTAAAAACTTGATTTTCAATAAATGGTATATATATTTTAAAACTTATATTATCTCTATTGATTAAATTAAGTAAGTTAATATGTAGACTATTACTATATGGTTCAAAACTTATAATTTAAATTTAAATTTTGTAAATATTACCTTTTACATTACTTATTATACACATACAAATATTAAGATGAAAACAAATGGTCAAATTTATACTACTATAAAATATACAAATGTTCTCATAATATTTCTATAATTTTGGTTGGACAAAAATTGCCCTCTTATTTAATATTTTCTGAAGTATAAATAAGGACAAAACAAGTATTTCATGTGTTTAATAAAACATATTTAAAGACTGAAATTGCTCTTCACATGTATAATAAACATATTTAAGCTGATTATCACAAAGTCTTTGCAAGTCCTAAACCCCATTTTACCTAACCTAATTTCCTGATCTTCTTCCTCTATCAGATCTCTGGGTCATTAGATATTTGGGAAATGCTAAAGGTTATGGGTTCGAAATTTAAGGGTGCATCTTGAGAAAATGATTCAAAGCCCACCAACACATTGATGGATAGCTAAAGACACGAGCTTAGCTACATTCACAAAGCATTTCAGAAAATATGGAGAGATAATCAATTCAGTGATAATGAAAGATCGAAACATCGAGCAACCAAGGGATTTTGGGTTTATTACTTATGCTGATCCATCAGTTAAGATTATAGAAGAGACCCATGTTATCAATGTTAAACAACTTGAAATTAAAAGAACCATACCTAAGGGCTCTGTACAATCTAAGGATTTTAAAAGAAAGAAGATTTTTGTTGGTGGGGTGTCAACAATTGTCGCTAAAGACAAGTTCAAAATGTTCTCCAAGCATGGGAAGGTGGTGGATCATCAGATCATTCGTGATCATGCAATCAATCATTCTCGAGGCTTTGGATTCATTATATTTGACAATGAACAAGTTGTAGATGATATGTTAGCCAAGGGTAATATGATTGATCTGGCAAGCACCTAGTGAGTTTAATGAAATGGTTATTCAGGAAGTCGTTATGTACACCAATATGGTTTTACTTCATATTGCAACATGCAACTTCTAATTAAAAAAAAAGGTAAAAACAAGTATTTTATAACATGCTTGATAAAACCTATTTAAAGATTGAAATTATTGAAAATAATTTCTCAACATGAATGGTAATTGAAAGTGCCCAAAGATCAAAGTATATTTAATATTTCACTCCTCTATCATTATTAGTAAATGATATATTACAAGTGTCTTTCTATTTCATGTATAATTATCCTAAATTGTCATTGAATCATGTGTTCTCAATTGGTTGTTGCATTGAATGAATAATGAGTTTTTTTTTTATTTAAGGTAAATTGCTGAAACCTCCCATGAAATTTTTGACCAATGTCTCCTTTAAAATTTGGTAATTGCAATCATTTCCCCTAAACTTTCTGGCACAGTTGTAAGTAGGCCCCTTGTTAGAATCCTCTAATAATAGACACAAGAATGTTCAAAATACCCATGCTGTTACTATTGAAGATGATTTTTATAGAAAAACAATACAAACTTTATGAAGAAAAGAAAAGAGTAATTGCATGGGTATTTTGGGCAATGTCATATCTTTTGTTAGAGGATTCTAATAGAGAGGGTCTATTTACAACTGTGTTAGAAAGTTTAGAGGAGGTGATTGCAATTACCAATTAGCAATTTATCCCTTCTTTTTAATTGGCAATGCTAAGTATTCAATTAATGCCAAGTTAACATCGAATGACCAAATCCTGGTTATAGTTTAATTGGTCATCAACCTTCTCAAAGGGCCAAAAAGAAATAAGCAATTATGCCAAATTGGGAATTGACTTGCACACTTGTAGAATTATTCCAATCATCCATTTCTATAGCTTTCAAAAAGATCATCATTTTTTTTTTGTATAAGATACATTACAATGACCCGTTTCAATGCTTATTTGTTTCTATGAACTGACACTATTCACTCTAATTTTAGGGATATGCTTAGCTTTACAAACATGGGGTTAGGGATATTGATGGATAGGGATGATCATTTATGATCTAGTTCAGCCCGACATGCTCAATTTGCAAATTCTTAGGCCTAGGCAATCAAATTTCTCTCAAGCCTAGTCTAGATCAAACTCACGTCAAGCCCGCACATAATGCAAGTGGGGCTCGGGCCAAGCAAACCCTGTGTTTGATAAATCCGACCATCCCAAAAGTCGTATGTATATTTAACATATATACTATAATATTGGTATAATGGCGAGTTAACAGTCCAACCTTTTAAACCAAATAGGAAACCCTGCATGTCAATTAAATAATAAATAATTAAAAAGATAAAAATACAAAAAATATAAAGTATATACATTTTGTAAAAAAACATTTGAGCACATCTCTTATGCTTTTTTTATGAAGGATAACAATAAGCTATAGTAATTAAGAAAAAAAGGGAGAATGAACAAACGAAAAGCAGAGCCCTTTAAACTTAAGGTAGAAATGCATAATTAAAATGTTCTCTAAAAAGACCAAAATTTGCCAATGAGTGAGCTGCTATGTTACATTTCCCTGAATCCATCTCTAGGAAGTCAATATATCTACAACTAGGTCCCTAGCCTAGTTGAGTAGATACTTACATGAGACCTTGGAAGCTAGCCACCTAATTGTATTTGCAAAATCTCCCTCAATCATAAATGGACTTTAACCTTAGTAGTTTAGCTATTTGAAGACTAGGGAGCAAGGCTAGGATCTCTACTTTCGTGGAACTTGTAATCCCAATAAGCCCACTAAAATCCCAAAAGGTTCTACCTCAAATTGGCCAAAAACACTCCCCTACACCAACGAAACTGGGCTTACCCAAGGACCTACCATCAAATCTAAGAATGATGCCATTTGTGTCAAGTGAGGGTTGCCTACTAACTACTAAGAGTGCAGGGGGAGAAAGGAGATGTATGCAAACAGATGAAACTAGGTTCATTTTTATATCTTCCACACTAATTCCCATGAACTTCTTACTACTAGAAGCCAAAATTACAACAACTCACTATGTGATCAAGAATCTCCTTGAAAGATTTGCTATTTTTCTTAAAAATGTATAGGTTGCAGTCCCTCCAAATGGTCCACATGATAGCTTGACGAACAAAATTCCAATATAATTTCCCTCACTTTTCTAAGCCTCCATGCCTCCATTGGGAAATCAGATTGCAGACATGATTCAAACTAACTCAATTCAAATTAAAAAGAATAAATAAAGACTAGACCTTTTTGCTCACACTACAATACACAAAAATGATTTGCCGAAGTGTGAGCACTCCAAATTCTGTGATCTAACTGATTGGGTAAGATGCAAACTTCAGAAAGAAAGGACTTTAAGTGATAAAGGTCCAAATTTTCATGGTCTCTAAGTGTTTAACACCAATTAAAGGTCAATTGACAATTGAGTTAGAATTTGACATAAAGCTTAAAATTGTGCTTTCAAGGTTGAGGGAAAGATGAAAAAGACAGGGGAATCACAAGGCTAAAGGACTACTAACCCACTACATATCTATCCAAAATTTAACTTGGGAACCATTACCTACTAAGTATTTGATGTGGTTAAAAACCAATGGGTAGAATTTAGTTATACCTTTCTAGATTGAATGAGCCCAAATTTTATTTGTGTGGAGGGTTGCTATCCCTCCCATTGGGATGTAACTAAGTGTTAAGATTATCTTGCTTAGTTGGAAACAAAAATATGTGTGAAAAATAAGATATTTTTTATACTAATAATGATAGTGGAATACACTAAAGTTGACCCAAAAGTAAACTGGTTTTCCCATGTATGAAAGTGGTGGGACATTTCAAACCACCTAGGTCATATGGGTCATTCCATGATGTTATAATTAAATAATAAAAATTTAAAAAGTAAATAGAAATACAGTAGATCATAAATAAATAGAAATTATATAGAAAAAATATGGGCACATATTTAATATTATGTATTCATCATATCAAGAATATAAATATGATAAATAAAAAATATTTTTATTAATGATGGAAATAGAATGGTTCAAATAGTTGGGTCACCACATTATTAGCCAAGCTAATGGCTTTTTATGAGCAAGTAATTTGATGATAAATGGACCCAAAGTACAGGTGTGATTGGTTAATTAGTTGATTTGACCATGAGTATTAAACATGTCTTTAATATTATATATTCATCATATTAAACAAAAATATGTCTAAAAATGAGAATTATTGTGATTAATGATAGACATAGGAAGAATATAAAAAAGAAAATAAAAGAAAATAAATGTATCATCTATAGCTTGTTGGCTTGGTGAAATAGATCATTTGTTTCATCAATATACACTATGCTTGGATTACTTATATTTCTTACATGGGTTTTGCTAAGAACACTAAATTGTAATTATTGTTCTTGTTTTTCTTTTTTTTTTTGTTATTGTATTGTTATTATTATTGTCATTTGAAGCTATCACAATATCACGTTCAATGTATGTGCACATTTACTAGTCACTTAAAGTAACTCAATAGTCAAGTGGGACCATAGCCTTTGTAATCATGAGTGCTTGGATTCAAATCTTCACATCTACAAAAGTATTCCAGGGTTTATTTCAAGGCAAGTTCAGTTCCAAGGCAGGTTCTACTAAGGTCAATCCTGTCAATGCCAACCAAGGCCGGTTCATGGGGTCGGTTTTAGTAGGGTAAACCCCTAGACCCTAGAACCAGCCTGGGTGGGGATTGATTACAAGAGTTTGGAACCAGAAGACCCTACCCTGTAACAGATCGGGTAGGATTGGTTCAAGGTCGATTCCATTCGTTTCCGGGTAGAACCTATTTGCTCACCCCTACCCACTAAAATACTTTGCATTTCCATCTTTTCTTTCTTTTTCCCCCTCTCAATTGCTTCACAAATGTGTGATTATTTTCGTTCTAGGTTGATTGGAGAAAGACATTACCTAATATTGTTTCTAGTTATCGAGGGCCTTGGGAGGGTGGGTTGGATACAATCATAACCTTTGTGCCATTTTTTACACAAAGTGGTCACTCTTAAACTTGAAGTGTTCTCACAATTGATAGTCCAGCATTTTACCATTACACCAGCATAAAATCGTTCCATATGAAACTATTCATCATTTTCATTCACCAGCCCAATTTAGTGTTTAAGATTCAAAGAATGCTTTGTAATATGATCATTATTCATGAGAACAAAAAGAGAAGTCAAATCATATTTACAAATTAAAGAAATTAAAACCAATCAATATTGATATAAGAAAGCTGGACCAGTAGATGGGCTAGGGCAAGAATTAGACTATTTCACCCAAATGCAAATGTATTCATAATATAAATGGGACCGGATCTAGTAGGCACATTAAAGTAAGCACGTTAGAAGAGCACTTGATAAACAACCGTCAAAAGTGGACATTAATCTTTTTCAAGGGTGGGGTGAGGGTATTTTAAGGGATAGGTGTCAAAAAAATTTTCAAGTACTCGTTGAACGTGCTTACAACTTCGTGCCTACCTCATCCAAACCCTATATAAATAGCCACAAAGTTAATACAAAGAAGCTTTATGGGGAAAGTAAATGAAATCATTGAGTATGGGGAAAGTGAAATGCAAAAAATTAAGCTTTATGCTAGGTAATAATTTTTTCTCTAGCCAATAGATTCTAATAGGATAGCCTTCAAAAAAATTTTTTTCTAGACAAAATGGATTTCCTTTTTCTTACTAAAAAAAAGGTCCTTTTAATTGCCAATGAACAAGCTTACTAAGGGAACTCAGGGGACGTTCTTTTTTCAGATTTTGAGAGGGGGGAAGTTGGTCAATGGGATTTTTGTTTCAATTGACCAAGAATCCCATGTTCTTTTTTCAAATTTATGTAGGGACTAGGGAAAGTTTAATTTACTGGGTATCACTTACCTAAGTGATACCCATCTCCTAGGTGGATAAATAACTTTCCCACCTAAGGGAAAAGTTGCCAGCACTTGAATGGGACAAAAATGCCCCTTTTACTAATGATTTTTTATAGATAAAATGGTCATTACCTTATTTACATGAGAAATAAAAGAACGTGGGTAAATGCACTTACCTGGGCAAGTGTTTCTCAAGAAAAACTTACCCAGGTAACTGCATTTACCTGGGTAAATAACTTAGTGAAAAGCGAACGGGGCCTTAGGGAAATCGAAATGGATTTATAAAATTTGGGCAATTGAAAAGCTACAGAAGTCCCTAAAAATATCGGTATAATGTTCTAGCAAGCTATTTAGGTAGTTTTCATGGGTGAATATAATTTGTTCCATGTATAGACAACATGAAAAGGGAAAAAATATAAATCTAATGGGAGAAAGCTTTGGATTTTTTGCATATATGTCAGAAAATGTTAACGAAACTTTGTACACTCTTTTCTTAACAATAAAACAACAAGTTGATTGAAATATTATTTAGAAATCATTTAGCTTTGTCTTTTCTAGTTTTGTTTTTATTTATATGCTTTTTATATTATTCATTAAGAGGGGAACCAAGTAAGGTTGAGCCAAACAATTAAGTTTGATGCCGTGGAAGTTCACCCAATTTGATAAACTACTCATAACCCGACATGCTTTGGGTGAAGCGAAAAGACTTGGTTGAATTTAAACATATAAAGAACCTAATTCACAACAAACAATCACCGATGCCTAGCAATGGGCACAAAGCTCATCAACTCCTAAAGCAATAAAGAATGGTGCAGAAAAAAAAAAAAGTGAAAATTCTAGTTTTAGGGTTTATGAGGTATTACCATCAATGATAATTTCCAAAGTGGCCATTTTATTTCACCATGGCTGCTTCACAGCTTGTAGTCTATTGCTGAATAAACAAATTGTAATCCTCAGTCGTGATATCTTACCCATGTTATGAACCTGGTGCCATCCTCTTCTTATTTGTAAAACAATACAAAAGTTCATAGATATCACCAAGAAACTGAGAACCCTAACCAGCAACCTCAAAATTGCCACAAGAAGCCCATTGAAAGAAAAAAGGGAGAGGGGGAGAGAAATATTTAGACTAGCTAGCTAGTTGCTATTACATTAAGAGTCAAAAATGGTTGGGAGATTGGAGGAAGGAAACGTGTAAGCGTACCGAAAGCAGAGCAACAAACAGAGAATTTGGATGCTGCAATTTTCGATCTAGCGCAAAAAAACCATTACTTCATCAATGCTACAAGTTTCAATCTCTCTGTTCCTTGCTTCTCAACCTTCTCCACAAGGCAAAAACGAATTTGGATGTCCTTGTATTCATTTTAGGGCACTTGTCTCTCTTGTGTGCAGGGTAATAAATAAATGGTCGAGAATTTACTAATTTAATTAGTTGTCAATTTATTCAAAGTTGTATTATTAATAGGTAAAATTGGAAATAAAAATCAGGGTGGTCGAAAAAGATAAATTGTTCATTCTCATTTTTAATAACGGTAGGTATAGGTATAGGTATATAATATATATAATATAATATAATATTGGGAAACCACATCTCCATCTAACCGTAACCTCCACATCTCTACGGAACCTCTTCTTGCATGCATGTGTAGTTTCCTAGATGTATTTGGATAGTTTCCCGGATTTCTTTGGAAACTTGTACTTAGTATTTTCCTACTGAAACTAAATCTCCTAGGCGTAGGAAATTGTATATATATAGGCTGTACTTTGTGTAATGAAGAACAACAAAATTCCTCAGAGTTTTCTCATGGTATCAGAGCGAGAAACAGGAGCGAGAGGTCTGTGTTCTGAGACCTCTAGAGATCAGTAGCGGCAGCGATGTTGCTCGGCGCCGACAGAAGACAGACTCGAGACTTCCATCGAAAATAGAAAGAAGAGAAGTTCCACTGTTCGTCTCGGTATCCAGAGCAAAAGCAGAACCAGACTCCAGAGAGATAGAGATCGCGAATCCTCCCAAGGCTGCAACCGGTGGTTCCGTTACGAGTTCCGTTTTTGCAGTTCAGACAAGAAGAGATTGAGAATCCTCCCAAGGCTGCAACCGACGGTTTTGTTCCGAGTTCCGATTTTCGTAGTTTAGACAAGAACTCTGCAGAGTTCTTCGGTTCCTCTTCTTCTTCTACAGTCACCTTCTACAGCCTCCGGTTTTCTTCCGAAGGATCAGAACAGTGCGCACCAGTGCACACCAGCGATTCAGAAGGCATCTTGACGGTTTTTCCATTATGTTAGGTGGAGGTGAAGACAGCAGAAAAGGTGCAGGGAAAGACACGACCATCTTCTCGCCGTACTACTTGCATTCGTTTGACAATCCTGGAATGATCATCTCACCCGTTCAGTTAAAAGGTGAGAACTATGAGAAATGAGCAAGATCCATGAGAAACACCCTTAGAGCAAAGAGAAAGCTCGGGTTAGTTGACGGAACGTTGGGTAAACCAACAGATGATTCGACCGATATCGAAGATTGGTGGATGGTGAATTCGATGCTGGTTGCATGGATTTTCAATACAATCGAACCAACCTTGCGATCTACAATATCATATACAGAGAGTGTGAAAGACTTGTGAGAGGATCTGCGACAGAGATTTTCTATCAGGAATGGACCTCGAGTCCATCAATTGAAGGCAGAAGAGAGGGTACATCAGTTCTTGATGGGCCTTGACAATGCAACTTATGGCACCGTGCGTTTGAATATTTTGAGCATAGAGTCATTGCCGAGTTTGAACCATGTCTATGCACTTGTCATTCAAGAGGAAAGGCATCAAAGCATAGCCAAGAGTAAAGAAGAACGAAATGATGCTGTGGGTTTTGCGGTACATGTAAGTGCTAGTGCAAAAGCAGCTGTTGCATGTACAAAGGGTAAAAACGTGAGTTGTACACACTGTGGAAAATCCGGACATGAAGCAAAGGATTGCTTCTAGGTGATCGGATGTCCAGAATGGTGGGGAGATAGACTGCGCTCCACCGGGAAAGGAGCATGCCTTGGGCAAAGTGGTTCGAGCGTGTGTGCCGGCGGACGAGGACGAGGAAACAAGGTAAGAGCAAACGCTACCCAAGCAGCGGGAAGTGAGACTGGAGAACAGAAGGTTGGAACCACAAATGATCATGACCGTAGCGGGTTTCCAAGACTGAGTGGAGATCAATGGACAACACTTCTCAATATTCTGAATTCACATAAATCTGAAAGACTTTCCGGTAAGAAAAGTTCTACTGATTGGATAATTGATTCCGGGGCGTCACACCATATGACTAGAGAAATTAATTTATTGATTGGTGTTTGGAATATTACACTGTGTCCGGTGGAACTTCCCAATGGGAAGCAAACTACTGCAGTGAAGGAAGGGAGTTTGCATTTGGGTGGAAATATTTATTTACATCATGTGCTTTTTGTACCAAGAATGAACTGCACCCTTATTTCCGTAGCTAAATTATTGCAAAAGATAAATTGTACTGTTACTTTTACTGACAAGTGCGTGATATAGGACCAAACCTCGAGGACTCTGATTGAAGCGGGTGAGCAGTGTGATGGGGTTTATCATTTTAGAGGAGCAGCATCGGTTCGAGCAAATAGAACAGGTAGAATGAGTGAGTGGGAGTTGTGGCATTGCAGATTAGGGCATCTGTCTGAACATATATTTTCTTCTCTTCCTAAAGTAGATAAATTAAACAGTAGACCTGAAAGAGATAAGCCATGTGATGTTTGTTACAGAAACAAACTAGGAAAGTTTTTCCTGAAAGTAAACATAAAGTTGATGAATGTTTCTCTTTAATTCATTATGATACATGGGGTGCTTATAAAGTACCTGCCTCTTGTGGTGCTGTTTACTTTCTAACCATTGTTGATGATTATTCTCGTGCTGTGTGGATTTTCCTGTTACTTGAAAAAACTGAAGTAGCACATATTGTTGAGAATTTTTGTGCAATGGCAGAACGCCAATTTGGCAAGCAAGTCAGAGCTGTTCGAAGTGATAATGGAACCGAGTTTAAAGGCTTGAAGTCATACTTTGAGACTCATGGCATTCTACATCAAACTTCCTGTGTTGGAACACACCAACAGAATGGTCGAGTGGAAAGAAAACATAGGCATATTTTGAATGTTGCAAGAGCATTGAGGTTTCAAGCAGGTTTACCTATTCGGTTTTGGGGGGGAGTGTGTCTTGACCGTTGGATACTTAATAAATAGGACACCTTCTTCCGTACTTGGTGGGAAGACTCCGTATGAGGTACTGTTCGGGACGACACCTCAATACGAACAAATAAGAGTGTTTGGCTGTCTCTGCTATGCTCATTGGAGTCATCGAGATAAGGATGAGTTTGGAGCGAGGAGTAGGAAGTGTGTTTTTGTTGGCTATCCCTACGAAAGAAAGGTTGGTGCGTATATGATGTTGAGAACGGTGAATATTTTGTCTCCCGCGATGTAGTCTTCCATGAAAACATATTTCCATATGTCGGTGGTTTGGAAGTAACTCTTGAAGACAACCCTAGCCCGGCAATTGCGGCCGTAGTTGATGATGATGTCTTTCACAGCCATAGGGGACATAAAGACAGGGGAGTGCCAGAGATGATATTTGTGCAAATGATAGGGAGAGCTTTCAAAATACTCATAGAGGAGAGGATGAGCAAGGCAATGGAGGGGGTGTGCAGGAAGTGGAAGCTAATGACGGAGAGGACGGAATTAGTGTGGATCCAACACCACAAACAACATCAGAAGAGCAACTTGGCAGGAGACATCGATATCGCACGCCGTCTGTTTTGTTAAAACCCTATGTAACCTACACTACTCGATGTTTGAAAGACCCCATTCACACTCAAGCCAACTCTGAATCAAAGCCCTCGGGTACAACTCCCTATCCCATAGCAAATTATGTGACATGTACTAACTTCTCTGCTAGACATCAAGCTTTCTTAGCTGTAGTCACTGCAGGAGCCGAGCCTACCAGTTTTTCTGAGGCAGTAAAAAAGTGAGAAATGGAGAGAAGTTATGAGGATGAAAATTTAGGCTCTGGAGGATAATGGTACATGGACATTGGAATCTCTACCTCACGGAAAAAAGGCAATAGGGAGTAAATGGGTTTATAAGATCAAATATAATTTAGATGGGACGATTGAATGGTATAAGGCGTGCCTAGTTGTTCTCGGGAATAGACAGGTTGAAGGGTTAGATTACAATGAGACTTTTGCTCCGGTGGCCAAGCTGACGATAGTCTGAACCTTCTTAGCCGTGGTGGTTGCTAGGAACTGGGAGTTGCATTAAATGGATGTACATAATGCTTTCTTACATGGAGATTTGAATGAGGAAGTATACATGCAGTTGCCGCTAGGATTTGCATCTAAGGGTCGAACAAAAGTGTGCAAACTGAAGAAATCTCTCTATGGACTACGTCAAGCTCCCAGATGTTGGTTATTGAAGTTAACAATGGCCTTGATACAGTTCGGGTTTGTCCAATTGTATCCTGGCTACTCTCTGTTCACATATTGCAAACACAATGTTCGTTTGCACATGCTGATATATGTTGATGACCTGATTATTGGGGGAAATTATATTGTTGCCATTGTAAGATTCAAAAAGTACCTCCATCGATGCTTCCATATGAAAGATCTGGGTCTACTCAAATATTTCCTAGGGATTGAAGTAGCTCGTGGCCCTGAGGGAATTTTCTTGTCTCAATGGAAGTATGCCCTAAACATCATCTTGGAATGTGGACTCTTGAGAGCCAAACCAACATCCGTACCCATTGAACAGAATCATCATCTTGCGTTGGCAAAAGGCGCTCTTTTGGAAAATCCGAATCAGTATCGACGATTAGTGGGACAGTTGATCTACTTAACCATTACACGACCTGAGTTATGTTATTGTGTTCATATCCTAGCTTAGTTCATGCAAAGTCCACGACAAGAACATTGGGAGGCAGCTCTGCGCGTAGTGCGTTATATCAAAGGATATACAAGGTATATTGTTTCGTTCTGATAGCGATCTGCTTCTATATGCTTATTGCAACTCTGATTGGGCAAGCTGCCCATTGACGCGATGGTCGTTGACTGGCTACTTTGTTCTACTGGGGCAGTCGCCGATTTCTTGGAAAACAAAAAAACAACATACCGTGTCGCGCTTCTCTGCAGAAGCCGAATATCATTCGATAGCTACAACAAGCTGTGAGCTTAAGTGGATGAAGAAATTTCTTTTGTCTTTTGGGGTGGCGCATGATGAACCTGCACGATTGTATTGTGACAATCAGGCAGCCTTGCACATATCCGCGAATCCGGTGTTCCACGAGCGGACAAAGCATATTGAGGTCGACTGTCATTTTGTTCGCGATGAGATACGGCATGAGAACATTGTTACTTGCCATGTTCGAACCACAGAGCAGTTGGCTGATATTTTGACAAAGGCTCTAGGAAAAGAGAAATTCGCATATTTCCTTGGCAAATTGGGCATTCATAATCTTTATGCGCCAACTTGAGGGGGAGTATTAGGAAACCACATCTCCACATAACCGTGACCTCCACATCTCCATGGAACCTCTTCTTGCATGCATGTGTAGTTTCCTAGATGTATTTGGATAGTTTCCCGAATTTCTTTGGAAACTTGTACTTATTTTCCTACTGAAACTAAATCTCCTAGGCGTAGGAAATTGTATATATATAGGCTGTACCTTGTGTAATGAATAACAACAAAATTCCTCAGAGTTTTCTCATATAATATGTATAATGATTAAAAGAAAATTAGAAGAGATATTATTTTCCTATTATTACTAATCATTTTTTAAACATTATTTCATATGTAATAAATTAAGAATAATTTACTAAAGTTTCTATTTTCTAACAATAACATATATATATATATATACACCAATCCAAAGTTTAAATTAGAGATGTATTCTTATTAAAAACTAAAAAGGACATGTCAATGAAAATATACCCGTTCTGTTCACACACTTCATATCGTCTCAAATATCAAATTTACCCTATTCGGCTATTCCTTTAACACATTCAATAAGAAGAATAGCTTTACCAAAACTAGTGATTAGGCATACACAGAGAGAAACAAGAATGGTGCAACTTGAATACATGTGCTAATGTTCTATCATCTTGAGTGGGTTCTCTAGCTTTGTCTGCCATTGAATAACAAATCTACACTTTATGGCTGGTATCCAACTATCCACAATTAGACAGACAAACATGAATCAGCTCTTGTTGATATAAAGGGAAAAGGCGCAGCGTGGAAGTTTCAGGCCAATAGACAATGAAACTTTTGTGATTCTAAAGTGAATGCCAATAGGAGTTTGTGCCATGCATGCCGTATTCTGTAAATTTCTCATGGCATTACAATGATTTAAAGCACTTTTTTATAGAAATCAAAAAAACCAAATCTTATGGATATAATTTTTAATCTTCTGTTTAATATTGTGGATGTTTATTTAAACGGTGTTTTTGGAACCAGTGCTGTTTCTTGAGAGGCATTTTCTCAGAAAATGGTGTTGCATATGCATGTTACTTTTTTAGAAAATGTTTTCTCAACTTTTGTATATGGTACCATTATTGTTGCTGCCATATGCATTTTTCAATGCCATGTCATATATTATTTCTAGCAATAGTAAAAAAAACGGGAAAACACCAAAAGAAGGCATTTTCTCAGACCCCTCCTTTCTCGATTTCTAAGGTATGGCCTGAGAAAATGTTTTTTTTTTTTCCCGGAAAAATGGCAAACTAAAATGCAGAAGTGTTCCCAAAAAACAGATTTCTAATGTAGTGCTTATGTGGCATTGTTTTCTGAGGAAACATCATTGATGCTAAACACCTACTTAGTATGTGTTTGATTCCATTTATGTTTATTGGCCCACTTTAAATGTTTTTCACTTTTGTTTGGTTAAGTTTAATTTAGACATTTCAAGAAACACCCCTTTACACTTCAGCAACAATAAACGTTTTTCCATTTCATGCTGTTTGGTGGGACGTTTCAAGAAACAACCATAGGTATGTTTCAGTGTGACAATTTCATTGTGGTAGTCAATTAAATGGTCCAAATTACATATGCTTCAATTTGCAAGACCGATTTTCAGATCCAACGTTTAATATTTACTCAGACTGCAATGGTATTCTCATGAATTGTGATTTGAATGGTAATAAAAGGGTTGGTTCTGCTTTTCGAACAGTCTCACAATGCTACCTGCTAACTTGCACCCGGAGAGTCAGTTCCCCCCTCGTATATTTCTGGGAACAGTGTTTGTGGTTTGTGCTTCTATTTGTGTGTGCAAGTGCAAAACAGTTGGGGCTTCTAATTAATTGTCTGAACAGTTCAGGAAGCTTACAGGTTTACATACAGTATAGATAGAATAAATTCAAAACAATCTCACAGTGTGCAACACAGTTGTGTTTATTGATCCCTATCAGTTGTAGGACTGGTTTCTGGGAGATTTATTCTTTTAATGATCATTCTGGCAAGAATGAGTTGCAAAATTTTGAGAGGATGATTTCTCTGATTCAATTCTAAATAGGGAGTTTAAAAAAAAAAAAATCTATTGTCTAAAATTTCAATGAAGTTAAATAACCAGCATTGCCCCTTATTTTGAGTGCTGTAAAAGAAGTTTATAACATCATACATTCAGTAAACCTTCCCTCTAGGAAATTGCCAAACTGCAAAGTGGCTGACTTATTTGACCTCTCCTACAGAACTTGAGCTGATTTTGTTGGCATATTCCATCAGATTTAGGATTGTATCTTTATCTCCTTAATTCTATGAGATATAGTTCCACTCCAACTATCTATACATATTTTTCTTTCCTTGTGGGTTTCCAATGTAGGTTGCCGACCTGCTCTCTAGTTGTATCTTTAGCTCTATTATAAATAGGTTGTAACCTGTTGAATGGAGATTATCAAGAAATATTATTCTCCCATATATCTTCTTTGCTCTTTCGTATCATGGTATCAGAGCTGTGATCCACGTCTTCTTGCTTCCTCTGCGGTTCTCGTTTCTCTTCTGCAATTTCTTTTTTTATTTGGTTTGAGTTCGGTGGTCTCTTCCGCGTCTTCATGCTCAACGGTTCTGCAATTTTCTTCTTCCCCGTTCGAACGAAGACAACCAGTGGCGGCAATATCTCTCGCTCCCGGCCATTCACTTTTCATCTCTCATTCTCTCTTTCCAATGAAATAAATCAGACGAGCACTGTTCATCGTCTTCCACCTCTCGACAGATGCGGTGATCAGCGGTGATTCCCTCCCCTCCAGCCTTGATCTCCCCTGCTCATCAGACGAGCACTGTTCTTGATCTCCCCTGCTCTCACTCTGCATCCCCGCGGTTCAACTTAACAACGGCATTGGTACGAGGAAGTCGACGTAATCATCGACAGAAGGCAAACAAGCCGTCGAAAACGGGGCAGATTATCTCCTATCCTCTCCAAAACTTTAATCGCGTGCTTCCTATCGGAATTCGTAAGAATGATCTTTTTTTGGTTGATGCTTCATAAAAGAGCTCGTAATTGAGGATCTAGTTTGATCGCTTCATAGGGCAACCTTCCGTGCACGAAACCGTGGTAGTCGTTGGCGTCGATGTCATAGTCTAGAAATCTCAAGCCGGCAAGAGAGCTCTCATATGTTTTGAAAAGCTCCATTCGTAGATTGGATGCTTTAACCTCTGCAAATCCGCATTTCTTCACAAGAAATTCTTCGCCGACATTGAAGCGCTTGAGGTGGCAGGCGTGTGTGTGGTCGAGGAGAGTCTCGGGTTTTACGGATACGAAGAACTCGACAGGACCAGCAAGATAAGGGCGGTTGACCTCCATACGACGGTGAAGAGAGTAGTGTAGGAGTCCCTTATTGAAGGCTCGTAGAAATAGCACCCTCTCCGCTTCTTCTGCATCTGGCCCTCCTGGGAGAGAAGCGCTCCCCGCTGCTTGAATGAAGCATGCAGCCCATGTGAGCAGAACCGAAACTTGTGTTTAAGGTCAGTTTTAAGAATTTCTCATGACTTAAAATTCAGCGTTTCTCCTCATGGATTCATCTGAAGCTGCTCAACATATTTCTCATCCCATCACTRTTAYCTTYGATGGCTYAAATTATGATTTATGGTCCCAAGAGATGCGCAGTTTTCTCAAGGGACGCCTTCTATGGCGGTATGTGACTGGTGAGATACCCAAACCCAATAAAATTGCTGATGAAACAGAGGATAAATTTGCTGAATGAATAGAAAAATGGGATGGAAAAAATCATCAAATATTGACCTGGTTTCGCAATACTTGTATTGCAAGCATCAAGTTGGAATTTCACAGATATGACTCTCCTAAAGAGATATGGGATTTCTTACAAGCTCGTTAATCTATTTCTGATGATGTGCATCAGTTTTAACTCTATAGGCATCTTCACCGTATAAAGCAGCAACCTAAACAGACCATTCACAGTTATGCCTCTGAATTAGAAGTTCTTTGGGATCAGTTGACACAGTGTGAACCTGAATGGGATAGTACCTCTGCGGCCACTACTTATTCCAAGCTTCGCGATTGCCAACGTGTTTGGCATCTTCTGATGACTCTCAGGGATGAGTATGAACCTATTAGCGGTACTCTACTTCATCGTAGCCCATTGCCCTCCCTTGAAGTTGTGATCAAAGATTTGTTCTCTGAAGAAACTCGACTAAAAACTCTTCGAGATGAGCGATCCTTACTATCTACTGATGTTGTTCTTGCTACTCCGGGTACATCTAATACTTCTTCAACTTCCTCTAAATCTTCAAAACGGAGTTTCTGCAATTACTGCAAAAAGACTGGTCACACTATTTCTGAGTGTCGCCGCCTACAAGCGAAAAAGGCATCTAGACAAAAGTCCTTATCCATGGGTTCTCAGGCTTCGAGTTCTACTGCCACTGCTGCCACAAATAATTCTTCTGATAACACCTCTCCAAAATTTTCTCTTCAAGATCTCCAAGCCCTTCTTCACCAGCTCCAACCTGCTTCTGGTATGCCTTCTAACTCAGTATTGTCCGTCACTCCAGGTACTACCTCATCAGGGTATTTTGATTCTGCCTGTCACAATCATATGACATCCAATTCATCATTGTTTACTTCCAAGTCCCAACCTTCTATTGCACCAATTGTTCATACTGTCGATAGTTCAACCCTAACTGTCAAAAGTATAGGAACTATTTCAACACCTCATTTGTCACTACCTAATACTTTTTTGGTACCTCAATTATCTCTAAATCTTATATCTGTTGGACAATTATGTGAACTTGGTTTTGACATACATTTCTCAAGTCGCGGTTGTACTATGCAGGATCCACGGACAGGGAAGATCATTGGGACAGGCCGTAAGGTTGGGAGACTGTTTGAGCTATCATCTCTTTAATTACCATCTCTTGCTGCTGCTGTCACTTCTAGCATTTGGAATTCTCGTCTTGGACACATTTCCACCTTTAGGTTAGGATCTTTAATTTCTAATGGATGTTTGGGTCCTGTTAAAACAACACCCCTTGATTGTGTTTCTTCTCATCTTTCTTAACATCATGCTTTGCCTTTTAATATAAGTGATTCTGTTTCCTCTACACCTTTTGATTTTATTCATTCTGATATTTGGGGACCTTCACCTCATAATACCATGGGTGATTCGCGTTATTTTATAATTTTCGTTGATGATTTCTCTCGGTATACAAGGATTTATTTCATGCGTAATAAATCTGAATTACCTGCAATTTATATTCAATTTGCCACCATGATCAAAACTTAATTTTCCTCTATCATCGAGATCTTTCACACTGATAATGCCATGGAATATCGAGATTCTATCCTTACCCAATTTCTTTCACAAAATGGAACCATCATTCATAGATCTTGTCCCAACACCTCTCAACAAAATGGGCGTGAAGAACGAAAGCATAGGCATATTCTTGATACTGTCCGCGCTTTTTTAATCTCTTCCTCTTGTCCTGAGCGTTTTTAGGGGGAGGCAGCCCTCACTGCTGTTTATACCATCAATCGCATTTCTTCTCCTATTATTGGTAACATTTCTCCTTATGGATAGTTGTATGGCCATTGCCCTGATTACCAATCTCTTCGTGTATTTGGTTGTGCTTGTTTTGTTCTATTACAACCTCATGAACATACCAAATTGGAACCAAAAGCACGTTTATGTTGTTTTCTCGGGTATGGTATTGAACATAAAGGATATCGGTGTTGGGATCCTCTTTCCCAACGACTTCGCATATCTCGTCATGTTACCTTTTGGGAACACAAAATGTTCTCAAGTCTCTCACCATTTCGAGTTACCACGACATCTTCATATTTTTTTATTGATCCTACTATTTCGCTTTTTCCTGAATATTTACCTGCAGGTCTGACTACTTCTTCCTCTGATAGCTCTAATAGTACTGCACAACCTGCAACCTCTCCTAATGCATCTACCTTGGCTATGGATTCTCCAGCTCTATCTTCTTCTGAACTCTTAATTCCTCCTGCTGAATTAGACCCTGATTGTTCTGATGCCCCACTCTGTCGTTCTGGTAGGGTCACTAAACCTTCCATTCTTCTTTGTGATTTTCATTATTACTCTATCATTGTTTCTTTATACGAGCATCGTACCTATCACGAGGCTAGCACTGACCCTCTATGGCAAAAAGCAATGTCAAAAGAAATCCAAGCTCTTACAAGCACTCATACTTGGGATTTAGTTGACCTACCTTCAGATAAATCCGTGATTGGTTGTAAATGGGTCTACAAAATCAAGACTCGGGCAAATGATTCAATTGAAAGGTATAGAAAACATTTATTTAGAAGTTGTTTGGTTCCATGGGCGTTTATTCAATAAATGTTGCCACATAGGTGCCACTTTAGCAGTTCACCTTTCTTGCTCTTYCGTATGCATCGAGAATGACAAAAGTGATCTTTGGATTTTGTGCACGTCTACCATTTGGGGAAGTTATTTTTTAAAGATTCCACAAACGATTAGGCGTTTTTTCACTGTTACGCTGATGTGGAGCCTAGTGTGCCTAGTTGTCATAAACGGTTGTAATTATTACCTTTCTTAGTTTTGTAAGTAAATAAAGTATAAATGTTGAGTGAAAAAACATAAACGGAACCAAACACATACTTAATAAGTAGTCTTATCATATAGCATTTTGGAATAAAGGCTTACATGGCAATTAGGGGTGGCAATTTTTCACCCAACCCGTTGAACCCACCCAACCCACCTAGCATCTAACCCACCCAATCCGCCCATTTACTTGGTGGGTTGGAAATGGGTTGATCACCCATTGGGTCAATTTAAATGGGTTGGATCGGGTTGGGTTGTGGATAACCATTGGGTTAACCACTAAAGATATAAGTATTAATTCCTTAGTTTTTTTTTAATTTTCTTCATTTGAATGAAATAATTTATAATTAATGCATTAAGTTTCTATTAATTATTTACTAAAATTAGTTTTGTTTTGAATCAACACACTTCACCCAAATCAACATAAATCCAAATCAACTTGACTCGAGTCCTAACTTGCTCAACTTGGTCTAAATATGAACAGACCCGATCACCTCGGTTCAATTCGTCTAGGTTGGCCAACCCAGTTTGAACCCAACCTGACCTAGGGCAGGTCAATTCAGGTCAACCCGAATCCGAAATGGGATAGGACGGGATGTTTCGGTCCGGACCAAGGTCCGAGTCGACCCAAAATCCACCCTGCTTGCCTTGACCCAGATTGGATCATCCGGTCCAACTCGTATTTGTACAACCCAACCCGAATCTAGACCGATCCAATTTATTTCCATTGACTTGCTTCGGGCCAATTAGTTCGGTCCCAAACCCATGCATAAACCTAATATGGGCTGGTCCAAATCAATCCACCATTGATTGAACTGGTCGCGGTCTGGTCCAACTGGACTTATCTGAATCCAAATGATTTAACCACTCTTGATGTGATTAGCTCGAAGACAATCCAATTAGATTGTTCAAGTTGGTCTGACTGGTTTGAACCTAAGTTTATCGGTCAAGCACAAAACCCGAACATAGTCAAATGGCTTCGCCGATTTGAACCTTCACCACTTATGTAAATAACAACTACTATTACCACAAAGCTATGACCAACTTATTTGTCAAGTGGGAGCAAGTTTTTTGTTTCAAGTACATAAATATAAGTTTAATGGGTTTGTGTGGTTTGGATTGGGTCAAAGCGGGTTTGGGTTGAACCCAACCCATTTAATTTTATATAACTAGGTCATTAATGTGTTGGCAGGTTAGATGGATTAGGTTGAAGCTCAACCCAAACCAAACCCAACCCAACCCAATCCAACCCAATTGCCACCACTAATGGCAATGAATTGGCATTGTTTTCCAATAGAACCAAACACCATGTTAGGGCCCATTTGGCACATTTTTTTGGGAAGATCTTTTGGTAGCTTTGACAGTAAAAAGACGTATTGAGATTTTGCATGAAGACATGAGAAGCCCGAAACTAGTTTGGTAGTATCATGTCTTTTTGTGCGTCTTTCCGTGCAAGAATAAAACACAAAAAAACCTTATTTGGAGCTTCTCGAAATCAGCCCAAAATGGGCTTCTCGCGTCTTTTCGGTGCTCCAACTTTTGGCGGCTAGATCTTTCATGAACCAAATGGGAATAGACCGAAAATCAGTTTGCCCAGCTTGTAAACAGCCGAAAGACCGTGCAAAAAGACACACCAAACAGGCTCTTAATTAGTAAGAGAAAAAGACACTATAAAAAGTTCAATACTCAATTTAGTGGATACATATAAAATTTTGTTGAGATCCCTGTTGAATGCAGTAGAACAAAGATCTACTCCAAAAGATGTTTGTTTTTTTCATTTCATTTTTTTTTTTCTACTCCCAAAGATGTAAAAGCTTAATAACATGACAATGCATATGAATGGATTATGGAGTGCAAGTTGGGCGTTAGGTCTAGTTGAGGTCAATATATAACCCTATCCAAATTGTTAAACCCTCAACTCTAACCTTAACTACTCAAACTGATTACCTCAGATAGGGTTCATGTCGAATTCAAGTTACGTTCCCCCGATTTCTTCACTTCTTTATTTCAAAAATGTTCATATTTCTTAAGCTTAGATTAGAAAATTAATGAGATTGGCTCACTTAAGCATTATTAGATATAAGAACGAAGTAATAGTGACTTAAGAGCGTGGTTTAAAGTATGGGGACCATCCAAACACTATATTATATTAAATTTAACTATTTAAGTAGAGCCCAGCCTGTTTTCTAGCATTATTGCATGTTCAAGTAATAGTCGTCGCTATATAAGAGTTGAGTAGGAATTTGGTTAGATTTGGATTTAAGTGATCCTTTTCATCCAGGCTTGGGATAGGGCCTGAAATTATTGGGAATCATCCCTTCCTCCTATTTGTTTGGAAAACCATAATCAAATTCCATAAGATATGCATGAGTCTCAAAGAGAATCATTGTCGAGTAAAGAGAAATAGAGTTTATGGTTTTTAAGTTATTTCTCTCTCTCTCTGTACAGATTCAGCCCTAATATTACTGGCTTAAACTTCAATCAAACCTTCAACCGAATCCAACACAACCCTCAACTTTTTGAGATTGGGTTCAGGCTAATTAACCTAGCCCAATTTGGACCCTTAGAGTGACAGTACATAGGCATTGAAGACGCATCATCCATAATAAGCTCCAAAGATGGAGTGATCAAGATACTAGTGTTGTTCTTGATCCTCAACTAGTTGATGTATCAGTGGGTTCACCTTGGATTACATTTGTTTCTACTATAAAATTCATCAGATGATGTTTGGTACTGTCACCATTTATCGAAAAATGTTTTGTAAGAGATTTATCTTGAAAAGTAAGAAAAATAATTGATAAATGTTTTTTTTTTGGCTATTGTTTGATAGTTAGATGCAGATTTTATTACAAACGACCAAGGGTTGGTCAAACCATTAAAATGAAGTTTCCCCAATAGTTCTCTCGTAAAAATGGAGACAAATGTTGAATAACGTCTGTATGGCAATAAACTGGCACCAATTTTCACATAAATGGCAAGAGAACCAAACACACCATTTCATTCCATATCATTAATAACTTTGTGTTTGATATAATGTGTAGATATTCTCTTTACCTTCTAGGTTGTGTTTGGTTTGAATACCTTTCCCTACCTTTTCTTTCAAACCAAACACAGACTTAATTTCTTTCGGGTAATTAAGTTCTAGTAAAATGAAGCCTTGGTTATTATCGCAAACATCCATCAGGTTTTACTTCTTATTTTTTAGATTCTTTTACCAAATAATTATAAGAACAGCTTGCATAGGAATATGTTTAATGATGCTAGATATTTATACAGAATACATTTTAGGAAATAGCTAGCAACTATGATGGTGATATGTTTTTCTTTTCTTTTCTATTTTAATTAGACCAAGAGAACCAGGTTGGGATTGGATGCTCCATTTTAATTAAAATATGATAGCTCTTCCACCTCAAACTATTAAAACTATATATCCCACCGGAGGGAACGGGATGAGATGTTCCTATGTGAGGCGCCCTATGTAAGGAGCAGATCCGGTCTCCCACCGGAGACCCTTAAATATGCATGCATCCTTTCATCCACGTGGCTATAGATGGGTAAAAACTGTGCGCTCCAAATCAAACACCTTACTACTATAGATGGGTAAAAAAGAAAGAAAAATGTAACTAACTTCCGTTATAACATCAAAGTATCCCATAATAAAGAAAAAGAAAAAGATCTATCACATGTTTCTTTTCGTTCTGGTCGTGAGTTCACAAAACATTCTTTCAGTGCTTACAACTAGAGAGAGAGAGAGAGAGAGAGAGAGAGCTCATGGCTCATGGAGTCTGTGGCTTCTTAGGGCTGTCACCGTGATGGTGCAGAGGATCAGGACCGGAAGGAGCCCTCCTCAGATCCCAGCCAACTAGATTCCCACCACCATGAGAATCCAACGGCACAAAGCTCTTGAAGACCACCTTCGAACCATGAACAAGCTGGAAGACAAAACAGAGAAAAAAAAAAGATGTAAGTAACATATAAAAGCTTCGTTTAAGTAAAATAACAATGACAAAAAAAGCTCAGAGACATAAACAAAGCTTAGTCTGAACTCTGAGCTGCAGATTACAGTTACAAAATGAAACCTTTCTACTCTGAATCTCAGTTGAAGCTGGCTCTGCACGATAACACCCATACCCTCTATCACAATCTGCTTAAACCGCCACAAGAACAACAAACTAATCAATTTTGTTACCCTTCAAAAGATAGAACACAAACTTGTACATGAAGTAACAGAAAAAGAAAACAAAGCAAGAAATCTTTGACCAGAGAGCACAGATTTTATCGAAAGAAAGAAAAAGAAACTGTCACAGACCGGAAGCTTCTCCCATCACCGATATCGCAGCCATCACCAGAACAACATGGGCCACCACTACCACAAACCTGACCGCCATTGCCAACAAAATCTGTAACAGTAATACAGTATAAAGCTAGCTAGCAGAACAGAGAGAGAGAGAGAGAGCACAGAAGGGAGAAGAATGTATATCGAGAGATAGATAAGAGTACAGATTACAGAATGGATTCGGAGGGGAGGACCCAATTTAAAGGTTGGAAGAGAACTGAGTGAATGATTGCATAAGCAGCCGTTTCTGGCGAATGATTAAGACGGACGTCTCATCGGAGCCGGTGGCCGACGGCCATTGGAGGAGGGCCAGCTTGGGCAGTTCTTTTCCCCACCGTACGTCATCCTACGGCGCAGGCCTTTTCTCTTTGGGCGGCAGCAGTCACGCCACGTCATTTGACACGTGCCATGTCCAGCTGGTACGTGCATGTGATTCTCATATCTGGACCAAGGAGGCCGATACTGGGCGCGGGCGTGACGTCAGTGGGCCGTAGCCCAAGTTAGATTTGGTCTAGTGGTGGGCCCGCTTCCGTTGATACTTGATTGTGCAGGGTTTGGGTCTTGTCTAGGAGTCTTTCTGGGATTTTGCCTTTTTGGTGTAGAATGACGACAATACCCCTGGATCGTGACGACAGCAACGGCTTTTTTCTTGTTGTGACTTGTGACTGTGTGCGTAGTGAATACGAACTTACGAAGAATGCACAACGCTTTGTAATTTCTACTACTTTTGAGTAAAATTACAGAAAGAGCCCTGGTGGTTTATCAAAATGACGGATATGCTTTGTGAATTGGAGAGGGCTAATAATAATGGGAAAATGACTATAAAGATGTGGTTGACAAGAAAAGGATCCGGTTATCAATGATGTTTTCTTACTAGATTCGGGGTATGATGGTGAGCGCTTGACACAGCTTTTTGCCTTCTTGAAATCTGTGAATTGGTCACTTTGCATGCAAATCGGGTCATACCAATCCAGACCCGAACCGACCCGACAACCTAATCATAGATTTATAGAGGTCTGAAATCATAATCAGAATGGGTCATTTCGATCCTTACTGTTTGGTTGGGCGAAATCGAAATCTCATTCCCATTTCTAGTGGAATGGTATTTCTCACATTTGAAGGAATGGTCATTCCCTCCCCTTTTCTTAGGAATGAAATTCCATTCTAACTGATTCTAATTCTTATCTGAATCAAATAGACTATGGAGAGATTTTGATTCGAATTCTGATCATGAACCAAATGGACTATAAGATCGGTGATTCATCAACGAGTTGATTTTGCCCCAAATTTGTATATTTCCATCAACAGCCTTCCCTTGATAAAATTTATATATTTCACTGATACGCTCTAATGCAAAATCAAAATAATAGAAGCTCAGTAATATACAATTATTTGGATATCATAGATTTTTCCTAGTTAAACGGATAACCTTCAATTTTGTTGCTTTAACTAGAAGTATGAAGAATAAATTATCCCAACTTGTTCTACTGGGGAAAAAATTTTGAGGAATGATATCTAAAGTATATTGTGTTGCCAATGTGCTTGTTCAAAAAGTTGAGAATCCCATTTCTACAAATGACAACACAATTATTCTATGGATCTCCTTATATATAAGATAATATTTGATTCTTGCAAAGAAATTAGGGGCTTTGTTATATAAATTACAAACCCCATTTTGATTAAAAAAACTGATGGCTGCAGAATGATTAATTGATTATTGTTCACAGATTCATCCATATGTTGAAAAAGAAAAAGGATAAAATCAGGAATTATAGGTTAAAGGATGGCATATATTTCTTTATGCTAATGATGAAATAAAGTGGATTTTCATAATAGCTGTTCCTAAGGCTGCGTTTGGTTGCAGTGCAATTTTATTGCATTAGTACAAATTTATGAAAGTGCAAATGAAAAAAAATGCAAATTCTCGTTTAATTTTGTTTTGTGTTTTACTTTATTCTGTTTCATGTCTTATTTTATTTCATTTGTACTGCAATCAAATAAAATAAGATAAAATTTGAAACAAATATAGGTTAGAATTTACACTCAAATCATTTGCACTGCCATAGTTTTGCATCAATACAAATTTATTTGCATTGCAACCAAACACAGCCTAAGGCTCAATTTGTTTGCAAATTTCATTAGAAGTGGTGTAAATGCATGGAAGTGCAAATATTACACCAGTGTAAATGGCCTGAGTCATGATTACTTTATTTGTATGTGAGAAGCAAAATGAAATAATCCATTTTATATGGCAGAATTGAGGTAAGGTGAGAGTTGTTTGTTTGGGAGTGAGGTAGGAAGAAAAATGATAGGGTCCCCACATTATACAACATGGAATTGAGGTACCAAGAAGGTTTTGTAAATTTCACATCAATTTTTTGATGCAAAATTTACATTGATATAGAGTGCAAATGAGACAAAAAAGTATAAATTTAGTATTAGGGGTGGCCACGAGCCGAGCTTCTCGTGAAAATATTGGTTCGGTTTAGTTTCAACCAAGTTTTACAAGCTTGTTTATTAATCGAGCCGAGCTCGAGCCTAATAAAGCTCGACTTTGAGGCTTGTGAGCCGATCTCAAATAGCTAAATAATAATAATAATAATAATAATAAAAGGGTAAATTACAAAGACCCCTCTATACTTTGTTTTGCGACAAAGGCCCCCCTGTACTATGACTGTGAGACGAATACCCCCTTCCGTTAGTTTTCAATTGAAATCCGCCTTTGCAATATTTTTTAATCCCCATACTACCCTATTTCTCTTCTTCCCCTTCCCCTTTCTTCAATCGATCAGTCGTTGTTCAGATGGTCGGTGAATGAGGGAACCAACACAGGCTCGGCTAGGTCTTCGAATCAGAACATATTGAATGGGATTGATACCAGGACACGCCGAAGGAATAAGAGCAAGAACACCGCCACTAGCAATGCCAAACCTTGGTTCGATGATCTATGCATTTTGAGCTTGTCGGTATACATGCAAGTGATTTCCACTATGAAAGTTCGAGATATAAACTCGGAAATCATTGAGAGATCTTTGCTATCCTACGCAAAGAATCAATTCCAGGTCTGTCGCGTTCCAACAGGAAACCATCCTCGACATCCATTGCTTTCTGAGGCGCAGCAGAGAGAACTTCTTGAGACGACAATTACGGATCTGCCCCAGGAAAAGAGCTCGAGGTCACGCTCGGTATCATCTTCATATACTATGCCAAGGTTTCTGTTTGGGTTATTAAGGATGGCAAACATATTAAATGCCTGACGATTGTCGAGCTACTTTCCTTCTAATCTCACACACTTCACCACCACGCGAGCCATCAGCTCTACTGCCTCTGCCTCCGTCGGCTCCATCAACCCCACCCTATCATCCAATACCTCTGCCTCCCTCGACTTCATCAGCTTTCCTGCTTCAAATCTTCGGCACCGCATACTCCACCACGCTTGTTGGTGCTTCTTCTTTGTTGTCGTCCTTGAATATCGCCCTTCAACCTGTCAAGAGCTCCAGCAACACTACTCCTAACCCGCACACATCGCTCTTCGCTGTCAACACATTTAGGCTGTAATACTCCAGATCCATATACCCAACTGTCCCTGTTGCCTTCGTCGTCGTGTACTCCCCGTTGGGTTCTGGCCCCATTAACGACAACCCAAAATTTGACACCTTCGATCCGCCGGAGACAATGGGAGCCTTGAAGTAATCGTAGTTTCAAGTATTCCAGTTAGTTGCTGTTGTTGAAACAGCCTGGGCGTTAATGAAAGAGGAGAGAAAGGGGAAGGGGAGGAAGAGAGATCGGGATCGTGAGGTTAGGGAAGATAAACAGTGTTTTTCTGCTAATTATAATATGGGAATTAAAAAATATTGCAACGGTGGATTTCAATGGAAAGCTAGGAGAAGGGGTATTTTCTCACGGTCGAGTGGTCTTTGTCGCAAAACAAAGTACGGGGGATTCTTAGTCAAAAACCCCATAGTACAAGGGGGTCTTTGTAATTTACCATAATAATAATAATAATAATTATATATATAATAATTTTATTTTTATATATAATAATAACTAATTATTATAATTCTTAATTTTTAAATATCAAATAAAAATATTATATATATATATATATATTTATTTTTATAAAACATTTTTCTCAAGTCAAACTTGAGCCAAGGCAAAACGAACTCGAATAGCTATTCGTCTCGGCTCAGGTCAAATCCACCCCTATTTAGTATAAGATAAAGAGAAGCAAAATTGGACTGTGCAAAATTTGTATTAGATTCAGAGTTGCACTGCAAACAAACAGAGTCCAACAAAGAGAAGCAAAATTGGACTGTGCAAAATTTGTATTAGGTTCAGAATTGCACTGCAAACAAACAGAGTCCAAGTATTTAGCTTTCGATCATGATTTGTACCAAGTATTTGATTTTCTATTCTTTTGAATGGGGCTCTTGTTAAACTCTTTGGGTTTGTTCAAGAATCAGAAATGAATACAAAATATTCATACTCATTTTTCCAATAATGCATTGTTATCTTGGTTCTTCCTACTCAATTGCCCTCGTTTGTGTATATCCTAATATTTAAGAAAAGAATAATAATCACTACCACATTGATCAAAAAATAAAAATAAAAATCAAGTAAAAAGGAGCTACAACTCTCCAATACTAAGAGATTTTCACACAAAAAGCTTTAATTTAATTTTTAATTTTTCTACTCCGTACCATTTTCATCTAGAAAATGCAATATCAAATTTAGTTTATAGATAGCCAAAACAATTTTTATTGAAACTCAGAAATGCATTTGTAATTAATTAATTAATAATATTGTTAAAATTGATCATTTTTATGAGTTTAGACCTTTATTGTGCACAGTGCTCATATTGTACAAGAGACTTATATAAAATATAAGACCCATTAAAAATGATATAAACATTAAAAATTAATAAAAATTTAAAATGTAGAACCCATTTTATCATTTGTGTTGACCCATTTTCGAAAATAGTCTGATTCGTCTAGAAACCCGTAACATGTGATACATGACGTACAATAATAATAATAATAATAATAATAATAATAATAATAATAATAATTTGAAACCTAATAACTATAATTAATAAAAATTACTAAAGTTAATAAAAATAATAAAATTTAGCAACTTTTTATCTAGCAACTATTAAAAGTTAAGAAGTTAATAAAAATTAGTAATACATAAATTAAAAAACTAAGATACAATTTAATTTTGTTTAAATATAATTAATATTAATAAGATAATTAAAATTAACAATAAAAAGTAAAAAAATATGAGAAATAATAAAATAAACAATTTGCATCCATATAAAAATTATAAAATTAATTAAAATACTGTCATAAGACTCCTTCTATTTAGGGATGACCATTTATAACTTAGCCCAACATTGTGCTCAAACAAATATTTTCTTCTAAGCTAGGTCTAGCTTAGATCTACACCATCCCACACATAATGCAATCAATAGGGCTGTAAAATTAATAAAAAATATTAAATTTTAGCAACTTCTATCTAGCAACTATTAAATATTAAGAAATAATAAAAATTAGTATTATTAATAAAAAGTAACATCGTTTATATCTTAGCCTAACCCGATTAAATCTATAAATTCTTATGCTCAAGCAACTATTTTCTTTTGAGTTAGGTCTAAATCAAATATGCACCAAGCCCACACATAATGTAGGTAGTAGGATTGTAAATGAATTTGATTCAAATCAAATTCAACTACATCCACATCAACATCCGGTTACGAAAATTTTAAATCTGCATCCACATCTAATTATTATTATGTTGGATTTTGAATTTTAAAATATAAATGCATATATTTATAATTACACAACCTCTGTCAAATTAGATTTGGATTAATCGGATTCGAAATCGAATTGGGAATTGAACTCTTGGAGTCCAATGATGTCCCTAGTGGATAGGGCCCAACCTAAGCAATCTCTAATAAGCTCAACTTAAAAGTTATATGCATATATGATAAATATTATTAATATTTAGATAACAATTTATAATATATATATATACTAGACTAGAATTAAATAAAAATTTTAATTTGTAAAAAAACCATAGTTTTATAATTAACGCAAGCAAACTTGTGGGCCCACACAAATATTATTACACTTGAGGAAACCTTGAAAACTATTTATACACTACCAAAATTTTCATTTGGCTACATAATGGGGGTAGCCCATCCTTCATAGCTCCTTTGCCTTCAATCTAATATGGTTAAAAACCCCCAAAAATAATACATGCATGGTTTGCACTCCAATTACAAATGTTATGATGCATGCAACTTGGGTGAGTTGGGTTAGGATAAGGATCAATCCAAATCTAATCAAGGTCTTAAATCTTAAGTTTGGGTTTAGATTAATTTAATTATGACTAAAAAAATAACTATAGATTAATTTAATTATGACTATAGCATAGTTTTATATATTTATTGATCTTCAAGTATTTAAATATTTAGGTGATATTTACAAAAAAAAATTGAAGCATTTAATCATTAATAACATAAAATAAAACACTAACAAATAATATGAAAAATAATTATTTTATTAAGTAATTAGCAATAATTTATTATTATTTTTTAAAAACGTTAATATAACTAATCCAAATTACTAAATTACAAAATTAGTAAAATATTTTTATAATAAATTACTAAAATAAAGATTATAAATTATAATTATAATAAATTATTAGTAAAATATTTTTATTTTTATAATAAATTATAACAATAATTTAATTATAAGTTTTAATTATTTCACTTTTTTTAATGTATTCCATGATTGCACATGTCCCCGCTAATATATATACAAAAGGTGGAGAGAAATCAAGATTTTACCAATTTTAAAAACACCAACATCTCTAAGCACATGAAGAAGAAAAAAGTACTGGCAGTTAGTATCCGTATAAAATAGCATAATCCAGAAGATACTGCAGCTTGCTTGACAGAGAAAATCTGATCGTACTGTGTCTACGGTAAGATTAGGTATCTGCTCTCTCATCCTTGGTCTATTCATCATTTTCAAGTATTATATATTATAATAACTAAAAGGGCACACCACCATGTGAAAAGACACAAACTCTCTCGACAGGACGAGTAAAATCCAAGGAATTTAATTTAGTCTAGTGCCGCTGTAAATCTTTCGTTACTTGCTTGAGCAAAACCTGCTGAGCCTGGATTTCAGCTCGATTTGCCAAGGTCCATTTGATAGAGGCTCAAATGGCTTAACGACTTATTATTTTGTCTTTGTGAGTAAAAAGTCATTTAGGATTATAAAAATCCACTTTAAAGTAGCATATTATCACATAACGTATATAAACTTTTATATGATATACAATTTTAGGTCCTTTTCTTCTAAGTCATGTTTGAGAGTGTTCATGTTAAAAACAGTGTTTATTAAATAAATAATTACTTAAAAACAAGTGTTTATTAATTTATATTTGGCACCCAATTTTTCAAGTGTTTATTTTAAAATAAACACTTATTTTATATTTGGCGTTTGGTAGTAGTCTTTTTCTCTAATAAGTACTTAAATAAGTATTTGTGACTATTTTGTCCTTCATTTTCTTTCAAATTTTCAAAATATACCCTTTGAAAGCATTTTTAAGAAAGTATTTTTATGAAAGCACTTTTACAAAAGTTTATGTGAAAGCACTTTTACGAAAGTACTTCTATAAAGTGCTTTCATAAAAGTACTTTCATAAAAGTGCTTTTACAGAAGTGCTTTTGTAAAATGCTTTCATAAAAGTACTTTCTTAAGTGTTTTCGTAAAAGTATTTTTATAAAAGTGCTTTCATAAAAGTACTTTTATAAAATTCAACTAGGGATAATTTTATAAGTGGTATTTTAAAATTCAGTTAGGGATAATTTTGCAAGAAAAAATTGAATAAGTGCTTATTGTATAAGCACTTGAGAATTTGGGCTTAAAAAATAAGCTCTTATTTTTAACATAAGGACTTATTTCGAGCTTATTTCCCAAATACCAATAAGTGTTTAATGGCCCAAATAAGCACTTATTTTAAATAAGCACTCATTTTTAAGAACTCCCAAATATGGCCTAAATCGATGCCCCCCTCCAACACCTGAACTCTAAAAAATTCAAACGATCACCAGAAATAATCTCATTTTGATTCTAACTCCTATTTCCTTCTAAAGCAAAAAGGTCGGGAAATAGGCAATTCCAATTCCAATCCCAATTCTAAGGGATTTTGATTCTGATTCCAACCACAAACCAAATGAACCCTTATATCTTATATGGTGCCCTCAAATATTCTTAGGGACTAAATTGCCCTTTTTGTACATTTTTTTAACATGTTAGTAGTTACATATTCAATTTATAAGACATTTAACCAAATAAAATGAGATTGAAAGTGAGAATAGATTGAAGATAATGAAATTCTTTTGATATTTGGTCATCATAAATAGTGGGGCGGTGTTGATAATATAAAAATTGGGGCATTATTGGTAATATTTTTTAATGCAAAATAAACATTGCATTAAGAATGTGATTCCAAAAGTAACGAGGTAAATTTACTCTTCAAGTTTCAAGGGTAAATTCTGCATGGTTTGGCCGATGGTAACGAGGTAAATTTACTCTTCAAGTTTCGAGAGTTATCCAAAGAACCTGAGGCTTCAGAAGAGGTTGACCGAAGCCGAGGGCAGCAAACCGAGGCGAGGACTATGTTAACCGAAGACTATGGTAGCCGAGGACTACTGGCCAAGGCGAGGTCCCTGGTGACCTGAGGCACTGCAAGGCAGAAAGTGTCAGAGGCCTCGGGGTGGATACCCGAGGCGGAGGCTCCGACGCTCAAGTTAGTACGAGGTGTGAAGCTGGGGAGAATGCGAGAGTGCTCCTGGAGAAAGTCCTCGAATGCACCAGATCTCCTAGAATTAATGCTTGGTAGGTAATGTGCGTGCAAGAAGTAAATGAGTGAGTAAATGTTGGAGTTACTCTGTTCCAGCACCTTTTCAGGGGCAGTTACCTCTTATTTATACTCGAGCGTGCTGGTGGTAGGTAGAGATGAGCGCCTCGGATGAGAGCCGTACGAGGTCAGATTGCGGGCCCCGACGGTATGCCAGATAGTTAAGTGATTGGCTCCGTACGAAGGCAGCAGGGCTCTCGCCTACTGTGGCTGACGTTAACAAGCGTTAGTGGGCTGGACCAAGCTAACCCACATCTATATATATATATATATATATAATTATAGAAAATAATATATATAATAAACATATTATAATTCTAAATTTTTTAAATATCAAATAAAAAATATTTTTTATTTATAATTTTTTATTTTTATAAAACATTTTTTCTCAAATTGAACTCGAGATGAGCCGAGCCGAGCTCAAGCTTACGAGTTTTTGACTCGAGCCAAGCTCAAGCTCAAGGTTCTAGCTCGAACCGAGCTCGAGCTCGAGCTCAAGCCTCATACTATTTGGCTCAGCTCGGCTCAAATCCACCCGTAGGTAGAACGTCCATGTAGTGGGTCTATAGCATTGAAGAACGTGTTTTGCAAGACAGGTAGAACGTCCTTGACGATTGATATGGACAATTGAGACTAAATGCAGACGAGATTATTAACTTCTACAGTCCACAATGATGCACCATGGAGGAGAAGAATTCTCCAAAAGAAGCTTGACTATTGATTGAGTATCGCCTTCCAAGATGATCCGGTTGAGGACCAACTCAAATGCAAAATGGGCGCCATAGAAAGCAAGGGCTTCAACCATAATGGATGGACCTCTGAGTCCAGTGGAATGGATCTAACAATAATGAAGTGGCCATTGTAGTCACGAATATAATCCCCACGCCTACACATGATTCAGATGTAGCGCCATCAACATTGACTTTCACAAAATCAGGACTTGGAGGAAACCAACGGAGCCTTGAGACGATTGGAGGGCTATTGTGTTGGTTATTTAGGAGGTGTTTGGAAAGAAGAGGCCTGCCGGAGATGCACCGAGGGAGGAGCCCCCGCAGAAGTTTGCCAACACAGATAGGCAGGACGAGGAGGTGGTGCAGAGGTCTACGCTAGGGGATCACCCGTTTGGGCTTTCGTCAGCCCTCCCATCAGTACAGGGCGCCTCCAAGAGGGGGACTCCATCCACGACAAGGGGGTCAGCCAAGAGCTGGTCAGCGGGTCCATTCTGTCGAGGGATCGCTACCGCCTTCTGCAAAGCAACCCCAAGGCTATCTACGACGAGGGCCTGTACCACTTGGCTGAGGTAAGACATTCTTCAATGCTTCACCATGTGTATGGTCATTTTATTTGTTTTTTGTTTTCGCTGATCGATTTTGTGGCAAGCCTGTCTACACTTCGCCGGCTTGGGGGACCGAACAAGGCTGGCCATGGGCCGTGTCGACAAGGCCGAGAAGGAGAAGAAGGACACGGAGGAGAAGCTCCAGAAGGTAACCACCGCCGCTGAGGAGAAGCACCAGAAGTTTCACAAGGCGCTTCTGGATGAACAATCGCTTCAAAGTCCAGTTGCAGGAGGCACGGAAAGGGCTCTCCAAAGAGCAAGTGGAGCGGGTAAGGCTGGAGAGCATTGTCACGGAGGCGGAGAGACGAGCTGCTGAGGCCGAGAAGAGGGTTGCCGAAGCCCTAGCTTCGGCGGAGAACTCAAAGAAGGCAGTGGCTGAGGCAGTGGAGACATACAAGAAGTCTTCTGACTACCTGGACGCGTTGGCGGAGTACGCTTCATCATCTTACCTCGACGGCATAGAGTACACTAAGAAGGCACTCCTACTAGTACTGCCAGATTTTGATGTCGAGGGATTGCAAGTGATCCCCGACACTCATGCTGAAGATGTCGTTCTCCCTCCGGCCCATGACGAGACGCAGGCATAAACTTCCCCCCTTGTCACCGAACTCACTGGGAGGTTCTCATGGACCAGGCCTTGCACCAGGACCCCTAAACGATGATTGGTACTCAGGCGGGGCTCCTCCTTTCTTATTTTGTTCTGTTGATGTAATAGTTCTGTTGTCTTTTTGTTTTTGTTTTCTGTTTTTTTGGAGTGCAATACAAAATTTTGTAAAGGCTGTACAAGATCAAAATTGAATAGTGAATGAAGCCATTTTTTGTGTACACTTTGTTTTGTGTATGTTGTTTGCACGCTCATCTTGGCTTGTCTGGATATTGGAAGTCGAGGCGGAGTCATACACTCGAGGTGGAGCTCGCTTGGCCTCCAAATCCTGTGCTATCTTAGGTGAGGCCGAAGAGACCTGACACTTTGGCCGAGGTCCGGGGCCGAAGTATGTCGCCGAGGTACTTGGGTGGATGAAGAGCTACGACAGAACACTGTCGGGGTGCAGCTCCCCTAACTCGTTCTTACCAAGTGATCTCTCGAGGGAGGCCAAGGCGTCCCACCAGCGAAGCTGAGGGCTCTGCCTCGTTGTTTTCTTTGCGCTAAATGTAGATAGCCGAGGGAGTCACCAGACTCCGGGGTGATAAGGTGACGAGGTGAAGTGAAGAGGAACTTTGCTTCATTCATTCATTACTTTTATCAAAAGGTTACATTCATCTGTAGTACATTCGGAGGTTCTTCGAGTTCCACGTCCGAGGGATGGGTCTTCCATCTAAGTTTTCCAGTCGAAATGTCCAGTAGGGTCCTTCCCAGTTGGGGCCCAACTTCCCTACTCCAGCTTCAGGAACCATGACCTTCTTGAGGACAAGGTCTCCCTCTCTGTAGTGTCTTTCTTTCACTATAGAGTTGTAGTAGCGGGCCACTCGCTACTGATAGGCACTCATCCTTATCTATGCTTGCTCTCGGGCTTCTACCAACAGATCTAAGTTTGCTCTGAGTGCCTCTTCATTCCCGTCCTCAGTATAAACTTGGACCCAAAGTGTTGGTTGGCCAATCTCTGCTGGGATTACTGCTTTCGTGCGGTAGGTCAAGCCGAAGGGAGTTTCTCCCGTCGTTGTCCGAGGTGTGGTTCGGTACGCATAGAGGACGCTGGGTAGTTCGTCGGCCCATAGGCTTTTAGCTCTATCCAACCTCGTCTTTAGCTCGTCTAGGATGGTCTTGTTTGTGACCTCGGCCAAGTCGTTAGTTTGGGGGTACCCCATCGAGGTGTACTGTTGCCTAATGCCGATGGAGGTGCACCATTCTCGGAATTTAACATCATTGAACTGCTTTCCATTGTTCATGACCAGCATGTGGGGGAGGCCGAAGTGGCAAACGATGTTCTTCCTAAAGAAGCTCTGAATTGCCCGCGCAGTGATAGTGGCTAGGGGTTCAGCTTTTACCCATTTAATGAAGTAATCCACAACAACAACGAGGTACTTTCTGCCTCTCGTAGCCTAAGGGAAGGGGTCGAGGAGATCCATCCCCCACTTGGCAAAGGGCTAGGGGCTGCTGAGGGCCGAGAGAGTAGTCGCTGGTTGATGGCAGAGGTTGGCATGTCTCTAACATTGCTCACATTTCCGCACCAGCTCAGCCGCATCCTTGTGAAGCGTTGGCCAAAAGTACCCTTGCCTTAGAGTTTTCTAGGCTAGGGTTCGGCCGTCGAGATGATTGTCGTAGATGCCTTCGTGAATTTCATAGAGTACATTCTTGCCCTCCTCCCTACGGAGGCATCAGAGGTAAGGCATGGTGAAGGACCTCCTATACAACTTTCCTTCTAGCAAAGACGGGTCGGCTTTCTATTGGGTAGCCTTTCTGTTAGTAGGAAGTCGATAATGGGGTCCATCCAAGACGGCTCGGCTTCCATGGGTAGGATTTGGATCTCCTCTATAGAGGGCCGCATCCGAGGTGCTCGCCAATTTGGAGAGGGCATTGTTTCTAGAGTTCTCGGTTCGCGGGACTTGCTGTAGAGAGAAGCATTCGAAGTAGCGGGCTAACTCTTGAACTTTGGCGAGGTACTTAGCCATGCTTTGTTCCCTAGCCTCATACTCATCGTTGACTTGGTTCACCACCAGTTGTGAGTCACTGAGGACTTCAACGTGCTTGGAGCCGAGGTCTCGGGCAAGCTGCAACCCTGCCAAGAGGGCTTCGTACTCGACTTCGTTGTTGAAAGTGGGGAACTCGAATCTCAGCGCATACTCTATGACGTTGTTGTCGGGAGTGAGGAGAGTGAGGCCCGCTCCACTTCCTTTGGCGTTGAATGAACCACCAACAAAATGTCTCCACACGGGGGAACCTCCTCGGCCGGTTATGCTTCCTCTGGCTCTTCTTCGCGAGGCCTGCCGAGGGGCCTGCTAAAAGTGCTTTCTGCTACGAAGTTAGCTAGGGCTTGTGCTTTGATCGCGGGCCTCGACTGGTACTATATGTTAAACTCTGACAATTCTATTGCCCACTTAATTAGGCATCCCAAAGTCCCTGCCTTGGCGAGGACGGTCCTAAGGGGCTGATTTGTCAAGACTACTATGGAGTGGGCTTGGAAATACGACCTGAGCTTTCTGGCTGAGGTGACGAGGGCGTAAGCTAGCTTTTCCATTTCGGGGTACTGGGTCTTAGCGCCGCTGAGGACCTTGCTGACATAGTATACCGGCCTCTGAACTTCGTCATCTTTCACCAGGATCGAGTTGACGGCCTCGTCCCCGGTTGACAGGTACAAATATAGGGTTTCTCCTAACATAGGTCGTGCGAAGAGCGGGAGTGAGGTGAGGTACAGTTTGAGCTCGTCAAAGGCACGCTGACATTCCTCTGTCCAATGGAAATCTTTCAGCTTCTTGATGGTGCGAAAGAAGGGAAGGCAGCGGTCTACCAATTTCGACATGAAGTGGGTGAGGGCGGCTATTCTGCCGGTGAGCATCTAAGTCTCCTTCACTGACCTAGGGAGTGTCATGTCTAGTATGGCCTGTACCTTGCTTGTGCTGGCCACGATGCTCCTTTGAGTGACGACAAAGCCTAAGAATTTCCCCAAGGTAACCCCGAAGGCACACTTGCTCGAATTGAGCTTCATGTTGAACTTACGCAGAGTATCAAAGGTCTCGGCCAAGTCTAAGGTGTGCGCTTTGGCCTTCAGGCTCTTCACCACCATGTCGTCTATGTAGGCTTCGGCATTACTCCCCATCTGATTCTTGAAAATCTTGTTAACAAGGCACTGGTAAGTGGCCCCTGCATTCTCGAGGCCGAATGGCATCAGTTTATAGAAATACGTTCCATGCTCGGTGATGAAAGATGTCTTCTCCTCGTCTTTGGGGTGCATCTGGTTCTGGTTATACCCAAAGAAGGCATCCATGAAGCTGAGTAGTTCATACCCTACAGTGGCGTCAACGAGGTGGTCTATCCTCGGCAAAGGAAAATTGCCTTTCGGGCAGGCTCGGTTAAGGTCTGTGAAGTCGATACAGATCCGTCATTTCCCATTAGCTTTCCTTACCAAAACCACATTAGATAGCCAGTTAGGGTAATGTACCTCACGGATGAAGCCGGCGTCGAGTAGTTTGTCAATTTCCTCTCCTATAGCTTTCCATCGCTCCGGTGCAAAGTTCCTCTTCTTTTGCCGAACTGGCTCAGAGCTCGGGTCCACGCTCAGCTTGTGAGTAATGACCGAAGGGTCAATTCCGGGCATGTTAGCAGCGGACCAAGCAAAGACGTCGGCGTTAGTTCTGAGGAAACTTACCAGTTTAGATAGGCGTTCAGGGGGGAGGTTGGACCCGATGCGGACTGTCCTCTCTGGGGCTGACTCATCTAGGGGAACCGAGACAAGGCCCTCGGCTGGTTAGCCTCGGCTCGCTAGTTCTTCCCAGGGGTCAAGGCCCTCCAATGATAAGGCCTTCTTATTTTTTCCTTTTAGCGCCGCCACGTAGCATTGGCGGGCGATCTTTTGGTTCCCACGGACGACTACAACGTCGTGCTCGATGGGAAACTTAAGGGCCAGGTGATAAGAAGGCATGGCTGCCCCTAGTGCATGAAGGGTTGGTCTTCCCATTATTGCATTGTAGGAAGAGGCAACCCTCACCACTAGGAACTCATGCATCCAAGTCACCTAGTGTGGCATTGTCCCCACCGTGATGGGCAGGGTAATCTTTCCTTCCGGCCTGGTGACGGTGTCAGAGAAGCCAACGAGAGAAGCGTCAACTGGCTGGAGCCTCCTTGGCGTGAGCTTCATTCTCTCGTAGGTGTCATAGAAAATGATGCCGGCTGACGAGCCGCTATTCACTAAAATCTTCTTCACCATGAAATTGGAAATGATGGTTGTGACCACGAGGGCATCATCGTGGGGGACAATAACCCCCTTTAGGTCCTCGTCAATGAAGACGAGGGCATGTGAACATCTCGGCCTCTGTGGAGTGTCCAGGTATTTCTGCTTCTTCGGGGTAGGCTCCTGGATGTTGAGATGCCTGGCATAGGCTTTTTGAGCCAAAGCCGAGGCTCCACCCGAGGCCATGCCCCCGGCAATGACGTCGATGACGCCTGCCCCTTGCTGGTGCTGCAACTGTTGGGATGACAAGGCACCAGCCTCTCCTCCGACGAACTGCTTGAGGTGTCCTCGGTGAATGAGGGACTCTATTTCATTCTTCAAATCGTGGCAGTCCTCGGTGTCGTGTCCGGTGCCACGGTGGTACTTGCAGTACTTTGTAGGGTTCCCCCTCTTGGGGTTCCGCTTCAACTTCGTTGGCCACTTCACGAACTTCTCTTTTCCTATCTGCATCAGAATCTGGGTGATGGTGGAGTTGAGTGGCGTGTAGTCCTTGTAGGCCAGGGTGGCGGGTTTCTAGGCCTTCTTGAGGAATTCGAGTTTGGTCTTTGACGGGGTCTTGGCAACTGAGCACTTGAGAGCTGAGCCAGGGCGGAGTCTGTTGATGGCCACATGCATGGAGACCATAGGGTCGAGGTCTCGAACTTCGAGCTCTTCTTTCTTGAAGCGATTGATGTAAGACCGCAAGATTTCACCTGGCTCCTGTTTGAGCGACATCAGAGAGACCACGCTGATTGCTAATGAAGCGGGCAAGGAACATGGTTGTAAATTGCTCCCACGAGTTGATTACTTGAGGAGGAAGACTAGAGAACCAACGACGAGCGGCTCCCCTGAAGGTAGCCTGGAAGGTCCGGCACGTCAAGGTGTCGGAATAGCCATATAGTATCATGAGCGCTCTGAAATCCTCCAAGTGGTCATCGGGATCAGTGCTTCCATCGTACGTCTCCAGTGTGGGAGCCTTGAAGTGTGGGGGGAGAGGCTTCGAGATGATTTCCTAGGTGAATGCATCCATGCGACCGACGGAACTGCCGTGACTGGTTGAGGCGTCGGCTCGACTCTCCTTAACCTGGCAGAGCTCGTCCTTGATGGCCCCAATCTCGGCTCACAACTTGGCGATCCCTAGGTCGGCATGGGCATGAGCCCTGCTCTTGTCTTCGCAGACCCGCAAATACTCCGAGGCAAGGTCGCGTGCTCCTCTGCGGGCGCAACGATCATTCAGCATGTCCCTGAGGTCTGAGACAGGAGGTGGAGTGGGATGGCGTCAGCTCTCGCCTCGGGAGCGAACTCCAGGGTGGCCGAACTGCTTGCCATCATTTTGGGGGACCTCCCTACGACGGCGGTGGTGCTGCTCTGAAGATTGATGACTGTCTTCAGGTTGAGCGGGCGCACTCTTTCTTTGGCTCGGAGGATAGACATTCCTTCGAGGTGAGTCCGGGAGGCGGTTATTGCCTGAATCTGATGGGTTGGCCAGCAAATTGCAGTGGCCGAGGGTCGGTATCTCGATGTTCTCATGTTGACCTTGATCCTCCGACACCCCAATGGGGCGGTCGCCTTGAGAGGGACCTCCTGCTCGGGGGCAGGCTTCTTCCATTTGTTGGGTGAGGCAGTCCAAACGATCAAGAACGGCCTAAAATTGTTCGTAGGTAATTAGGTTTGGGGTGTTCCTAGCTCTCCTCACCATGGCTTCCGAGTTTACAGGGATTTTGGATGATCTTAGAGTGTTATTATTGTTTATCCTCAAGTTGGGGTCGTCTTAGCAACGGATTCCCACAGACGGCGCCAATTGTTGCCGCATGGGTTGGCCGAGGGAAAAGAGGTAAATTTACTCTTCAAGTTTCGAAAGTTATCCGAGGAACCTGAGGCTTCGAAAGAGGTTGACCGAAGCCGAGGACATCAAACTGAGGCGAGGACTATGATAACCGAAGACTATGGTAGCCGAGGACTATGATAACCGAAGACTATGGTAGCCGAGGACTATTGGTCGAGGCGAGGTCCCTAGTGACCAGAGGCACTGCAAGACAGAGAGTGTCAGAGGCCTTAGGGTGGATACCTAAGGCGGAGGCTCCGACGCTCAAGTTAGTACGAGGTGTGAAGTTGGGGAGAATGTGAGAGTGCTCCTGGAGAAAGTCATCGGATGCACCAGATCTCCTAGAATTAATGCTTGGCAGGTAATGTGCGTGCAAAAAGTAAATGAGTGAGTAAATGTTGGAGTTACTCTGTTCTAGCCCCTTTTCAGGGGTAGTTACCTCTTATTTATACTCGGGCATGCTAGTGGTAGGTAGAGATGAGCACCTCGGATGAGAGCCGTACGAGGTCAGACTGCAAGCCCTGGCGGTGCGCCAGATAGTTAAGTGATTGGCTCCGTATGAAGGCAGCAGGGCTCTCACCTATTGTGGCTGACATTAGCAGGCGTTAGTGGGATGGGCCTTCTAGCCCTATGTGGGCTAGGCCAAGCTAACCCACATCTATATATATATATTATAATTTTTAATTTTAAATATTAAATAAAAAATATTTTTTATATATAATTTTTTATTTTTATAAAACATTTTTTCTCAAATCGAACTCGAGCCTTGTATTTCCTAGGCGAGCCGAGCTCGAGCCTCATACTATTTGGCACAACTTGGCTCAAATCCACCCATAGGCTGAACGTCCATGTAGTAGGTCTATAGCATTGAAGAGAATGTTTTGCAAGATGGTGCGCAGGACTATTTCCTTGACGATTGATATGGACAATTGAGACTAAATCCTGACGAGATAAATAGCTTCTACAATGTGTTAATGCACCATGGAGGAGAAGAATTCTCCAAAAGAAGCTTGACTATTGATTGAGTATTGTCTTCCAAGATGATCCGGTTGGGGACCAACTCAAATGCAAAATGGGCGCCATAGAAAGCAAGGGCTTCAACCAAGTGGACCTGGGTCCATTGGAATGGATCTAGCAACAATGAAGTGGCCATTGAGGTCACGAATGATAATCCCCACACCTACACATAATTCAGATGTAGCGCCATCAACATTGACTTTTACAAAATCTGGACTTGGAGGAAACCAACGGAGCCTTGAGACGATTGGAGGGCTATTGGGCTGGTTATTTAGGAGGCATTTGGCAAGTCTTTTTAGGAAGATCCTCCAAAAACTCAAGACCTCAAAAGACTGATAAACTTTCACAAGTAGATCTTCAAAGACCAAAGACTGTTTGGTAACAATTTTTTTAAAGATCTTTTCAAAAACTAGAAAGACTGTTTGGCAAGCATACATGTTGGTCCCTCTTATATACATGTTAAATGTTATGTATAGGACTAAGTAACACATTCAAACATGCAAATATTACTTGTGGGTCCCACTTAAACATTTACCTACACAATATTAAAATGGGCTCCACTCATGTATTTCCCTATATAAGATGATAATGTAATCCCTATTTATACATTGATCTTTGTCAATGCCATTTACGCAATAGGTTCTACAGTCTATTAAGATCGTTGCCAAGAAGAGCTTGTGCAAGTTCTGGATCAGTCTATAAGTTGCATAAACACCAGTTACAACAAAGACTAGTAAATCACAACAACAATAAGGTTCAAGAAAACCAATGACAACTATGATACCCCTGGTAGGACTAAAGGATTTTGGGCAGTATTAGCATTGGATATGAATATGATACCCCTTCCATTTCTGGTGTGACAAGAACCCAAGAGTTAAAATAGCCAAGAACCCAAACCATAAGAGTTTTGTATGATGTCTTTTTATTTTTGAAAATTTCTCTTGTTCCTCTCTTTGCAAATGTCTCATACAATTGTATGACCTATACAAGCCTACTGACCATAGAATACCTATTCAAGAACAAGTCTCTAGTTCCTTGTGACTTAGGAGTTAGAACTAATAGAGCTTCCATGAAATTCAACTTGACCTCTTGAACAAGTTTCAAAGGGAGATGACAGAAAGTTAAGGCAAAGTTCTTAAGGAACTTCACAAATTTTGTTAAGAACTTTCCCTCAACTTTACGTATCTTCCTTGTGAGTGTCACATATCTTAGACCAACTTTATTCCTGTGGTTGCAATTCATGTTAATTGAGATGGATCTATTTCTGATTTAGTTCATTAGGTTACAAATGGTCCTAATGCAAGATATTGAATGGCCATTAGAATCAACATTAATTAGAAAATGTTAAGGCAAAGGAAAATGGCTATATATACCACTGTTTTCAAAACTGGACTGGAAAAATCGGGAACCGGTCCATTTTCCTCCAAAATCGCTTTTTCCCTTGGTCAGCAAACCGTTGAACTAGCCGGTTAACCGTTCGAACGGTTTTGACCGTTTTCCAATTTTTTAAATTTTTTTTATTTTTTTTTGTCAGAACAGGCTAGCCGTTTGGGTCGAACGGTTGGACCGTTCAAACCAATAACCGGACCCCTGACCGGTTCGATCACCGATTCATTTTTAAAAACCATGATATATACTCTCCTAAGGCCATTATGAAATACAATTTTTACAGTTATCTTCTCATTCTTAAAAATGTAAGAGACTCTTACATTTACAAGTTAAGAATTTTATCTCTTGTTTAAAATGATACCATCTTTTTTTTTAATTCCAGAAACTAATCAACTGTTAATCGAATATCTGTTGCATCCAAATTCAGATTCATTTCTATGCAAATTGAACTTCACTGAAATTCAACTTATTATTATTTTAAAATTTAAATCCTATTAGAGCATTGAAGATCCCCTATTCTAGTCCAAACCCTACAGTCTAGCAAGATAGATGCTGCTATAGTTAGTGGATGATAATCATTTATGAGTGTAAATATTTAACTGGTAAATTTAATTCAAAACTGATGTATAACAGAAATCCCATGGCAACTTCTTTTTAATGCTAATAGGTAAGTTAATGCATACTATATGACAACAAAGGCTAACAGTTCAGATCTTTCAACAAGTTGATTAAAGCTTTTTTTTTTTTTTTTTGGTTTACTTTGTACCCGACCTCTCATTTGGTCAACCTAAGGGTTTTTTTCTATTCCAGGAAAGCTAATTAGAGTTTCTAAAATACAACACAAGGAAACAAATTCTCAATTAAGTTAAAACATCAGTCAGAATCCAATGAAACTTGATAAACATGGAGGTAGAATGTATCTAGCTGCCAATATTTGTGTCTTACACCCTCCTAGATTTCCTCTCCTAAGCAATCCTTGACAGGAAAGGGAATAAATTGTGTGGAGTAACCCAAATTACAAAGTTCTAGGGAAACCAACTTATAGTAAATAACATGAAAGAAAGCATTACCACCCCATAGGCCATTAAAGAATGAATAGATTCCTACAGTCGACCTAAGGGCTTTCAAAAAACAATTTATTATTTACAACCAAAAGTTACAACCCAACAACTCATCTAGGAAAAAATAATTTGTTGTGACTAAATTAGGATACATAAACTATTCATTATTTACATTAAGACCATTAGTTTTTCTCTGCACTAATTACACCCATATCCAATACCTATGTATTATCATTTGGATCCACCTAACATTCAATCCTAAAGTCAATTAAATAGTTCATAGTTGGCCTGTGATTGATTATTATGGGAGAATCCTATAGCTGTTGTAATGGGTGATTTTAACTCTTAATCATCTAATCAGTAATTTCATTCCTAGTCAATGTTAAGATTGATGCAGTTGATCACCTTCATATCCACCTTTAAAGGGTAAGCTGCTCAATTCAATCACCAAAGTATGTTGACTGCAAAAGAATGTTGTACCTTGTATTAATCCCTGCTTTCAGACTTTGAAAACTTTCTAAAATTCCTTAGGTTGATTTGTAACTTGATTTTACAATGCTAGCACAAATATATAGGAAATTGGAAGCTGGCTTGGTTTGAAGGCTAAAGGTTCTTGGGATTGAAGTCATTTAGATATTCAGGTGGTCAATTAGATAAGAGAAAATTTGCTACTTAGGAATCATTTTTTTGGTTATGCTATATATATTGGTACTATCACCAGTTAGATGAATCCATTCACTAATCATTGCATACGATGAATGGTTCCTGGAATGCAATACTTACCCTGTTCTACTGAAAGGTATCACTACATAATGGTTGATTATACATTTAAAATCCTAACATTAACAAATGTGAACCCTAACCATTAGGATCTATTTGAGCATGGAGAGATGTGCATTTAAATCCCTAATGCATCAATGGAATTTGAAAAAAAAAATGAGAAGTGGCGATTGATTATATCTGAACACGGTGAAGAATGGAGAGTATGGATGGAAAAGGAGAACAAGGTGAAGAATCTGAACGGTGAACAATGATGTGAAGAGAAGGAAGAAGTTAAGGAAGAAAAGGAGAACATACCTGCTATGCTTCTTAGTCAAGTCAGTGGGCAGAGTTTCTCTCAGTCAAATGAGGGGGGTTTCTATCGACCCCTTTCAAAAATTTTTCTAGATAGATATATCGGGAAGTTGAAAGCCCGAATAGACCATAAGCTTCAGTGCTTCACTCGTAGCTTTTTAGACATGGACCATTTTGAGCTTTTACGGTATTTTTTAGGTCCTGTCTTTTGGTCTATCGGGCTTTCATGAGCCAAACAAGAAAAGACCAATTTTGGTCTATTGATTTCTAAAAGCTCACTAGATCTTCCAAAAAGACTTGTCAAACAAGGCCTTAATTTGAGGTCATTGAGTGTGGATTCATTCAACAGATGGTTGATAAGAGCATGCGCCCGTGTGATCACTGCAGTGGGGTTAAAAGCTTGCCGGTCAAACACCAGTCGGTTATGGGAAATCCAAATTTTCCACATGATTACCACTCCTTGGAGGGCTGTAAGATTTGCAACTTCATCAGTAGCATCTAAATTGAGCTAGGATGCAAACCACTTTGCACAAGAGTGGTTAGGGAAAAAATCAGTTCTAATGTTGATGGAGAAACAAACCAAATTAGTCTTGTGTGGTGGCAATAGAAGAGAATATGTTCAATTGATTCCTCAAAATTATGGCAAAGTGGGCAAGCACGATCCACCTACACATGATGATTTGCAGGAATAGCTCTAGTAGGAAGAATGCTTTGGAAGAATTTCCAAAGAAAGAGGATAATGCTGGGTGGTAGAAGTTTGAATCTCCAAAGGCGTTTTCAATTAAAGTTTTCATCCCCAGTATTGGCATTTGATGGGCCCGGAGCATCTTGAAGGAGGAGCAGTAGACTTGAAGTTGTAGTGAAGTTTCCATGTGGAGTCTTTGTCCAAACAAGTTGATCAGAAATCAATGTACCAGGTTGGGGGAGTTTGATTTTAAGGGTGGAATTTGTTCTGTGTCAAAGAGATTCCTTACTGCATTCTCATTCTTTTGATATTTACTTCTAATGATATAGGATAGCATGTGTTGTTTGGAACCCATGCGTCAAAGAGAGCAGAAATATCCCAGCCAATTGCCCACTAACCACAGGCAGCCTCTACGAAGAAGGCCAGGTCCCGATATATAGCTTAACATGGCATCCCAAGTTCTTGAAGCATTAATTACCATTAGGCTTCCAATCCCAGAAGATTTCTGATGAAGATATTTACTTCTGAGAACAGAGGCCCAGAGAGAGCATGGGTTCTTACAAAAGTGCCAACAAAGCTTAGTAACCAAACCTTTATTTCTCATCTCTTCTGCATTTACAAGTCCGAGTAGTCCACCATGGTCTTTAGGAATAAGCATTGACTCCCACATTTTCAAGATTTTTTTTGTTTCCATTTTGCCTATGCCACCAAAAATCCCTACAGATGTTGTTGGTTTGAGTACAAATAGATTTTAGGAGAATAAATGATTGCATATGGTAGAGGGGAGTGGCTTCTAAGGTGGTCTTTATTAATAGTGTACGCCCACTTGGGATAACGAGTTGGCCTTCCAAGTCTAGAGTTTTGCTTTAATTTTTTCGATGATAAATTTCCAATCCTGTGAGGGGGCTCTCTCAAGGAAGATAGGACCACCAAGATATCTGTCTGAACTTCGAAGGAAGGAAACACCAAGAGAGGAAGCAATTTTCGCTCTAGTTCTTCGGTGATAGTGCTTGGGCTGAACCAAATTTGATAGTTGATTTCTTGCCCGGACCAGTGGCAGAATTGCTCTAATTGAGATTTGAGGCAATTAATTTCTGTGGAGGTGCATTTGCTAGACAAGAGGACATCATCTGCAAAAATGAAGATGGTTAATACGAATTCCAGAATTTCCAAGTTTAATACCCTTTAGCTCCCCATTATTCAAATTAGATGAGAGGATATGTGAGAGAACTTCAGTACAAAGGTTAAAAAGGTAAGGGGAGAGTGGACATCCCTCTCTAAGACCCCACATGGGTGAGAATGATTCCCCTACATGGCCATTCAGCATTATCGATATGATGGTATTGGTAACGCAGCCCATGATTAAGTTGCAAAAAATATCTGAGAAAAGATCACATCTCCACCCCACAACGCCCCACGGCACATTCCTTGCCATGTATTGGGAATATCTCCCAATGATGACATCATCGAGACTGATACTATCATCCGGAGATATTTATAATACACGGCAGGGATGTGCTGTAGGGCGGAGAAAGAACCCGAGAGAAGAAAGGTCACTCAATTTTGTCGTAAGCCTTGCTAAGGTCAAGTTTAACATAAAATAACCATCTCTGCCTTTCTTTCTTTTGATGGTGTGAAGGACTTCCCGACAAATAATCGTATTGTTAGAAATATGCCTGCCGGGAGTGAAAGCACTTCTGAAATGGTGAGATTAAATCAGGAGAAAAACATTTAAGTCCATTGGTTATAATTTTGGCAATGATTTTATAACTGACATTAATTAGATCAATTGGTCTAAAATCTTTTGCTTCCTCCACCTTGTCGTGTTTTGGAATTAAGCACAGAAAGGTTTGATTAATCTCACCAAATTTTTTTTTTTGGGTCAATAAAATAATTCTAGATAGAGGATACCACATTAAGTTGCATTGAAGCCAACATAAACTTAGGCATGAACACCATCAGGTCCGGGAGCTTTATGAGCACTGATATTAAAAACTGTATTACGAATTTCAGTTACATCTGGGATTCTACAAAGCAAGTCATTAGTTTGAGATGTGACGCATTGGGTGAGACCTACAAAATCATTGAGTTCTAGATTAGAAGAAGAAAATAGATTTTTAAAGTAAGTTGTGAGAGTATTGTGAATTAAAGACGGGGAGGAGGTCTAAGTGCCATTGTTGTCTTTTAGCCAGTGGATGGTGTTTATTGGATGCCACAATGTGATAGTAGCGAGTATTACGATCTCCCTCGAGGTTCCAGCTAACCCAGGCCTGTTGTTTCCAATAGGCTTCTTCTCTCTCTAACCAATTTTCTAATTCAGAACCGATCTTCATCTCAAACACTATATCTTCCAAATCTGGGTTCAACAGCTGCAAATTGTAAAGCTGGGTTTCAAGACTCCGGCATAATTGGTAATTGAGTTCAAGGATTCGGTATATTTTGTATAGGAGTGCTGATATCATTGTGCATTTGTTATCAAGTGTCTTCTTTTGAGTGGTAATTCTAATTTCAGAAACATGGGAGGAGTATGTACCTGCTATTATTAAAAACCCTATTTAGTGTTTGGAATACAATAACTTCATCAGCCATTCAGAGAGATCCAATTCATTTTTCATGATCAAACAATAAAATGGTTAAATATCATCTGATAGTTCTGTTTCTTGTAACCCCAGTAAACCCTATTTAGTAATGAATCTTTAACCGCTTTACGTTTTGCAAGCACCTGTATTTTCAGCTTCAGCACCAAAACTTTGTGCTCAGTTACTCGACTATCGTGACAAAATGCACAACTGGAGAAATTTAAGGGAATTGAGGATGACTTGTCAACTTCTGAACAGACAGAAGGATTGGCAGAACCATGATCACCGGCAGAATGCATGTTTCCACTGTAGTAAGGAATTGCTAGCCCTTGAAAGCAGGTTTTCTACATCTTCTGCAACTGGAAAGGTAAATCAGCTAATGAAAATATAAGAGAAAAGACAAAGAAAAATAAATTTGGTTCTGCCACACTTACCCGACAGAAGAAAGAGATAAAATAAGTTGAAGATCATTCAGTTTTTAAATGGGAAATATACTCAACCAGTTAAATTATTACATGGTTGACTTCTAAGGTATAAATGAATAATTTAAACACAATCATTTGCATCCAGTTGCATTTTATGTAGAAAAATAGAATAATTCACATGCAAAGATCATATAAGTATATAACAAAATCTACAAAGAAATATTGAACAAGAAAAATAAATAAAAGAAAATTGGAAAAGAGAACATTCTTATACAGAGCTCCACTCATTTTTTTCAACCCTGAACTTTTTCAACCACTAGTTTCTTTCAAGATCAGGTCGTAGGTCCATTTTCTTCCTTGTCTTCCCTACAAACAAGTCACTTGACTTGATCATGCCAGGAGCTCTTCCTATTACCGTTGTGAGGGGGAATTGTGCAACTGCCTCTTTCCTCCCGAGTGAAACAATAGCTGTTATTGAACCTGGTTTGTAAGTTGCCATCTTTCTTTCTTTTCCTTCACTCATCAACAGTTTCAGGTTCTTGGCAGCGACTAAAGCATGCTTCTGTCCCAAGTACCCTTGTTTGATTTCCTATTTTTATCCACCAATAATTATTAATATTAGATTTACCAAGAAATATGAGAAATGCAAGCAAACTGGGACATTTAAATCTTATACTATAAGATAGAATATGCCTTATTGATTGCTAATAAGGCTCAGTTTGGAAGGAGTACAAATACATACAAAATAATATAAAATATGAGGTTTTGCACTCTACATATTTGCATTTGTACTCCTTCTAAACTGAGCTTAAAGTAATAAATAATATCAGGATGTCAGAATACAGTTCAAAATTGTCCTTTCTACCTGTAGAGTGGTGATCCATAGTTTTTCTGGATACTTGGTGCACTTGTTGCCATCTAATTTGGCATATCCATACATAAAAACAGCCCTATTTAGTTATTTCAGACTAGAAATTGTTAGGTTAACAACTTCAATTGAGTGGCATTGCCCTGATTTGTTTCCATAAATAAATCATGACAATTGACAACTTATGCTAATAATGAAATGGGTATTATGTTTCAATGATACTGATAAAAATAATCCGACATTATAAGGGAAAATCAAATAAAGAAGGAAAATGAAAACGCAGAATATAGGGGCACAAGCTACGGATGACCTTCACTTAATACCCATTTCATTTTGTACACATGGTGGATATTTCAGATGGTTTTTGGTCCTATGTGAGGTGCACAAGTATGGAGGCATTTACAAAACAATATTTGTCCTTGCAGAAAGGGAAAGATGAATCAAATAATAAACTTGGGCTTTATTACAATTTTGATGGTATTTCTTACTGGAATAACAAGCAAATATAACAATAGTTTTCAGTTCGTTTTTTATAAAGCGTGGGATTCCTGTCTCTCCAAAGGTGCATTACTTGTCATTGTTTTTGTGTAACCATTTTTTATGTTGAATACTCAAATCTATGCCTATTCCAAAATGACATGAATAATATTATTTCAACTAAAGTTATAGCAAACAAAGATTTGTAACCAAACAAACTCATGGAAAATGCCATTTTTACTTACCGAAATGTCAGTTATATCTCCAATGGCAAAGATGTTCCTCCAACCTTTAACTCTCAAGTTCTCATCAACCATCAATCTTCCATTAGCATCCAAGCTATCCTTCAAAATTGTCTCCTTTAGCCATGATGAACCTGTGGGTTTACCAGTGCATAGAAAGTGGCAATCGGCAGTGACTGTTTTTCCACTAGATAATCGATATACCTTGTTTCCATCCGATACAGAGTTCAAGTTGATTGATTCATCCAGAATCACTTCAACTTTCTTTGAAGCCAACCATTCTAGTGTCTTGCTAGAAGCTTTTGGTCCAATAAATTGCAACAACCTTGACCCACTATGAACCAAAGTCACCTTCTTATTAGGGAAATCTGTAGCAACCTCTCCAGCAAGTTCAACACCAGTGGGCCCCCCTCCAATGATTAAAATGGACTTGGCAGCTTTGATTTTGTTGTTCTCTGCAATTCAAATAGGCCACGAGTTATATAAAATGTTGAAATTTTTATAGGAACCATCATCTCATTTATCTTAAAGAGTTGACATTTCTCACGTATGACTAGGAAAACAGCTACCATGTGTATTAGCAACACATCTAAAAAGTCTACTTGTTCACCATAAGCACATGTAAAACCACAGCTACCATGTGTATTAGCAACACATACAATAATAAACTCTATTTCATTGGATATATATAAACTCATTAATCCATTTTTCATACCTGCATAATACTGACGGAGCCTCTCCATTCTGGTTTTGGGAACAGAATCATCATGGCCAGTGGCTACAACAAGATAATCATAGGCAATCAGGCGACCCTCCTCAGTCAATACTTCAGTTTCTGTAATCTTAATAGCACGGGATGTAATGATATGCCCATTTGTAAGATAATCTTTGTGGTTGATCACTGATCTCTCTGCCATCAATGGCTCTACCATTGCTCTCAAGCTAGCCCATGGGATCTCAAAATACTCCTTCCTACAATACAAAAAACAACTAAAACCTAAGAAACAAAACAGTTGAAAGAACGTTTGGACATATTATATAAATCTTTAATAAATCTATAGTGAAGTGGCAAACAATAATGAATTAAAGGGATCCAATCATTTACACCGAAGTTGGTGGATCATCTAGAAACCCATATTTTAGTGTCCTCTTTTATAGATCATTGGATAAGCCTAACCTTCCAATTGTTGAAGTTATTCATGCAACTGTGATCTCCTCTTCACCCTCTGAACAAGAGTGATCAGTAAAAAATTTTAGCCTAATCAGCTAGGCATGAAATTTGATCAGGAACCAATCCAAGAAATGTGTTCTCCATACAAGACCCAGGATCAGTATGCATTTCCACCACTTGGAGTGTAATGGGTGGGATTCCATCATATATGATAAGAGTAAATATGCTGGGGAGCATTTGCATACATTGGAATTTTGGATCCCTTATGAGATTTTTGGAAGCCATTTGGAGCTGCTTGACATCCCCCTCCCCTTCTCAATGATTTTCTCTTCATAGTAACACTAAAATTTCACATAACTCAACTCCAATGTCTAAAGGCAAGTGTTTCCAAAAGCATGATCAAACCTGAAAATGTGTGAGATAAATAGCTAAGCTACTGACTCAAAGCGGATGGACATTCCAGAAAGAATGTATTGCATGACACTTAGTTCATTTAAGAATGTTCTGAAGTGAAATACAGATAAAGTTGCCACCACCAGTCTAAAGAATCAAGCAGAGTGAAACTTAGTTTGTTGAAATTTTTAATATTTACTTGAAAATGATAATCAAAGTATGAAGATGAGCTGCATATAGTAAAACCCATCTTTCAAATAGCAAGACAGAGTAACTTTTCAAATCCAAAAGTCACTATGAAATATTAATTATTTAAAAAGTGAAATAGTAATTCATGATGTACATTTGAAACATTAACTTTATGTTCACCATCTCAATGATGAACAAATATGCTTTGAGAACTCTGAGAAAACCCTTGAGAACCAGGAATAATGCTATCTTAACTCATTGAAAATGTTGCATCAACTAGTGATTATGAAGAACAACAACTAACTTCAATGCAATCAATTATTTCTCATGTCACCAAAAAAAGCAAGGGGGGTCTTGGAATTTGTGATTTAAATTTTGTTAGTCATTATGACATGGCTAACAAAATGTGTATGCTGAGATGGATGAGTGGAAAGGCTAGAAAGGATAGGATCAGAAATGAAGTCATTAGAAGGAACCTAGGAGTAGTTCCAATAGAGATAAAATGAGAGAAAGTAGACTAAGATGGTTTGGCACATGCATGGAAGACTATCAACAGCATCTGTAAGAAGTGATCTGTTGCAACTTGCAAATTAAGGGGCTAGAGAGGCTAGGGGTAAACTAAAAGGACATCACTTGATTTAAGCACCCATAATTTTACAATAGATATGAGTTTAAACAGAACAGATTGGCGAAACAGGATTCATGTAGCCAACCCCATATGGTTGGGATAAGGTGTAGTTTTCTCTTTATGCAATTACAAAAATGGAGCAACCTTAATGCAAGTTCAGTAATTTCAATTGCATTACAGGCACAACCCACATGAGGTAGCCATAATGCCCTGAACTACATGTCTGCATCATGAATAGGCATACACTTTTCATGCTCCAAGCCAAACGTGTGCACCTCATGAATATTTGAGGTGGAATTAAGGAAAACAAGACAACATGGTAAAACCGTAAAACTATTCCAGAAAAGCCATGTTCATTATTACTTTCAGTCTTTCACCTCCAAAAGAGGATATAATGTAAGTTACTTTCAGTCTTTCAGTCTTTCAGTCTTTCAGTCTTTCAGTCTTTCAGTCTTTCACCTCCAGAAAAGCCATGTTCATTATTACTTTCAGTCTTTCAATTGAAGAGTTGAACAGTTAATATCCCATCCAACAGTCCTTTTATCTGGTTTGGCTTTCAAAAGTTTGTTTAATATTGTTCTTGTCAAGTAATTATATGACATAGTGGTGAATGGGAATAATTCCCCAGACATCCAAAGGGTCGAGGTAATTTCATCTGAAAAGTTTAAAATTAAATTGAGTTCAAGCCAGGTGATAGTAAAATGGAGCCTGAATCCTGATATCCTAATCTTAATTTATAGCAATTAAGTGGTTATCCACTATACCCATGACCCAATAATCAAGACGGTCAGTTGGCACCCCTCCAATAGGAGGTGAAGGATCAAACCCACAGAACTGCAGGCTCTCCTTGGTATGGCCACTGGGCATGTAATTAAAAAGAAGAATTGGTGTCAGTATGCTTCAGTATCTAGTAGGGATATCTATCCCTTGCTCATCAGAGTATTGCCCATTCAATCAGTGTCAGTATGGACTCCTGAGTCCTGACTTGAAGCTAGTAATTTGCAGGGTCTTAGGTATCTCAAATCCACAATGAATGATTTGTATCTACGACTCTATCATGTTTCAGATAGTCATGATCAACCACTTCTGCACAATGTGCCCTTATTGGAGTTCATGTTATGGCTTGAGGAGTATAAGAAAAGTCTAGTTTTGAATCCTATACAGAATTTGGTCTAGGGTAGCAGAGCTTCTTTGGTTGAAGGTCACATTACAAGAAACAGAAGTATGCACTCTGCAGCCATATGGATTTCTATAATCCAATCAATGCTGGCTTAACTCTCAAATGTCCATATCCATTAAAAAAAAGAATATTATTCAACAATTCAATAACACCATTAGCAGAAGGGGGGGGGGGGGGGGGGGAGAGAGAGAGAGAGAGAGAGACCAGGCCATAACACGGTGGATAATTAAACCAGTATTTACCGCTACAACTATAACAACGGCCGTTATAACAGTCGTTAGTTTTTTGAAAATTTCCTGTAAGTGGTTCACGCCCGAAACTCGTATCGTATCGATACTTGAACCTTACTATCAAAATGTATGTTTAGTTGGTTGATTATGATTATATACTATAAACTAAGAAGTAATGGTATCGACCATCGAGACGCTATTAACGCCCACAAGATAATAAGATAACGACCATTCCAACGAAAATAACGGCCTTGAAGTCAGCTGTTGCTGTTCTATATAATTAAATTACAACCAGAGCTACCAGACGACTTATTTATTTCACATAAAAAAACACTTACACTTCTGTTCACATGAGAATCCCATCAACTTACAGTAGATTATTTTGTTTTATTTATTTATTTTTTAATGGAAAATAGGCTCTAGCCATTTTGGCTTTCCTTTTTCTTTCTTTTCTGGCTGGATGGAGAGAGAGAGAGTGAGAGCTTACGGGTCGATGAGGAAGACATGAGCATCGAACTGGAGAGATTTAGCGATTAGGGCTCCGGCAACGCCTCCTCCGATGACCACTACCCTCCTTCTATCAGCGCTTGATGGTTCCATGGCTGCTTCGTTTGGAATGAGATGAAGCTCAGATTAAAACGAAAGATCTAAATGGCCAGGTGCTTGAACAATGAAGAGGAAGAGGAGGGCTCAAAAGATTGCTTATGGATTTCTAAGGGATAGGGAAGGCCGGAGGCAAGCAACCCCGGTTGCCTCCTCCGGGAAGAAGAAACCAGGGAGCACGAAATTAGAACTTAGACGAGGGACGCTGCTTGGTAAACAATTGGCTGTTCGACAATGCAGCTAATCTATTTATATTGACCTCCTTTATTGCACATCCCATGTGCAGATTCTATTCATAATTAAATACTAACCAATTGATTGATGGATTCAATTAATGAACTAAGGGTAATTTGGTCAAATTATCCATTATACAAAGACAAACTGGGTTTGGGTCCACCAGTGAACGGTTCAGATCATCTTAACGCGTGATACAGGGAGAAGGATTCTTGTCTGTGGGACCAATTCACCTCAACTCAAGTGACGAAGCTTCCTTCACGTTTACTATTCTATGTTCCATCCTCGGTGGCATAATGATTTTGCAACGTCCTTTTTTATATGGGCACTGGAGATTTCTTCGGGAAGGCTTCATTTGCCGTCAATATGGAATCTTCATTTTATCGGCTAGTCGTAAAAGGAAGTTGGCATTATCATTTTGCCGTTGGACCTCTAAAATCACTAGAAGTTTCCTACCGTTTTGACGAATTCTTCGGTAGGACGTAGGAGACGCGTTAAGAAATAGCCAGCTGGTCCAGAGACTCTAGACGGATACCATACCGATCCTCGTCCTCGTGTAGAGGTTGTACAAATCGCAGCTGTGGCAGGCAAGCTCTCGTTTACCGGTTAAGCAAGTTGAACTGAAATGTAACACAGAAGAATGGCAAGAATTAATTATGCCCCGATGTTTAACCTGCTCAATAAGTAATGTAAGATTGATTCACCACGTGTCTCATGTTAGAGAGATAGTAATTTCTACGACACCCTCTTGGCTGTGTGGTTAACATTCCCTTTTTTTCCCTATTTCATGTTCAACAAGATTTGTTTTGTTTTGATGGTGAGCAACAAAAACCGACTGTAGTTGAACCGAAAATCTGGTTAACTGAATGAATCGGTTCGGTACTTTCAAAAAATTGAAGTTATCAGTTTGGTTTCAGTTAATCAATATAAAAACCGGCAGTTAATCGAATCGATTGGTATGCATATATATTTTTATATAATTTATGTATATTAAAGATATTTATATATATTATTTAAAATATAATATTATATATGTATATATATATATATATTTAGTTTTTTATTATATATCTATTTTTTATAATATATATTGTAAATATAAAAAACCAAAAAATTGACGAACCAAATTGACGGTTAATCGAACTGATCAACTGGTTAACCAATCGGCTGTGATTACCAATTTTCCAAAAACCGATAATACCAGTTTGCTTTCAAAAATAGGCCCATGGTTCACTTAATCAAACCATGAACACCTTTATTTCTCTCTACTTTTTTCTTTCTCACCTCCTTTTTCAGTAGTGTTTTAAGACCATGGAAAATAGAAACTTTTTTTTTGGTATTTGAGGCTATGTTTGGTTTGAAGGAAAATGCAGGGAAAAAAAGGGAAAGGTAGGAAAACCTTTACAAACCTTGTATAGGTTCTCCTATCTTTCCCTTCATTTCCCTACCTTTTCCTTCAAACCAAACATAGCCTTAAGGAAAATAGAAACTCAAGTAGATGTGCTAGTGTGTGTGGGTGTAATTTGGGTTGGCTCGGATTAGCATTTGACACTATTTTGGGTTCAGGATCTTTGGGTCCAGTGCATTCAAATTTTGACAAAAGTCCAATATGAGTCTGCCCAAATTGCACCCCTAAATTCAAGTGATGTTTGCCAAAAATATATATGATTTGTTTTTCAGAATAAAAATATAATTTGTTTATTGATGGTAACAAATTCATATATTGTTTGATTCAATCTGCTATGATTAAATTAAATTATATATACATATACATAATTTTCTAGCATTAAAATATTTTAAAATTATAAATTAAGTTGGGATTTGGGATTTGGGATTTAGATAAACCTAATGTTTTGTTTACAATGGTATCAAATTGAAGATCCAATAATTATATAAAATTTTTAATATTATTGTAAATTTTGATTCTCATTTTTTTACAAAGTGTAGTCCAAGTTGTTTGTGATTTTTTTTCCAACTCCGCTATATTTTCTTTAATTTAATTTTATTATTTTATATATGAACAATTTTCTTCATTAAAATTCATATGGAATAAAATTTTAAGATTTTTTTTTCAATTTGTTCTCTATTTTATTAAGTGATTTTTCAAAATTTCCTTCATTAAAAATAACAATTTTGTGCCAACACCAACCCATGTATCCAACCCTCCTCCACTCTGAGTTGGGATCTATACTCACAACAAAAATTGTCCCAACACGCTTCCAACATGACCAATGTCTTTACATTTCACCATGAGACCATGGCCCACCATAAGACTGAAACACAAGTTAGATTGGAGACTGGATCTGCTCCTCACATAGGGCACCTCACACTGACCTCACAGATACATCCCACTGTGTATTGGGAACATCTTCCGTACTTATGTGTTATTATTTATAGCAGATGTTTCCAATACACAGTGGGATGTGCCTGTGAGGTCATTTGTGAGGCGCCCTATGTGAGGAGCAGATCCCAATTCGTTAGATTGGTGCCTCATAGAGCATACTCCACATGTGTCCTACAACATATCCCAACTGTGTATAGGGCTGTCAATGGGTTGGGTTTGGATTGGTTCGAGGTAGAATCGGTTTTGAACCGATAAGAAATATATAGGTCTTGGAACCGAACCAGCCCTTATAAGATCTATAATTCTAGACCTAGAACCGTACTGATCTGTTCTCAGGCCCACTGGGTCCAGCCCCATTATAATAAACCTACTGGAGAGAGAATTAGAAATATGGAAAAATAGCTGCAAATGGTTGCAGTGATTCGGGGCCTATGGGTAGTGACTGTTTGGTTGAAGAATAAGAGAGAGAGAGAGAGCAATAAAGGAGAAAGATGGGTTAAGAACAACGGAGAAGTATGCTGCAACTCAATACAAAATTCTGAATTCTACTACAAATCTACAAAAATTCAAAATGTTGAATACCCCCCATCCTATACATCAATGCTCGCCTATGGATTGGCATCAATTCCGAGCTGTCACCTACCTCAATTGTACGTCAGGCCTAAGAATTCTGACATTGGACTGAACCGTCATTCTCCCTCATAACAATAGGTGTACGGTCTTGAAAAATTCAATTGTTTTGAGTCTCTTGAACAGTTGAAATTTATCTTACTCATATAGAATAGGTAATATTTCCTTAGAATGGAACTTTAGGGACTTAACTACATTACTGAAGTTCTTGTAAACAGAGAGTTAAAGTTAGAATATGCAAAGCTGACCTGTTATCCTTCTTCTTATGATTCGTTTTTTGGTTTCAGACTGAATGAAGAACGGAGACGGTGAGAGTTTGAGAGAGAAGGGTGGTGCCACGGTAGTTCATTTTTGGCTTTGAATGGGAGGATTGAAAAAGAAAATAATGGAATGAAGAGAGACAATGAGATTCTCGGAGAGGAGAGTGAGAAACGGTGGTGTATTTGGTGCAATCGTCGACTGGTGAATTGCTCAGCTACAAAATATGGCATCAAATCGGGTCTAAATTGGTTGGGATTTGGGAATAAGGTAGTACTGATCCGTCAGTGATAGACCTTAAAACCAGAGCTGACCCAATTAATTTGGGTCCATTGGGTCAAGGCCCAACCCACTAACAGCCCTAACCGCTGTATTGGAAACATCTCCCAATGACAACGGGAGATGTTCTCAATGCACGCACATATGCATGTGGGGCGTTTGTGGGATACGTTGTGTGAGGCGCAGATGAGAGTACATGTGGGAGGACAGTTGGCAGTCTTTAGGGGCCCAGATTTGAAAAAACTTTAGCTGTTAGGGGCCAACAGTCTTTGCTGTTGAAAGAATTTCTAGAAATGGCACAGTACCACGAGAATGGGTAAATTAATAATTATATATTATTTTATTTTTACTAAAAACAAAAGCTTGGGCGTGAATAAATGAACCACCCAAAACATGCCCAGTCCAGAGATTGTCTAGTTGGGCCCCAACAGCCAAAAGTAACCCGTAGATTTGAACTCTGTGGAGTGTGAGTAGGATGCGCTCTATGAGACGCCAATCTATCTGTTATGTACTGGCACATATGATGTTGGAACGGTTTTTTTTGTTGGAATAGATTTGGATTCTCCCACTCTGTCGACATGGCTTGATAAAAACGGGCAACACAAAAAAACATGCCCCACACTACGAATCGAGATTTGCTTAAGATAAGGTGCTCACAACACATCTCGTCGTGCATTGGGGATATCTCCAATAAATAACAATTTAGGAGATGTTCCCGATGTACGGCTGAGATGTGATGTGAGTTTGTGAGGAGCGTTTTCGGATTCGGACTCCCCCATATTACGGAATGGGATCTGCTCCTCACGCTTGAGCGCCTCATATGCACATCCACCGTGCATTGGGAACATCTCCTGTAAAAAATAACTTATAAGTATTGGAGATGTTCCCAATACATGATAGGATGTGCGTGTGAAGTGCATATGAAGCGCCTTATGTGAGGAGTAGATTTGGTCTCCCACGTTACATTTGCAATGTAATGGGTTCTGTTCTTCACAAATGAGCGCTTCACATCCACTATACATTGAGAACATCTCCCGTGAATGATGACTAATAATTATAGAAAATATTTCCAATGAATGATAGGATGTGCGTATGAGGCGCCAGGTGTGAGGAGCAAATCCGGCAATGGGCGGATTAAAAGCTAACGCCAGAGTGGTAGTTGGTAGACACGTCACGTCAGAATATCACAAGCCCCAAAGCTATCACCAACCGTCAAGTTATGATAGACGACAGATGTGGTCTGGTATGATGCGACAGCTTCACTTCAACGCTTAGGTCAAACTGAAGCTAAAATAATATTCCAATCTAACGGTTAAATAGGATCATCGCCATACAGTTAAGATTATCTTATCCGTCAAGCTGCAACGAAAACGATTCTTCTCCGAATACTTGTCGTTGTCGTTTGTCCACGTTGAAATCTAACAATGCTTCTGCAACACAAATACTTCGCAATCGGCTCAGCTTCCTTCTCAATCTCCTCTTCTCGTTGTCTATATGTAGAGACTCCGAAAGAAATTCCGAAAGCTTAGTCGAGCTGAAACTATCGGTTACTGTTTGTGTGAGGTGGAGTGTCTCTGAAACGGTCGACAATGGCGGATGAGATTGATGGGTTGAAATTTGAGCAGCAGCACGGGAAGTCGAGGGTTAGGGTTGCAAGGGTCTGGAGGAAGGAAGATGGTCGTCATTTCTTCGTCGAATGGAATGTTAACATAAGCCTTCTCTCCGATTGCCTGTCTGCGTATGGCCGGGGTAACAATTCCGATATTGTCGCCACAGATACCATGAAGAATACTGTAATAATCAATTCTATCCCTGTGCCTTATCCTCCTTTGTCTTAGATATTGTCTATTAATGCATGTGTTTGGTTGATAAGTTTTTAAACCATAACAAAGTCGGAAAATTCAGAAGTGCATGTAAGAAAAATTCCCTTCCCACTCCTTCCTTTATCAGGTTAGAATGGGATCCCCTGAATTCTGTGAACAGCTGCACATGGAAGATCTTCTATTTCTAGAGAAGCTAGCTAGATATAGTGGTGGTTTTATTACCTTTGTACTCGGATGAGTTTGTATTGTCTCTCCTGGCAAAACCAAGAACAAATATTTTATGAGGTTTCTATTCTTTCATTTTTATAATGGATTTCACTAATTTTATTAGTTAGTATTAATGGGTATTTCGATGGGACTCTCACATCTGGATTCTGCCTAGAATTTGAGGCGAGTTCCAATTCTACATGCATACTTTACATTCAATTGTATAACCGAATCTGCAACCCAAATCTAGGACTCTGAATGGGTGGATTTTGGTGGAATGATCAGAACCTTCTATTCAGATTTTTCTGTTTGGTTGGATTTTAGAATCAGGATATTAAACTTAAGCTGACTGCAGAATGCCATCGGAGCACGACCTCAGGCTGGGGCTAAATTGAATTTGGCCTTCTTTCAACCTCCTCAAAATATATTTTTTGGCACTAACGTTTTTTATTGTAATGAAAAAAACTATTTTCTTTCTAATGGAAACTAAGAAATTGAGTTACTGGAAAGATCTCCAATCTGGTCTCTGTACACCCCCTATAATTTGGTAGTAAAGTACATCAAATCATTAAGGTATTTTCTTAGTTTCATAACTTGTTTCTTTAGGAAGAAGATAAATAATCAGTCGCAAAGTCAGATTTCTTACCAATAAAATGAAGCTCCACCCTATAAACTGAATTTGGCAGTTATGCACTAGCTGTCACTGATTTATATACTGCTTGTTTGCCTAAGCTATGACTGCAAACCTTGAATGTGTTTGGTAAGAGGGACCAATTTGTTGACCCCACTTTCTCATCTTGCCACATCATCCGATTTGGCAAACCACTCCGAGAAATTGCATTTGGTAAAGCAATTCCTCAAAAATCAGCAGAGGAGTTAGTAACTCTCAATTTTTCGTGTTTAGGGGTGATTCTCGAAGATGAGGAAGATAGCTTCTGGAATCAGGGATTGATTCTTGAAATGATTTTTGATATGGCAGTGACATGCTCATTCCAATATGTGCAAACTCCTGAACTTTTATGGAGAGCAATAGTGCATGCCAGGTCAACATTATTTTACCAAAAACACTTAAGAGAAATTGAAGATTTCCAAAAGGCATCAAAATTGGTGATTCATGAGGAAGCAATATTTTGGAATTGATTTCTCTTTTCAAACACCTTTCTTTTAAGTTATCTAAAAAGAATATCCCTTTCACATCTCAGTTAGATGTCGACTACCATATAACTGTTATGCCAGCTAACTCCTATATCTGCAAGAGGTTCTGTATTAGTGATTTAAATTGGTTTTATTATTAATGTTGGATAGTAACTATAGTTTTGGCTCTAATTCCTAAATGAAAGTAAGTTCTTAGTATTAAGTACTTGATTTTCTTGTTATTTTCATCAGAACTTATTTAATTAAGTTCTGTTTGAAAAAGTGTTATCAACATTGTATTTTTTTATTGATTTTCTTGTTATTTTCATCAGAACTTATTTAATTAAGTTGCATAAAAACACAGGTATACGTGAAGGCAAAGGAATGTGTAGATGCTCTTTCAGTTGAAGACTTTGCAATTGAACTTGGGCGTCACTTTACATCATTTTATCAGCAGGTACATATCTTTTTGAAATCACAGCTACTGCAAATCTTTATGTTTATCAGTTTCTTTATATATGCATGCATGGGCAGATAAACATGTCTGTGACTATTTGGGTACAACCTTGTCTTTGTTAGGAGTATTGTAATTGGAACCCTCAAGGTTCAGTTTTCCTACTAGTTGTTTTTTCCTTTGAAAAGAAACAGTAACTGTTTATCAATTTCTGTTTCCTGATGTTATAAGCTTCGAAGTTTCAGTTTTTTCTTTTTATGAAAATCTTGGAAAGTTGGAATATATAATATTATCCAAAGAATTTTTCTGTGCCTTACAAGGTATTTTGATTTATGTTTAAAACCATAACAGTTCTATGATTTTCAATTTTCTCTGGAGCCAGATTCAGGTCTAAGTTAGGTTAAGTTGGTTTTAGGGTCAAAATAATGTTCAGCTAAGATAGGGCCTTGTGGAATTCAGTACATATTTCCACTGTGTTGGGAAAGAATAGGTATGTATATACTCTTTGAAAACATAGTTACAAAAACCAGCCAAGCATAGTTGATTGGCTTTGGAAACCCAGAAACCCGGACCATCTTCCCATATTTTCTCAACCTGTATATAGATGCATGTCATAAATGGTTAAAACAATTAACCATTGTTTTTATCGAACCATGTGAACTTCAATGGCTGGATGAGTTTGTAAGCTAAAAAAGACCAAAATAGGGTTGTGGCTGGGGTGCTCTGGAGTCATGAATTGACTTGGGATGGCCTATTGCTCATCCTGAAGAGCCTAGAACTCTAGAACTGGCATTCTTTCTAAGTCAATATCAGTCCTGGTTTAATACCATCTTTGGGAGATATTAGCAAAATACCAATCTCAAGTTGTAATTTTGTGAGTGTTTATGACATTCTTCTCACACTCATGATTATGGTTGCATTCAAAGCTTCAAAAGACACTTCTAATGCTACTGTTTATATCAACTACAAGGATCCCAAAGTTCTTTTCCCCTTTCTTTTTCATTTCCTTAGTGTAGCTATGCCTCCACCAGTTGTGAACCATGCTCTGGTGATGTGATTGTGCCTTGCAATTTTCATTTATTTTTCTTTAAATGAAAACAATTTAATCAAATAGCTAAACTTCTGATACTCCCTCATGTCTTTGTTGAAAACAATTTACAGCATCCTCATCAATCTCATGATTGCTGAAATCTGCAACCTTTGTGTTGTTCTTTTCAGTTTATCAATGATTTAAAGAAGCAAATGTAGGGGGTCTATTTAGTGGTTGATAGTTTATTATGGTGTCCTGAGCAGGTTTTTCTTTCTACTTTTTAATCTGTTTTCATATTTCTATTCTGCCAAATGTCTGTGGATCTTTAATGGGAGAACAATCAAATGATCAATATAGATAATGTTTAGTTATGTCAGCTACTACGGTGTCATTTATTGATTTATTTATTTCATTTTAAAACATGAAATGTCTATAAAAAAAGTTTCCTCTAATATGTTTTTACTCTTTACCGATAAAAAAGATTTCTTTTGCTAATTAAATTTTAAGATTAAAAGGAATTAAACTCAATAATGGTAGTAAGACCATTCCCAGATGTTGGTCCCAACTATCTGGGGTCTTTGAAGGGGTATACAAATTTAAAAGATCTAATGTCTGTTTATTTTTCTGATGTTCTTGTTAGAAGGATTTTGGATGATACAGAATAGCTTGTAAATCTGTAATATCCTTCTGCTTTTTAAATTGTAGGAGTACCAGAGAGACTTGTAGAGGATGGTTTAAATGAAATATAATGCTTCTCTTTTGCTCTTCTTTGTTCATCTTAATTGTCTCTTATATTTATTGTTTTTGAATTTGTAATTTTACATATTTGGAGAAAGTTAAAACCTTGTGTTTGGTATGTAGGTCACGGCTGCAATAATCAAGATAGTGGAAAAGCCATGGGAGCGAGTATATATTGATGGGCAACCACATGAACATGGTTAGTATAGTTATTCTTTTTTTTCAGTAAAAAAAGAAAAAAATATAGTTCTTATTTCTGATGGAATATACAGTAGTCTCTTGAGCCTATCTTATGGCGAGTGCTCCTATCAATGTTTTCCTTCTTACATTTTCATTGTGAAGGAATACTTGGGGAAATTCTGTACAAATGATCCAAGACATGATTATCTTACATCATAATCCTCCAAATCTTAGTCACATATTAGGCTGCAATGCGAGGCCTGCTTGTGCATCACATCCTTGAGATAACCCACTCATCCAAGTATGAGTGCCCATGTGTAAATTGCACACCAATGGCTTACCTCTACTAAATCTTTACCCCAAATCATGCCTACCGCATACTCTTCATTGTCAAGCACTATCATTGGATGCCTTCTATAAAGAAAGGGAAACGCGGTGCATCATCCAGGAACACTGACTGTAAATGCTTATGCTTTGCTCCTTTGCAGAGTTAAACATCAATATATCTGAGGAATCTTACTGGTCTTCTATTTATCTTGAAATTTTAATCCATTTGGGATGAAGTGGTGTTAAGAGGAGCCTTGACATTGGTCTAATAGTTTGGGACACATAAAGAATTGAGGGGTTTCCATGGACTTTTGTAGAATTATACAAGAGTACCTTTTTTGTTCAGAGTCCTTTATTATCTACTCTTTCTGGCAGATGAAAACTGGCCAAATATTTAGTATCCTGTTGTACATGACATCATTTTTTTTTCCGAATATTAGTTTGAAACAATCCTTATATTTCTAAATAAAAAAGATTCATTTAAATCAGGCACCCCAGTATCTAGAGAGATCACAATCTTTGTTTCACATTTTCATGCCTTCAACTGTTAAACATCTCCACTGTGGACCACATGCCATTATCAGTATTTAGCAACTATGGACAAAGCTTGAAGGCTCTCCAAATCTTTCCCAATTCCTTACCAGTTCACTCACAGTTAAAACTCAATGATCATCCCCCAGTCCAATAGCTGCACTTAATGCATTACATGACCTCTGACTTGCCAAAAGTTTCACCACTGAAAATATTACATGGTGGGATTCTGATGGTCTCATCTTTTGACTTGGATGGTCATGCCAAATCGTATTCGAATTTCAAGGTGATCACTTTCTCTTTGATTCCATGGATTTTCATCTTTGAGTATGTCATACGTTTTATTGTAATTATTTGTTCAAGTTGGTAGACCTTTTAGCTGAAAAAATATTGATTTTAAAATGAGATGAATATTATGATTCGGAACCTATGGTTATAGGATCTACTCCACCACAGTAGTTTGGGTTTCATAGTTTTGTCTGGTACTCCAGAATCCAGATATTTCATTTCTAATCCACAAATTACCTTATATAGCTTTATTTACACAATTATTTCCTTGCTTTAGGGTTTAGACTTGGATCTGAAATACATACAACAGAAGTAATAGTGAAAAAATCTGGTGCTCTACGACTGACTTCTGGAATTGAAGGATTGGCAGTGTTGAAAACAACAAAGGTAGGTTATCTTAACTATGGTGCAATCTTTGTTATCTGAACCAGGTGAGATATTTTGGTGAAGTTATTATTGCTAAATTTGGACAATTAGCCTCTCTCTCTCTCTCTCCCTCTCTTGCTTGCTCTTCTCTGTATCATGTATTTTAAAGTAATTTCTATGTTTTCATTTGAAAAATAATTCTCTCTTTTCTCAATGTGGGATTCTTTCTTTTTCTCTTTTGGGAATGAAGAAGAAGCTCTTGACATTCTCAATTGCGAACAAGGTCAGTTCCAGTGCCCAGAAGTCAGGCTATGGAGATGGAGCCCTTCAGTTGGGGAATTGAAGAACTTGGGTACTTCAAGTTCAGTGTGGATAAATGTCTATGGCATCCCCTTACATGCCTGGTGCTTCCAAACCTTTTTAGCCATTGGGGATGCATGCAGAAAATTAAGGTTTGTCAATTCTAGGACATTCACGTGGAAGAACTTGGTAGCTGCAAGTATCCTGGTTGAGGTGGAAGAGATTCACTTGGTGCTGACATCGCTGGTGCTTAATTTTGGTGGATAACTATGTGACTTGAGATTAGCGGTGGAAGGAACTTATCTGGTTAGGTGGCTAGAAAGATTGGTTTCGTAGGAGGAGGAGAGAGGTAGATTTTGTCGTCTGCCTGGTTTGAACCACTGGAAGTCAAAAGGTCTCATTGTCAAGGGAGGGGCAGAGGTTGAAGACAAAGGCTTTTTTGGAAATAAAAAGTTTAATCTTGATAGTGGGGGCGGTTCAAAGGCTTTATTAGGTTACCAAGGTGATGAGAAGGTGAAAAGGTGTGACGATGAGGAAATGGATGTTAGGATCTTGGAAATTGAAAATGATGAAGGGGGTTTTTTAATTAATGAAGCTGAAGAGGCAGGTCGGGCTTGTAGATGAGGCAATGGTTTAAACAGAGATAATCACTTGAAACCAAAGGGTGTTGGGGCTTTCTCCAGCCAATATTTTAATTAGTAAAAGGTTTTTAAGAGAAGAGGCTTTAAATTTAGAAGTTCAAACTTCCTCAAGAGGGTGAAGCCTTTATCGAGAATTGACATGGGGAAGAGAAGATTTGGAGAGGCTGTCGATTGGGTTTGGGAGATTCATAATTATGAGAGCCAAGGAGATAAGAGGACCGATGATGACTTTTGGGAAGGTAAGATTGAGGACAACAATTTACGATGCATTGGTTCTATGGATTCGTGTTCTAGTTCGTGGTGTTGTGAGGATCAGGTTTTGGCTTTGCCTGTGGCTGCTTCTAAACAATGGACAGATGGTGTTGAGTTGGCTCAGGTGGGGGTTAATGACTTGGATGTGTCTTTGGCTAATGGCGCAGGGACTCTTCCAGATGAGGTGGTGGCTGGTTTGGAGAAAGGGGAGGGCAGATCAGAAGTTTATGTGGGAAAAGGTGAAGTGCCTAGAGTTTTTTTTTTATTTTTTTTTGAGAAAAAGTTAATCAGATTTCATTAAAAAAGACAAGGGGTACATGAGAAGATGTACTAAATAAAGGAAAGAGAACTTAAACAGCAGAAACGCAAAATTACAAGGGGGGAAGTTTGTTGCTATATAAATTTTCTAGGTTTGCTCCAATTTTAGCTAATCCATCTGAAATATGATTCATCTCCCTCGGTATCCACATCAGATTAACATTTAAGTTTTCCAAGGAGTCTCTTGCCTCTGACAGATAATGACTCAACCTCCATGGACCCCCCTCCTTGTCTTTCAGCCATTTGATGGTATTGGCAGAATCTCCAACAATGGATAATTTCTGAATGCCTAAACTTTTTATTATTCTGATACCAGTGAGTGCTGCCATCACTTCAGCCTTTGTTGAGTCTCTGTTACCTATTGGGCCATTGAAAACCCAACAGATCAAACCCTGTTTATCCCTCAAAATACCACCTATCCCAGCTTTGCCTGGATTGCCTGCAGCACTTCCATCGAAGTTTAGAATCATCTCTACTTCAATATGAGGTATCTGTAATCTTTGGGTTGGTTGAGAGTAAGTTGGAGAAGCAAGATCATTTGGATATTTCTGTTAAGATCATTGAGAGAGAGGTCCTGAAACATCTCAGAGTTAGCAGCCCAAAAGTTGCAACAAAAGAATATATCTGAAATTAATTCTTCTAAAGATCTGGTTTTGTTTTCAAATATGCGCTTGTTTCTTTCCTCCAAATTCCCCACAAAACTGCATATACCACAGTTTGCCAATACACTTTACCTCTGCTGCTCAAGCCTGACCCATGCCACTGGTTGAGGAACTCCTGAATGTGCTTTGGAGAGATCCAACTATATCCAGTCAGGTTTAAGAAATGCCACCAAATCTTTTGATAAAAACTGCAATGAACTACTAGATGATCTGCAGATTCCCCTTCTCTTAGGCAAAGCACACATGCACGAGGAGAAATATAAGACCTTCCCAGGCTTTTCTTCTGAAGAAGATCACACGTATTTATTCTCTATAGATATGCTTCCCAGACAAAGAAGCAAACTCTTAGAGGAATATGACTGCTCCATACCTTCTTAAACAGGAAAGAGGAGATCTGATCACCTGCGATTAGAGCCTTAAACATAGATTTGGAAGAGAAAACACCATTTGGGTTGAGGGGAGGTGTAGACTTCTTTTAAGGTGAGGAAGAGGTTTATGAGGTCTGAGGTCTCAATTTCCCTTAGAGGTCTTCTCAGGTTCAGGGTCAAGTTAATATCAGCAGGTAAGGCTGGGATACAAGAGGAAACAGTTGAATCTTGGTCTGTGGAGAGATTGAAGATTCTAGGGAAAGATTCTGCTAGAGTGGTATTCCCCCACCAGAGATCTTTCCAGAATTTTATTTTATTTCCATTTCCCACTTTGAGTACCAGTGAAGTGGCTGAAAAGGAATGTGCAGTGAACTTGGAGAATGACCATAAGACTCAGGCTCTTGAGTTAGTTCAGTCTCAAGCTGAATTTGAGGAAGTTATGATCAATAGGATAGGAGTTGACTTGGGATGTAGAAGGAAGGTGGTTGAGATTGAGAAGATTGCTAACAGAGTCGTAGACACAGATGCTAAGAGTCCTTGAGAGTCAAGGTCTTCCCATATTGTGCATGTGACTAAGGCGTTTTCACAGTTGAAGGATGGTATTGTGGGGGCAGGGCCTACAGTTAGGTACAAAAGATTATTTAAGAGAAAAGGAAGGAAGCCAAAGGTGTTGGTGGCCGAGGAGAGCTGCGGGGTGGATCAAGTTTCTTCGGAAACAAAAACTACAGTGGTGGATGTCAAGGCTGAGGAGGAAAGAAAGGATGGTGGTTTCAACTTTAAGGAGGTACAGGCTTTGTTCCTTGCTGATAAGACGCTAAGGCAAGGATGTATGCCAATTGAATATCTCATTAACAGAGGTGTTGAGGTGGTTAAGAGGCTTGGTCTGTTTTTCTTGGGAGGGGAGGAGTTTTCCAGAAAAGCCTTTGAAGAATTTGAAAAAAGAATGAAGGAAAAGAGGGCAAGGAATGTCTTAGCAAGAGAAGGTGGAGAAATCTGGAACGAAGATGACTTAGGGCAGGAGGAAAGGTTTGAAGGGGAGGATTAGGGTGTGCTTTTTAGGGGGTCTCTGGAATTTTTACAGTCGAAGGTTTTGCTTTTGTTTTCTTTAGGGATGATGGTTTATAGGGGTGATTCTTTGTTGGGGTGGTAGTGGGTGCTTTTGGGTGTGTGGTTTTGCAGTTAGTTTGGAGTCTTTTGTCCTCTCGGGTGATTCCATATCACCTTCCTCTGTACTTTCTTTTTCTTGTTAATGAAATCATTATCTTTTATCCTTCAAAACAATAAAAAGAAACAATTCTTTCCAGAATGAGGAGAATACTAGTTTTATTTGACATGGTTACTGTTTAGAAACTAAGAATTAAAAAATAACAAACCACAACATATGAGAGAAATAAGAAGAAACAAGATTTTAACATGATTCAGCATGGTCATCTACATTCACAGGAGAAATACTTTACCATGGGAGAAGAATGCAAGAGGATTTGAAGAATGACACCTTTCTTCCTTGTACGCCAATTGTACCTTACGGCCTACATCTCTCTCACACAGTCACACTCATTCACACAGACTGAAAGACTAATATTGGCTTAAATAAGCCCATTTCAGATGCTTTCTCAGGTTAGCCACCTACAACTAAATTTAATTACAAACAATTTCTGCATAAATCCAGATTTACAATAAACCCCTTATACAAAAACAGAATTACAAAAATACCGAGACATACTCCAATACTCAAATATTTTACTCTTCATCATAGTACACAATTGAATAGTTAATAATATGAGTGGTCTTTCTTCCTTTTTTTCTGGCTTTAAAACTAGGTCTTTGCTACTTGACCTCAATAGTTTGCATTTATCATTTGATGTGTAAAGATATATTAGAAAAACATTAGCATTTAGTATCTGTTTATTAGATGGATTCTATAGATGTGCCTACTTAGAAGGGCGGTGATGTCAGAGCAGGAATGTCACATTTACCAGCTTAGCTGCATTAGTAATGGTTCAAAAGATATCTACATGTGTTCTTCTCAAAATCATATGGAAGAAATAACATAATTTTTTTAGGGTAAATTACAGATAGGTACCCTGTATTTTGGGGTAGTGACAAATAGGTACCCTGAACTTTCAATTGTAACACTTGAGTACCCTGAACTCTCAAAAATAGACGCTTGGGTCCATCCATTGGTATTCCATCATTACATAATGCCAAAAATACCCTTCTCATGTATCTCTGAGATCATTCTCAGGTAACTGAACGTCTCCCCATGATGGCGTTCCCACATGGACAGCAAATAACAGATTCAAATTGTCTGGCGATGGCATTCTCTAGTGATGATTTTACTCCACAGAATGATCTTAAAAAATACACAAGAAGGGTATTTTTGACACTTTGTAATGTTTAATTGACGGAATACTAACGGATGGACCCAAGTGCCTATTTTTGAGAGTTCAAGGTACTCAAGTGTTGCAATTGAAATTGTGTTTTTTTTTGGAAAAAGGTGAAGTAATTTATTCAGAATAAAAGAAGATTACCAGGCCCAGACCACTAGATCTACCTGGGCCCAAAACAGATTACAGGTACATCCATGATTTAGTGCAAAATAAGTGAGATGCATTCTGATTTTTAAATTCCTCATTCATCGACACCTAGGAACAAATCTTACCCACCGCTTTCTGCACTACTTCCGGGCTTTTAGATTGATCACAGAAGATTCTGTTGTTTCTTTCAGTCCAAATGGACCAAAGAACAGCTTGCGGAATGGTATTCCAAACAAGGTTTCCTTTCTTACTGAGACCCTCCATTCTCCAACACATTAGCAGCTCCTTCACAGGTTTTGGCATAGACCAGCAAATCTCCAACTTCTTGAAAAAATGTCCCCAGATTGAAAAGGAAACCAAACAGTGGATACACAAGTGCTCTATAGATTTTGCACAGTTTCCACATAAAACACAAGAGGGGTCTAGAATCTGAACACCCCTTCTCTCCAGGTTAATCCTAGTCAAACATTTACCCAGAGCCATTGTCCAAACTAGGAAGTTGACCTTGGAGGGGCAAGTTGGATTCCAAATCTGCCTAGCAAGGAAGTTCTCCTGRCCTGAACTGCACACCTTAAGAAAAAGGGATTTAACTGAGAAACTACCATCTGCATTCCACTTCCAAGACCATTCATCTTCCAAACTCAAATCAATCCTTTGATTTTGAAGCAGCCCCAACAGTACCACATACTCTTCCACTTCCCAATCCAACAAATTCCTCCTACAGAGAGGGGTCCAAATGGTGGAATCCCCAGAGATGCAAATGTTATCAGCAACTGAAGAATCTTGATTCACTGCAATTTGGAACATACGAGGAAAGGCTTCAGCCAAAGGACCCTCCACACACCAGGCATCCTTCCAAAACTTGATTCTGTCCCCTTTACCAACCTTAAAACTGATCCCGTTCATGAAAAGAGTGTTGTACTTAGAGATGCCTGCCCAAAGAGAATTACCCCCAATTGGATGAGGATCTAGAGTTGTCCAATCACCCCATACCACTCCATACTTCGCCTTAATAAGACTCCTCCACCATGCATTCCTCTCAAAAGCAAATCTCCATAACCATTTACTGAGAAGAGAAGATTTAAATTCTTTCAACTTCTTGATTCCCAGTCCACCCACATCCTTAGGAAGGCACACTTGCTCTCAACCCCTCCATAAGAAGTTCCTTTGGAGCTGTTCCAACCTATTCGCAATTTTGTTTGGGATTGGAAAATTCAGGATACCTATTTGTCACTACCCCAAAGTATAGAGTACTTATCTGTAATTTACCATTTTGTTTGTCATCTTCTTTATCCTTTTCTAATTAGGAAGAGAGATTGAAATTTTCTGGCTTTTCTCTAGAGGAAATGCACTATAAAGAATATATGGGAATTCCTGGTCAAATCTAGCATTTCTCCTATTTGATACATGGACTAAATTGTGCACGCCATTTCCTCATGTGACTAAAGAATTTATGGACCATTCTGTAGAAGATTCCTAAAAGACCCATCTAGAAAATCTTTTCATTGCTTTAGGACTATGTTTATCATTTTCTTGTACAGGTTCAAAAATAATCCAGTGTTTGTTAATGCATATATTAATGCCACAATCTTAAACAATGCCAGCTTCATAGTGTGAAAAGTGGTACACCAGAGCTATAATGGAGTTTGAACCAGAAAAGAAAGAAAGAAAGGCGAGAAGAGTGGAGAGAAAAGAGAGAAGAGAGAAAAAGTATCGATTTGTTTTAGAGAAGGAGACTTCATAATCCTCTTTTAGCAGTTGGCTTGTGAAAAACTTTTAGTTCGGCTTGGTCTAAACCAAGCTTCAAGCTGAACTCAAGCCCAATATATAGGCTTGTTTTCTAGTAGAGTCGAGATCGTGCTTAATATAGTTCAACTCATAAGGCTTGTGAGCCTAATCGAGCTTTTATATATAACAAAAATATTATGCATATAAAAAATAGTATACATAAATATATATAAATAAAAATATTATAATATTTTAGTTTTTATTTATATAATAATAACTAGTTTTTGTAATTCTTAAAATTTTTTATATGTAAAATAAAAAGATAACTTGTTATATTTATAATTTTTAAATTTTATAGGAAGCTTGGCTCACAATTGAGGTCAAGCTTACGAGCTTTTGAGTCGAGTTGAAATCGAGCTCAATTGTCTGGCTTGAACCAAGTTCAAGCTCAAGCTCGAGCCTGATGGTTTTCTGTGAGCCAAGCTCAAATAAACAAATATTCAGCTTGGCTCGACTCGAATCCACCCCTATATATTAATAATAAAAGAGCTGAATTACATATATGCCCTTGTTTATGATAAATAATGGATAGGAGCGTCCAGAACATAAAATAAAAAGACCTTTCTATCCCAAGGCCCAATACACCCATAAATACTATTCTTTTAACACTCCCCCTCAAGCTGGAGTATATGTATCATATAGACCCAGCTTGTTAGTGATGAAATCAATGTGAGGACGATTCAAGGCCTTGGTCCATAAATCAGCTAACTAGTCCCTTGTCTTCACAAATGGTGTGTCAATGTCACCACTTTGAATCCTTTCTCTAACGAAGTGGTAGTCCACCTCAATATGTTTTGTCTCTCATGAAAACTTGGATTTGATGCAATATGGATGGCACCTGATTATCACAGTGCAAGTGTATAGGAGTCTTCACTGGAATTCCAATTTCTTGAAGAAGGCTCTTAAACCACACTAATTCTCTTGTTGCTTGACTCATGGCTCTGTACTTAGCTTTTCCACTTGATTTAGCTGCAACAATTTTCTTTTTGCTCTTCTAGGAAATGAGATTGCCACCTAAAAACATACAACACCCTGTAGTTGACCTCCTATCTGTTGGCAATCCAGCCCAATTAGCATTTGTGAATCCAGATATAGTCAAATGACCATAATCTCTATAAATGATCCCCATACCTGGGTACCCCTTAAGATACTTTATAATTCTGTGGACAGTTTCAAGATGTGGGACACGTGGAGAACTCATAAATTGACTTACAACCCCCACTGTGAAATAGATGTCTGGATGGGTGATAGTTAAGTAATTCATCTTCCCTACAAGTCACCTATATTGCCAAGGATAATCAACTAACTCCCCCTGATCTGAAACAAGCTTAGTATAAGGATCTATGGGTGTAGCAACTGGTTTACATCTTTCCATGCTTATCTCTTCAAGTAGGTCCAACGTATACTTACGTTGTGATAGAAAGATCCTTGTGGCTGATCTCATCACTTCTATTCCAAGAAAATATCTCAATTTTCCAAGATCTTTAGTATGAAGTTTCTCTTGTAGAAAGTGCTTCAATTCACTGATGCCTTGTGAGTCACTCCTTGTGATAACAATATCGTTTACATAGACAACAAGGATAATAATACCACCATCAGAGATCTTGCTAAACATTGAATAATCAAACTGACATCTGTGTAGGCCAAACTCCACAACTGCTTCACTGAATTTGCCAAACCAAGCTCACGGAGACTGTTTTAGGCCATACAACACTTTCTTTAACCAGTAAATGATAAGTCGCAACCAAGTAAATAACCACACGGACAGAGGTGATCTTAGCCATTGGAGAAAAAGTTTCACCAAAATCAACACCATAAGTCTAAGTAAATCCTTTTGCAACCAAGCAAGCTTTAAATATCTCTATTGTACCATCAGGGTTCATTGCATATACCCATCTACATCCCACAAGTTGCTTACCAGAAGGGAGAGGAACTAAATCCCATGTGCCATTTTGATGAAGTGCCAACATTTCTTCTTCCATAGTTGTCCTCCACCCAGGATCAGACAAGGCTTCTTGTAGGGATTTAGGAATGGAGACTGCAGAAAGGGATGTAACATAAGCAAGGACAGAAGGTGATAATGACTCATAAGAAACAAAGTGACTAATAGGGTGTCTTGCACAAGAACGCTTACCTTTCCGAAGGGCAACGAGTAAATCAAGGTCTGAAGCTGGCTACACAACTGGAGTAACAATAGTAGTAGTAGAGGGGCGGGACATGCAAATGAAAAGGCAGTTGATGTTGGAGCTGAAGCTAGTCACGTCCTTAGATACCCCTATTGAATAGGTGACATAGGAAGAGTAGTACCAGTGGCCTGTGGAGAAGAGTCACAAAATGGAATAGGAAGAGGGAGAGACTCACCTAGTGGAGAAGGAAGCAAATAAGTAGATGAGAAATATGGAATAAGCTCATGAAAAGTAACATCAGCACTAATAAAGTGGTGACAAAGAGAAGGACTATAACACTTGTACCCTTTTTGAGTTTTAGAATATTCCCAAAAGACACACTTGATAGATCAAGGTTCAAGTTTGTTACATTGACGACCAAAAAGATGGGCAAAGCAAACACTTCCAAAAATATGAGGTGGTAAAGCAAACAAAGGAGCATCAGGAAACAAGACAGAATGAGGTATCTTATTTTGAAGAATTGAGATAACGAGCGGTAAGAACAACATCACTCCAATAAATCTTTGGCACATTCATCTGGATAAGGAGGGCATGTGTAACTTCTAGCAAATGGCAGTTTTTGCGTTCAGCTGCACCATTTTGCTGTGGTGTATCAACACAAGAAGTCTAATGTATGATTGCATGCTCATTGTAAAATTCAGTAAATGGTTTAGAACTGTCAGATTGAATAACACAAATAATAGAGCCAAGCTGGGTTTTAATTTCCATAAAGAAAGATTTGAATACAGAAAATAATTCAAACCTCTCCTTTGACAAATATAACCAAGCTACTCTTGAAAAGTCATCAACAAAAGTAACAAAGTACTTGAACCCTGTTAATGTTGACTGTGTAGGGGTAATTTTGTCTTTATACTTATGTTAAGTTGCTGATGTGTAAAGTTATGTTAGTTCTTGTGTCCCTCACTTAAGTAGGGATTGATTTTCTCTCTTGTTTGAACCAGAGCTTTCTCCCTCTCTATTCTCTTCTCTTCTTCTTCTTCTTTCTCTTATATCTACTGTTACCATTCTAACAGAATTCTAAGGCAGGTCGGATTCTAATATGGTATCAGAGCCTAACTAAGCAAATCGAAACTGCCCAGAATTCTGTTCTTCACGCACCCAGTCTAGGGTTTTCTCTTGTTTTCTTCGCCATCAGTTGGAGATAAGGGAAGGGGCTGAAAAGGAGTGATCGCCCTCTTCCCTTGGAGGTTTCTATGCCTCCAGTCGTGTAGTTTGTGGTTGGTTGCTGTGGTTTGTAGGAAGCCCTCCTCTAACCGATGAAGAGAAGAGGACTGATTCGTGTGATGCAGTGGGTGTCGAGTATAGTCTGATTTTCTGGTGATTAGGTAAGAGGTTTTTATGCAGTTTTTTTATTGTGAATCAAATGATGAGTGTGTTTCAGATCGTATGGTGGGAATTCAGGTTGTAGTGTGTTAGGGTTTATGCAAAGTTCAGTGTGATTTGAAGGGGGAGTGATCCTCAAACAGTGTGGTGAGTTTTCAGGTAGTCGTGTGGTAGGGTTGTGGTGTAGAGAGTGCAGTATTCAGCAATAAAAGTGCTGAGAATAGTGTGGTTCAATGTGTAGTGTGGTTTAGTGTGAAGTGTTCAGAATTCAGCAATGGGAGACAACAGTGATAGTAAAACTAGTGTGATGGTCCCTACTGACTACCTAAATGTTCAGATGACCTCTATTAAGTTGAATGGAGAAAATTATGTACCTTGGGCAAAATCTGTAGAGGTCTTTCTTAAGGCAAAGAAGAAAGTGAAACACACAAGGGAGGAAAAACCATCTACTGACTTTCATGAGTATGATGACTGGGAACAAGAAGATGCACAGATTATCACATGGTTATGGAATAGTATGGAACCCAAGATTAGTATGAATTTCATGTTTCTTGATACTGCCAAGGAAGTGTGGGACTATGCTAAGAAGTTGTATTCGAGTCAAGACAACGCAAGTAGAGTATATCAACTGTATCAGGAATACTTTAATTTGCAACAGGGTAATCAGAGTCTTGAGGAGTACTATGCTAGTATGAGAAACATTTGTAATGAGTTGAATGTGTATCACCCCCTCACCTCTGATGTTAAAATTCAGCAATAGCAGAGAGAACAACTAGATGTGACCCGATTTTTTGTGGGGCTGAAGTCTGAATATGAACCAGTGTGGGCACAGATACTAGGAGGATCAGCTTTCCCTTTCTTAGAAGAGGTGTTTGCTCGACTAAGGAGGATTTCTATTGGATCTACCRAGAACTCTAGTGCTCCTGATAGATCAGCCTTTGCAGTATCAAGGAGTCGTGGTGTTAGAGGTGGAGCTCGAGGAGCTCAATCTGGTCGTAGTGGTAGTAGTGGACCGGTATATGGTCGTAGTGGTGGTAGTGGACCTACGTATAACCGTGGTCGTGGTCGTACTAGAGGTCGAGATTCAGGGGAGTTCGCGGCAGAGGACGTAGTTCAGGTCCGAGGAGATGTACACACTGTGGTATGAATGAACATACCATTAATTATTGCTATGATTTGTATTGTCCACCTTCAACTTGTACCAATCATGCCATGACCAGTGATAGCAGCTTCAAACAGGAGAGCCATTTAGTTGATCAAGTGCTCCCTACATCCACAGATGTTCCCGGGAAGGAGATGATGAGTGTCCCTCGTGATGAGTATGAGAGGTTTGTCCAGGCCACATCTCAACAGGACACAACCACTCTTGCACACTCAGGTATGGCTTGTCTGGCATCCACACCCAATCCTTGGATTATTGACTCTGGAGCCTCTGATCACATGACTGGAACTCTAGGTGTGTTTTCTTCCCTCTCTCATTGCCCAACATCACAATCAGTTACCCTTGCTAATGGTTCCACATCCTCTATTTGTAGTGTTGGTAATGTTAACATAGACCCTTTCTGTTTAACCTTATGTCAGTTAGTAAGTTGACCAAGTCTCTTAATTGCTCTATTACTTTTTACCTTTCTTCGTGTGTTTTTTAGGATCTCAAGACGGGGATGAAGATTGGTGGAGGGCATGAAGTTGGTGGACTGTATTATCTTGACGGTGGTGGAAGTACGTCAACAGCTCTCCAGTCATCTCTTTCTCCTCTCCAGTGGCACTGTCGATTTGGTCATCCTTCGCTGAAAGTTTTGAAGTCTCCCGTTCCTTCATTGAGTCATCTTTTTGTTTTGGATTGTGAGTCGTGTCAGTTGGGGAAATATCATCGTGATCCTTTTAGTCCTAGGGTTGATAAGCGTATGCCAAGTCCTTTTTCTTTAGTTCATTCAAATGCTTGGGGTCCTTATAAAGTAATGTCATACAATGGGTATAAATACTTTGTTATTTTTGTTGATGATTATTCAATGATGATGTGGCTTTATTTAATGAAAGAAATGAGTGAATTGTTTGCCATTTTCCAAAAATTTTATGCTGAAATTCGCAACCAAAATGGTGTCCACATTAAAATTTTTTGTTTTGATAATGGCCGTGAATATTTTTCTACATCATTTCAAGAATATTTGGACCAACATGGCATTATTCATTAGACTTCATGTACCTACACCCCACAACAAAATGGGGTGGCTAAGAGAAAGAATCGTCATCTTTTGGAAACTGCTCGATCCCTCATGCACCACATGAATGTACCCAAATCTTTTTGGAGTGATGTTGTGCTTACTTCTTGCTTCTTGATTAACCGGATGCCCACATCTATCCTTGATGGTCATTCTCCCTTCACCACTTTGTTTCCTATCTTGTCTCCATTTCCTCTTTCTCCTCGGGTTTTTTGGTTGTGTCTGTTTTGTTCATAATTTGGGACCAGGAAGGGACAAGTTAGATGCACGATCCATTAAGTGCATCTTCCTTGGCTATTCCCGGACTTAGAAAGGGTATAAGTGTTATCATCCTACTTCTTGACGTTCCTTTGTGCGTTGATGTTACTTTCTTTGAGTCCACTCCGTTTTTCTCGGGGTCAGGTGATGTTTCTTCCTCACCACCTCCTCTTCCCCTTCCAGTTGCGAATTCCATTCCATTTGTTCTAGCTATGACCAAGTCTTTGCCTCCGGTGCCACCACCTGTTGAATGGCCACCTATTCATCAAGTGTATACACATCGCCAACATGTACCGGCTTCTGCTCTAGTTCCATCATCGTCGACAGATCCGACAGTTGGTCCCACACCAGCCCTAACCCCAGTGTCTGAACTTCATCTTCCCATTGCCTTGCGGAAAGGTAAATGCAGTTGTACCCTTCATCCTATTTCTAATTATGTTTCTCTCACTCACCTTTCTGCTTCCCATCACCAATTTATCTCCTTGTTATCCTCTATTGTTGTCCCTAAGGATGTCCATGAAGCTCTTGCCTCTCCAGGGTGGCGTTGTACAATGGAAGAACTCTCCGCTCTAACTCATAATCATACATGGGACCTCACCACACTTCCTCCTGGTAAGCAGGTTGTCGGTTGTAAGTGGGTTTACACTGTTAAGTACTTACCTGATTGTAGTGTAGAGCGGCTGAAAGCTAGACTGGTTGCCAAATGGTACTCCCAAACCTATGGTATTGACTACACAGAGACCTTATCTCCGGTTGCTAGGATTGGTTCASTTCGTGTTGTGATATCTCTTGCTACTATGTATAATTGGCCTCTCTATCAGCTTGATATCAAGAATGCTTTCTTACATGGTGATCTACCTGAGGAGGTCTATATGGAGCAACCACCGGGGTTTGTTGCTCAGGGGGAGGATGGTAAGGCGTGCCGACTAAAGAAGGTCATTTATGAACTTAAACAGTTTCCTCAAGCATGGTTTGGTAGGTTCAGTGAGGTGGTAAAGAAGTTTGGTATGAAATAGTGCCAAGTTGACCATTCAATCTTCAGTCATGACTCTCAGGCTGGAAATATCCTATTGGTGGTGTATGTAGATGATAATGTTATTACCGGGAATGATAAAGTGGGAATTGATAAGTTGAAAACCTTTCTGCAGGAACACTTTCAAACAAAGGACCTTGGTAAACTAAAGTTTTTTGGGGATAGAAGTAGCAAGGTCTAAGCATGGTATTAACTTGTGTCAAAGGAAATATGTTCTTGATTTGTTGGAAGAAACAGGATTGTTAGGTGCTAAACCAGCTGAAACACCTATGGAAGCAAACACTAAGTTGAGCAATGATATGGGTGAAGAGTTTGAAGACCCTGGCAAGTATTGGCGGCTAGTAGGTAAAATGAACTACCTAACAATTACTCGGCCAGACATTTCATTTGCGGTTAGTGTGGTAAGTCAGTTCATGAAGAAACCTCGGGTTCCACATTGGGATGCAATTCTAAGGATTGTGAGGTATTTAAAGGGGGCTCCTGGTCGTGGTTTGATATATAGAAGTGGAGGAAAACTTGAAATAGAAGGATATACCGATACTGATTGGGCTGGTTCTATATCTGATAGGAGATTCACTACAGGCTATTGTACTTTTCTTGGGGGTAATCTGGTGACATGGAAAAGTAAGAAGCAGACAGTTGTGGCAAGAAGCAGTGCAGAAGCAGAATATAGAGCTATGGCACATACTACCTGTGAATTAGTGTGGCTGAGGAACCTTCTACAGGAGATGGGATACACTATTGACACTCCAATGAAGCTCTACTATGACAATCAGGCTACAGTCCATATCTCTTCTAATCCAGTGTTTCATGAGAGAGCCAAGCACATAGAGGTTGACTGTGACTTTGTGAGAGAAGGTGCTGAGTGGAGTGATAGATACTACATATGTTAACACAGGAAACTAATGGGCAAACTTGTTTACCAAAGGGTTGAGTCAGGGAAGAGTGGACTACATATGTAACAACTTGGGACTATATGATATATACTCACCAGCTTAAGGGGGAGTGTTAATGTCGACTGTGTAGGGGTAATTTTGTCTTTATGCTTATGTTAAGTTGCTGATGTGTAAAGTTATATTAGTTCTTGTGTTCACTTAAGTAGGGGCAAAGGAGTCATTTCCTGATTAATAGAAATATAAAACAAATCTGGCCGAATGGAGAGAGACTGATTTTCTCTCTTGTTCGAACCAGACCTTTCTCCCTCTCTCTTCTCTTCTCTTCTTCTTCTTCTTCTTCTTCTTCTTCTTCTTCTACTGTTGCCATTCTAACAGAATTCTAAGGCAAGTCAGATTCTAATAAACCCCAAATAAGACACTACAAGGCACAGACCCCAGACATCTGAATGGATTAACTGAAAAGGTTTAGACACATGACTCATAACTCGTGGAGGAAAAACAGCTTGATGATGCTTGCTAAGCTGACATGCATCGCACTCAAAATTGGTGTTGGACGGAAGTGAAGGAACCATGACATGAAGACTATGCAATTAAGGGGTTGCCCAACCGGTAATGAAGTTGAAAAGGAGACACACTAGAAGAAGACTGTAAGGCAGTAGGTCCTAAGCCACCTCGGGAACAACTTGGAATCTAAACTTCAGAAGGCCTTTAAGAGAAATAGAAATTGTTGATATAGCTAGTTTGCTAAACTCTCTTAATGAGGCTTACATCTCTCTTGCTACCCCTGACTAGAGACTGTGGAAACTTAATCCTGCTGGCAAGTTCTCCACTAACTCCTTTTTCAAGGATCTAGTGTCAAAAGATCAAGAGTCTCCCTTTCCGGCTAAGAAAGTCTGGAGATCACACATTCCTCGTAGAGTCTCCTTCGTGTGGGAAGCCTATTTAAAGAGAATAAACACCTGCGAGTTGATTCAGAAAAATGTTTAGAGGCAGATTATGCATCTCCCCTCATGTCTGTCCTCTTTGCCTTGGCAACGGAGAAACAACTGATCACATCCTCTTCCATTGCTCGGTCTCTAGGAAGATTTGGTGCTTCTTCCTAAACCTAGTTGGTTACAACTGGGTGTTCCCAGAGAAGGTGGTGGACATCTTGTGGCAATGGTAAGGCAGAGGTCTAGGTAAAAGTGGAAGATTATATTGGAATACAGTGACTCATGCAGTCTTGTGGGGCATTTGGGAAGAAAGGAACAATAGAATTTTTGCAAATAAAGCTAGAAATGCTGAAGATGCTGAAGATCTAACTTCTTACATCACATATCTCTACAACCTTTGGGTAATTAATTCTGAAGTTTTCAAAGGTCTCTCCCTAAATGATCTCCAGAGCAACCTTCCAGAAATCCTACACTCCTCCAAGATCTGAGTGGACTATGAAATGGTCTCTTAGAGAAGAAGAAGGAGAAAATGACTCTCAACTTTGATGGTAGTGCCCAAGGATCCACAGGTCAAGCAGGAATTAGAGGTGTAATCCGAGGGGAAGGGGGAACATTTGCTGGGCTTACAATTGTCCAATTGGGAGGGCAGATGCCACAAAGGCAGAGGTCCTTGCTGCACTCACAGGAATTTGCCTTGCCAAATGGCTAGGTTTATCCTCTTTAACCATTAAAGGGGATTTTGCAAATGCTATAGCTTGGTTACAAGAGAAGGGAGAGCCCTGGAGACTAGCCCACTTCTTAGCTGAAGCTAGGGATATCTTAGTCTCTATGAATGTGAAGCTGGTCTGGATTCCTAGGGAGCAAAATTCTATTGCTAATAGCCTAGCAAAATCAGGGGTCTCTAGAGATTTCTTGTTTAGTGACAGTTGTTTGCCTTTGTAATTCTGCCAAGCCACTCTTGGCTTCAGTACATCCTCTCATGTACTTCTGGTTTTCTTCTTCAATAAAAAGTTACCTTTGCTTCAAAAAAAGGAAGGTCCTAAGTCACCTTGCAAATAGTAAAGACTGACAGGTTCAACTCCTCCACCAATTTGCCTCTTCGTCTTTAAGTCCTGAAACACACAAGGAGAAGGGAAAAAGGTAATGGAACAATTTAGTGATTTGTAAGTTTACTCATAGACATAAAGTTAAAAGGAAAGTGAGGTACATAAAGAGCAGATGATAAAGACAATTTGGATCTTGGGTTCACATGTCCTATGCCAGATATTGGAGATTTATATCCATTAGCAAGTAACATGTTGGATAGAAGATGCCAAAGGATTTAATTGAGAATAGGTAGATGAAGTATCTGACATGTGATTGCTAGCTCTTGAGTCAATGACCCATGGAGATGGTGATGAAATAGAGAGAAGACAGGTAGAGCCAATACCTGATGCCTGGGCAAGGGTAGCAGTGGAGGAAGATGAGGCTGCAACCAATCAATTATATTCTTCCTTAGAAATAGTCATTATCTTTCCATCTGGCTGATTGCTTCTAGCAACTGTCTGTGGTTGGGACTCTGATACATCATCTGGATAGGTAACTTGGTTGGCATAACTTCTTCGTTTCTTCAATAGATGACAATACTCTACAGTATGTCCCTCATGATGACAATGTGAACAAAAATGAACTCCATACAGATCTCTACAATAGCCAACAGTGTGTCCTTCTAGCCTACAATGAGCACAAAACCTAGTACTACCATTCCTATCTCGTCCACAACCACCATGAACACCATTATCACCTATACCACCTGAAAATCTAGGGGGGCCATGACCACCACTTCCATGGCCTCCTCCATAGGTACCACGACCCCGTCTATTACTTCCAGATACAACTAGTGCTTCTCGATCAGATGCTTGTATGGGTTCAGATAATTTGGCCCTCTGATGTCAGGTAGTTCTGGACTGCCTATTATCTGCACTCTCACTGATTCGTGTTCAGGTTTAATTCCTGAAAGAAATTTAGCCACATATAACTCCTTTCTCTGCTTTTCCATAACAGTTGCATCACTGGTAACAGGGTGGTATATATTAAGCTCCTCACAAATGCTCACCATATCCGAGTAGTAACATTCAAGGGACTTATCTCCCTGTTCTAATTTAAAGAATGATTGAAGTAACTAATACATTCTAGCAATATTATTACTCCTGGAGTACATCCTCTTTACCTGTTCCCAAATCTGCTTTGAAGTATCAAGAAATATAAGGGTACTACTGACTTTTGTCTCCATAGAGTTCCACAACCACGTCTTAATTTGTGCATATTCTTGTTATCAGTGAGTACTTAGAACTATCAGTCCCGAATTTGTTATCAGTGAAGTACTTCAAATCTTCAATTTCCCAACAGCTGTAAGGGAAACTTCAACTGATTTTGCCCAAACAGCATAGTTTTCACTGCCATTCAACTTAATTGTGGAAAACATAAAAGTTGTGGGGGTCATAATACGTGATTTCACCTCTATTGAACTTCACTATCCTGGCATAAAATGAAATCACAACTGAAATTTACTAACATGATCATGTTCACAGTTCACACACACGTCACATCACTAAAAGTCACTTCACAGCCTTAGTTTCATCAGGACATCAGTCTCATCACAGATTCATAGGTCTTCACTTCACAGTACTGAACATACTCAATTATCACCTTTCCCTCTAGGTTTCGATCTATTAGAGGGTCACAAACACTCACTGATCACCTATCACAGTACCTGTGATGATTAGAACCATCACTAATCACCCAGAAATTCTGCTGAACCTTGTTCGATCCCTGTAGCAAGCTACGGCAGTCTTCTAGAAGAAGACCTAATCAGTTCGATGGTAAAGAAGAGCCCTAATTGATCTTCCTTTTGTTACCTGCTCTGATACCATGTGAAAAGTGGTAACGCAGAGCTAAAATGGAGTTTGAACCAGAAAAGAAAGAAAGAAAGGAGAGAAGAGAGGAGGAGAGAGAAGAGAGAAAAAGTGCCGATCTGTTTTAGAGAAGGATTAGACTTCATATCCTCTCCTAGCAGTCGGCCCACCTTTTACATTAATAATAAAAGAGCTGAATTACATATATGCCCCTGTTTATGATAAATAGTGGACAGGAGCGTCCAGAACATAAAATAAAAAGACCTTTCTGTCCCAAGGTCCAATACACCCAGAAATACTATTCTTTTAACAATAGTGCATATAAATATCAATCTAATTTTTCACTTGTTTTTTCACCTTGTTAATTTTTATTAACAGTCAGGTTTTGAAGGATTTGTTAGGGATGAGTACACAGCTCTTCCAGAAACAAGGGAAAGAATGTTAGCAACAGAAGTCAGTGCTTTGTGGAGGTATGTCATTCATTCATCCAAAGCTTATAAGGGTTAAAAATGCTTCATAAGAACAGAAAGTATCTTGGATGATTTTCATTTTCTGAGAAATCTTAGTATTTGATCTCACAGTGCTATTTGTATCACTTTTTTTTGAGGAAAAGGAAAATTCTTATTAATCATAAAAAAGGCCCGCGGGGGGGGCATTAAACCTGACCCTCAAATCTTACACAGAGCATAATGCTATAAACACTAGCTTGAAAATAGGAAACAAAGATTTTAAGATGAATAATGGGGGTGAAAACCTTTGTTTTCCATTGATGATCTTCAAACTGGTTCTGCTTGTTTATTGGGAGCTGTCTCTCGATCTTCCTTAGATTTGTGATGCTTCTTCTTTTTCCCCACTGTCATCCAGTTTTGATTTGGGTCATTATTTTCATTGGATGAACCATCCTCCACAGGTTTCTTATCGATGTGAACTTCTTTTTGAGCAGAAGTGGCTATGCAATCAGACTTTACTATTTCTTTTACCTTGGGAGTGCTCTGACTCTAAATTGACGAGATTTGTGGATAAGCCTTTGAAGAGGCTCTTTGGCTCTCATCACCATGTCATCCCAACTTCCTTTCTTCATCATGGGTAGAAAAGAACTCGACCTTGTTTCTTGATTCTTAACCGGGTTAACCTCATGGGCAGCTATCGAAACTTGAATTGCTTCTAAATTTTCCCTCAACACAATTTCTTGAGGACTTTCCTTGTCTAGAATTTCTTGTTCCTACTCTGGCTCCATATCAGCATTTTGTCAATGATGTATTTACAACTGTTGTCACAACTGTAGGCGAATCCACCTTGTCATTCGGATTCACAGTTTGCTGATCCGTTTCAACAATCTGATTTGCTCCCTGCTCTACTTCAACTAATTGATCTACTCACAAGGGAACATGACTAACATCCTGATCAACAGAAACAGAGATTACTGCTAGAGCATGATCTTATTAAAAGCAACACCAAGATCAGCACCCTGTTCACCATCTAATCTTCTCCTTAGTAGTAGTAGATGGATCACATGGAGGTCAAGACTGCCATTCTTGGCGAATCTTGCCTTCCCTCAAAACCCAAGTGGAGGGTTCCTCAGCTGCAGCAGGGACTTCCTTCTTTTGATCATCATTGCACCCCATGCATTTCTTCATCTTGTTTTTCTCACAATCTTGATTGACATGTCTGATCTTGAAACGAGTGCAGTAGGATGGTAGATGATCATAGACAATATCTTGCCAGAACCCACCTTGGCTAGAGCTGATCCAGATCCTATGAGGGTGAGCTTTAAGCAAATCGAATTCAATACATACACGAGCCGCAATGATCCTTGAAAGAGAGATTGTTGCTGGATCAAATGTCAGAACTGGACCTATTTCACTAGAAATAGATGGAAGCATGTCTTCCACGTAGAAATTCACTGGGAGAGCAGGAAAACGAATCCAAACAGGAACCATTGAGGGCTCCCATCCAGGTTCAAAGTTAGGCACCCATTTAAAGAGTAAAAAGAAAAGATTTAATCTTGAAAACCTCCTTAATCCAGATATTAAGATAATCCCCATCTTCAAACCAAAACAAAACATGTCTAGATATTGGTAATTCTTGCATTTTTTTTTTTTTGAAAATCAGAGATTGAACCTTTGGAGTTGGTGGTTTCCCATTAGTAGTTCAAGCCTTTATTATTAACTTATGTGTCATCATTACATTGTACAGAATCTAATAAAGAATAAAATTTGGAGAGATAAAAATAGGGGAAATTGAAAAAGAGTCCCTCGTTGAGTAATCATTAATCCATTATATGTGCACCAATAGCATAAAATAGTGATCATGAAAATTTGTAAAATAAAAAATAGTTTTCTTATTTGCCTTCCACCTCCCACTTTGTTGGGTTTTCTTGACTTTCACAAATTATTGTTTTGATTGAATCCATTTTCATAGTGTTCCTAGTAAAACTTTGCAAATGAGCTTCCAATGGTGGAAACCCCAGGATACCTTAAAATTCACAAAAAAAAAACAATTGTCAGTAAATCCTTTCTTTCCAACTAAAGATGAAACTAAGAAGGGTTCAATTTGAAGTGGCACAAAGATGGAGGCTTTGGTTAAGGGGGAGGGGGTTAGAATGGTTAGCTGAAACAAATTTAATGAAGTCTCTTTTCCCATGAAGCTGCTCATGGAATTGTTGGCATTAAACTTGCAAGACAAGTATAATGAATTTTGTCCAGTATACCTCCCTGCACAATAGAAGGATAGTGCTTTAATAATTAACAGTGGCACAAAAGGAGGGGACAAGAAAAACTTGGTAGTTATTCAAATCTCTGCAGTTGTTGTGGTCAAAACCAGGTTAAAAGCCAGTGAGAACAATAAAAAGGGCAGCCCAGTACACGAGGCTCCCACTAATGTGGGCTCTGGGGAGGGACAGATGTACACAACCTTACCCCTGCATATACAGAGAGGCTGTTTCCAAGACTTGAACCCTGGTCATCAAGGTCACAATGGAGCAGCCCAACCATTGCAACAAGGCCCACCCTCAGCCAGTGAAATAAACAAGAAAATTAAAAAATAAAAGGGTGGGGAGAATAATAAAAAACCTAGGTTTCCAATCTAGAAGAGATAAAGAAAGAGATTTTGTTACATGATTGACCAATATTCTAAAAGGCTTATGACTGTTGTAGGCGTCAATCCAAGCACTTTAACATTTAGGACCGTAATATACCACCACACTTCTGCAGCCGACATATTGGTGGCTTCACTCTGGGCAGCTCTCACTCTCGCAGAAGGTAGCCCTCTCCAAGATGACTGTCACTCCAGCAGTAGGTAGCCCTTTCAATGACAGCTCACACTCTGGCAATAGGTAGCCCTTTCCCTTTGGCAGATTTCACTTTGCTCCAGGTAGCCCTTTCTGTGACAACTTATACTCTACTCCAGGTAGCCCTTTCCGTGGTAGCTCTCACTCTGTTCTAGGTAACTCTCTCTATGATTCAACTTTGAGACGTGGTGGTAGGCTCCGATACCATTTGTTGCATGCTTGACCAATACACTAAAAGCCTTTAGATTGTTGGAAACTTGGAACGCATCAAGCCAACACTTTAACATTTAGGACCGTAATAGATTTCTTCAATAAAACCCATAATTCTTTACCTCCTCTTTAAACGTTAAAGCAAGAAAAAGAAAACATATTTGGGTTTTAAATTGTAACATACTTGCAATTACTTGGAAAAACTAGAAATTAGTTGCCTGGTTTTATGAGCATTCAGATATGCAGTTCACCCAGACATATGGGCCTTCTTGTGTCCAGAGGAGGGCTTCTGTGCATTGGACAATCCCAGGTTGAACTGACCACCAGTTGAAAGCCGAAATGGTTCAACCATCCGTTCCAATACAGCTTTTAGAACATTGACCACTGGACATATTAAACCTTGTTTCACATTGCTTGCTTAACTTTTCCAAATTCTAATGAACAAATTTCTGATCAAGAACTTATTTTCCTGCAGGTACCATTTTGAATCTCTCTCTAGCATTCCTGCAAAGCCTCTGTACTTCACTGAGAAGTTCCTGGATGTGAAGAAAGTATTGATTAGCACATTCTTTGGTCATGTAAAAGGAGTATACAGTCCATCTGTTCAAAGCACCCTTTATGACATGGCTAGGGCTGTTCTGAACAGGTCTCTCTCTCTCTCTCTCTCTCTCTCTCTCTCTCTCTCTATATATATATATATATATACCTCTAACTCTATCTCTCTATCTATCCATACACACATAGGGGTGCTCACAGTTTGGTGGGCTCTTTATTGAAACCAAACTGGTATCATCGGTTAAGTGGCTGAACGGTTTTGGTTTTTGAACAATTTGGTTCTTCGGTTTTTTATATTTATTAGAATATATATATATATTATAAATAGATAATTCTAAATATAATGTGTTTATATATAATGCATATATATTTAAATATAATGTATAGATAATATATGATATATATTAAAAATATATGTAAATATAGACCGGTAGGTTTGGTTAACTGGATTTTTTAGTGTGTTTTTTTTTTTTGGTTTTTCAGTTTTTGATGAGAATCCCTACGCACACAGACATACACATGAATGCATAGTTTCATGTGAGATTGTTCAGGGTTTTCATATTGTGGTGTCTTTGGGATTAATACTTGATTACCATGGTTTCAGGTTCCCAGATATATCATCAATCAATCTGAGAATGCCAAATCTCCATTTCTTACCAGCTAATATATCGAGCAAAGACAACCCAGCCATTGTTAAGGTATGGTTTCTTTATTAGTTTAGGATTTGACTTATAAAAACTAACAGCAATCCGATAGAAACAAAATGAAGCCAACAATTAACCTCTTAATATGCAAATGCATATGGATCACTCCAGAAATTGATTGTGGAATGGATACAATCCTGGTCAATGTTTTTGTGAATAGGTTGATTAATCCTATTCAGTTCTAGGTTCGAAGTATGTAAGAAGAAGAAGAAGAATGGTTAGGTCTGGGAGAGAAAAAGTCACTCCCCCCAGCCGACCCAATTTGTATTTATATTGTATAAGCTGAATTACAAAAGACAATATTGTCCCTCATTAAGTATGGGACATATAACTTAAATAAAACAGACTATTCACTCTCAACTACATAGACAAATGACCAAAATACCCTTGTATTGTCGACTCTAACACTCCCCCTCAAGCTAGAGAATATATGTTATATAGTCTCATCTTGTCACATATATAATCTACTCTGCCCCGAGACAGCCCCTTTGTAAACAAATCCACCCACTGGTTTCTTGAACTTACATGAGCTGTAGTTATCACTCCATCGATCACTTTTTCTCTTACAAAGTGGCAATCGACTTCAATATGCTTTGTTCTCTCATGGAAGACTGGATTAGAAGAAATGTGTATAGCAGCTTGATTATCACAGTATAACATCATGGGTCAGTCAATTGAGAACCCCATTTCTTGCAACAAATTCTTCAGCCATACTAGTTCACATGTAGTATGAGTCATAGCTCTGTACTCAGCTTCTGCATTGCTCCTTGCCACCACTATTTGTTTCTTGCTTTTCCAAGTTACTAGATTGCCACTAAGGAATGTACAATATCCTGTAGTTGATCTTTTGTTTGACACAGATCCAGCCTAATCAGCATTTGTATACCCTTCTATCTCAAGAGTTCCTTCACTTTTGTGTAACAGACCATGGCCTGGAACACCCTTTAGATACTTAACTATTCTTAGAACGACTTCCCAATGTGGAACCCTAGGATGTTGCATAAACTGACTCACCATACTTACAGCAAATGATATATCTGGCCGTGTGATAGTCGGATAGTTCAATTTTCCCACCAACCTCTTGTACCTTCCAGGATCATCAAACTCTTCACCTGCATCAATACTCAACTTAGCATTTGATTCCATAGGTGTTTCGGCTGGTTTGGCACCTAACAACCCTGTTTCTTCAAGTAAGTCAAGGACATTTTTCCTTTGACACAAGTTAATTCCATGCCTTGACCTTGCAACTTCTATTCCCAGGAAGTATTTCAGCTTAACAAGATCCTTCCTATGAAAGTGATTTTGTAGGAAGTTTTTTAATCTGTCAATCCCATTGTTGTCACTACCAATTATGACAATATCATCCACATACACCACTATCAAGATTGTCCCATCTTTTAAGTCATGGCCAAACACAAAATGATCTACTTGACATTGTTTCATGCCAAAGTTCTTCACTACTTCACTGAATCTACCAAACCACACACGTGGAGATTGTTTTAGCCCATAGATTGCCTTTTTATCCTCCCCCTGAGCAACAAACTGGTGGTTGCACCATATATACTTCCTCAATCAAATCACCATGCAGGAAGGCATTCTTGATGTCTAGTTGCAAGAGAGGCCAATCATACATTGTTGCTAATGAAATTAATACCCGAAATGAACCAATCTTAGCCACAGGAAAGAATGTCTCTGTATAGTCAACACCATATAACTAAGAATAGCCCTTGGCCACTAACCTGGCCTTTAATCATTCCACATTGTCATGTGGAAGATACTTCATTATGTAGACCCACTTACCCCCAATAACATGCTTACCGGGAGGGAGAGTAGTAAGTTCCCACGTGTGATTGTGTTGTAAAGCAGACAATTCCTCTTCCATTGCTTGTCATCACCCTGGAGAGGTAAGGGCTTCCTGTACAATCTTAGGAGTGGAAACAGAGGATAGCAAAGATATAAAGTGGCGATGGGAAGTAGAAAGGTGAGCAACGGAAACATAAGAGAAATAGGATGGGATGTGCAACTACGTATACCTTTCCGCAATGCAAAAGGAAGATCAAGGTTAGAAGGAGGAGGTGCAATCACAAGATCTGTTAATGAGGTCTGAATTGGAGGAGGGGCCGGTGCCCTTCTGTGAGTATACACTTGTGTTATTGGTGGCTTCTCAGTATTAGCCTGTACTGGAGAAGCTAGAGATGGAACAGAAGCCACGGGAAGGGAATCTATAGCTGGAACAGGAACCACGGGAAGGGGGTCATCAACAGGAATAGGAAGTGGAACCACAGGAGCAAGAAAAGGAACCTCAATACTCGAGAAAAAAGGAACCGACTCAAAGAAAGTGACATCTGAGCACACAATGGACCGATGAGAGTTAGGGTTATAACACTTATACCCTTTTTGGGTCCTGGGGTATCCAAGGAAGATGCACTTGGTAGCATGCACATCTAACTCATCTAAACCAGGTCCTAAATTCTAAACAAAGCAAACACAACCAAAGACTCTTGGAGGAAGAGGGAATTAAGAAAGAGTAGGAAACAAGACAGAGAAAGGTGATCGACTTCCAAGGATGGACATGGGCATCCGATTGATAAGGAAACATGATGTCAAGACAGCATGACTCTAAAAAAGCTTTGCGACATTTATATCAAGCATAGTGCACCGACGAGTGGTTTCAAGTAAGTGTCGATTTTTCCGTTCAACCACTCCATTTTGTTGTGGGGTATATGAGCAAGAAGTTTAATGAATTATCCCATGGTGCTCCAAGTATTCCTGAAATGGTGTTGAGGTTATTCTTTTGCATTATCTGAGTGAAGAATTTTAACATGAACTCCAAGTTGGGTACGTATTTTAGCATAAAATTTTTGGAAAATAGAGAATAATTCACTTCGATCTTTCATAATGTAGAGCTATGTCATTCTTGAAAAGTCATCAACAAAAATTACAAAATACTTATAACCATTGTACGACACCACTTTATTTGGACCCCAAACATCTGAATGAACTAAAGAAAAATGAGTCAAAACACGACTATCAACTCTTGGACTAAAAGAGACTTTATGGTGTTTCCCAAGCTAACATGACTCACAATCCAACGATGGAATATGACTTAAGGACGGAACCAGCAACTTCAGAGCCTTAAGAGATGGATGACCAAGTCTGCAGTGCCATTGGAGAGGAGTAAGAGATGATTGAAAGGCTACTAGCGGGTCACCTCCATCAAGATAATACAATCCACCTGCTTCATGCCCTCCACCAATCTTCATCCCCGTCTTGAGATCCTGAAACACACAAGAGGAAGGATAAAAGGTTATAGAACAATTAAGTGACTTAGTTAGTCTACTAACAGACAAAAGATTAAAAGGGAACTTAGGTACATATAAAATAAAGGGTAAGGATAAGGAGGTCAGATCAAAATCACCAACACCACAAATAGGAGATGTAGAACCATTAGCAAGAGTAATTGTTTGGAATGTAGAGGATGGGCAAAAAGAAGAAAATATATCCGAGTCCCAAACATATGATCCGAGGCTCCAAAGTCAATGATCCAGTGCGAGGGTTTGGAAGCCAAGCAAGCCATACTTGAATGGGCAAGAGTAGCTGTATTTTGTTGAGATGATGTCTGAAGGAACTTCTCATATACCCCACATGGTACACTCACCATTTCCTTCCCATAAGCACCAGTAGATATGGAGGGGGTCTGATCAGTTTGCCGGTTGTCACTAATTGTACCACTGCCACTAGTTATAGCATGGTTAGCCCAAGTGTTGGGTGGACCATGTAAATCATAACAGCAATTAACAGTATGTCCCTCTAATCCACAGTATGTGCATTTTCTAGTTCCATTACTTCTTCCTCTACCACGACCTCCCCCTGACTCTCGACCTCCATTACGGCCACTAGAACGATTAAACATAGGACCACCTTGGGTTTCTAGAAACCCACAGCCACCACTTCCACCACCTCTATTTCCACGACCTCCCCCTCTAGTCACCACAAAACCATATCTGTCCGAGAGAGAGGAAGACTCTGTAGAATCAATAGAAATTCTCCGAAGATGGGCAAACACTTCTTTAAGAGAGGGGAGAGCATACCCTCCCGGTATTTGTGCTCAAACAGGTTCATATTCAGTCTTTGGACCCACTAGAAACCTTGTCACATTAAGTTGCTCTCGTTATTGTTTTTGAACTTGAACATCTGGAGTCAGAGGATGATATACATTAAGCTCATTATGGAGATTTCTCATGCTTGCATAGTATTCTTCCAAGCTTTGGTTACCCTGCTTCAGATTAAAGTACTCTTGGTAAAGCCGATATACTCTAGTGGTATTATCTTGGCCAGAATAAAGTTTCTTAGCATGGTCCCAGATTTCGTTAGCTATATCCAGGAATATAAATTTCACACTAACTTTAGGTTCCATGCTATTCCACAACCAGGTCATAATTTGTGCATCCTCCTGTTCCCAATCACTAAACACTAGAGAATCAGAGGGGGGTTTCTCCTCTCTCACATGTTTCACCTTTTTCTTGGCTCTTAAAAACACCTCCACAGATTTGGCCCATGGCATATAGTTCTCAACATTTAACTTAATAGAAGTCATTTGAACATTTAAGTAATCAAGAGAAATCATAACACCTGCCTTATTGTCACTACCATCTCCAGTCGAAGCCATCCTAATCGGTTCACCTCACTTCACAAAGAAATCACTATTATAAACAAAGTAGTCACCCTCTACTATTCAGCACCACACCACACACTACACAGCACAATATAATTATGACCACACTACTGTTGTCATGAATTCAGCATTTGAAAACCCTACTTTCAACTCATATAACCAGGTATAAACAAAAGAATAAGAGGTTCATATGCATACCTACCAATCCACACTGGCACATAAATGAAATCCAGACCAAAAAGAAGCATCCGCAGTCCATTATTAGCCGAATAGGAATTTGTGTTCACACCTGTTCACAGTCAGCCCTCTTCGTACCATCGAGTAGTGGGTATTCAGTATACCACCACAACGAACACCACCATAGAAACTGGAGGCATATTTACCTCCAAGAACAATAAATGACCACTCCTTTTTTGACCCCATACCGAACTTCCAATCTGTCTAAGAGTTTTTAAAAATGAAATCAGATATGGTGGCGATCCCAGGAAGACGAAGGGCAATGAGAGAAGATTAAAAAATCGAACTGATTTCTTATTGCTCTAATACCATGTGAATAGGTTGATTAATCCTATTTGTTCTAGGTTTGAAGTATGAAGAAGAAGAAGAAGAGAAAGAGGAGAAGAAGGGTTCAGTCTGGGAGAGAAAAAGTCACTCCCCCTAGCCGACCCACTTTGTATTTATATTGTGTAAGCTGAATTATAGAAGACAATATTGTCCCTCATTAAGTATGGGACATAACTTAAAACTTAAATAAATAGACTATTCACTCTCAACTAGATAGAAAAATGACCAAAATACCCTTGTATTGTCGACTATAACAGTTTTAAAACATGGAAGTGTGACTTGAGGCATTATACTATGCTAAGGTATGAAGTGTAAACCAGAACACAAGAGGTGTAAGCCTCCGAAGCATGGATTTTTTTAATTAATAAATAATTAAAACAAATAATTAGATAAACAAATTAATATAATCAATAACACAAAATTAGTAAAACTGTGAGAATTTTTCATATTTTCAATTTATAATAATAAAATCATCACATTTAAATATAAAATTAAAGTATCACCGCATGAAGTATTATAATCCATGATTATATGGGTATCATTAGTTATCAATATATCGCTTGCAAAATCACAAATCAATCAAATTTCCAGATTAACAACTTATATGAACTGCAAAATATTAACATAAACAAGTGTGTCATCTCATAGTCAAATGAATGAAATGAAAGCAATCAAAGCAATGGTGCCCACACTTCTATTCACAGTTTTACTTTAAAATTACAATAAACAAATTTAGAGTATTTTTTCTCTTTTGTATTATGCTAATATTGTAATGGCGAAGAAGAAGAAATTATTCCCCTAGCTTAAAAGGTAAGAACATATGAGGCATGTGCTTTATACAAGGTGTATGGATTTCCAAATGCATCCAAGATAGAGGCAAGCTTGTCTATGTTTGTAAGCTTCTGTTTGCTTTCTTAGTGCCTTGCCTGCCTCCAATGCCTTTTAAAATACTGATTCTGATAGACAAGATAAAACCTTGGAGTTCGTGCAGATAGGCATGTAACAAATTTTTGTCATTATTCTGCACATAAAAACCTTGCCTGCCTCCAATGTCATTATGCATCCATGACATTGTGGTTGCTCAAGAATTGGGTTGTTTGATTTTATTATCTAGGATCTGGGAGCAACATATATAAATTTGGATGGGCTACTCTCTTTAGTTCTCTGTATGCTTATGTGCCTTTGTTTATATACTCAACTTGGAAAAGTCTTATCCCAACTATATGGGGTCAACTACTTGAATACTGTTGGCATTCGGCATTCCATTCTACCGTAGGCCACATTAATTACTAAATTGTTAGCTCTCAAATCATTTCTCACTACCCCAACACATGTCCTTTTTTCATACTCCTTAGTCCTTAGCTCTTCTAGACCCTTACATAAGAATTGCTTCTTTTTACTGGTGGATGAAATGACTCTCTCTCTCTCTCTCTCTCTCTCTCTTCAATAGATCTTTCTGTTAGCCCTAGATTGGGTCTTGGACTCTACTATTCACACATGTAGCAGGCTTATTCTGTATTAAACATGATCTAATTCGGGATCAGTCTGTTTACTGCCCTTGGTGCTACATCCTTTCAAATTCAGATCTTGGTGGTGGCCGCCAAATTGGTATTCTTTAGAAAGTCCTAACAGCTCTAGAAAAATGTCATGAAAAGAAAATAAGAAGTTAGAAGAATCAAAGGGAAAAGAAAAATGTTATGGTTACAAGACAATGGAAAAATGCATGTGATGTATAACAAGTTGCTGAACAATTTTTAGAAGCCCATGATCGAAAGCAAGAAAGAAAAGAGGCCAAAACACGCACTGAAACTTAAACAGCCATAACTTTTGATTCGCACGTCCGTTTTCAACATATAATATATCAAAACGATCTTCTTGGAGAACACTACTTGCCAGGTTCAGATTCATTTGTGTTCTCTCGGACCTCCAAAATTTTTTTTTTAACTTTCGTTTTACAATAAGTTTCACATCTTGCTGTTTTAGCTTGTTTAAGTCCAAGTTTGATTAGGAAATCTTCTTTTATTAAATTATGATGTTTTGTAAAGTTTTAAGTCAAATTAGTGGTTTTACTATTTTTAGAATTTTTACTATTTTAGGAAAGTTGGGCCTTTGGTTATAAATAAGTCATTGTACAGGCTTGAATTCAATGAATTAAATACAGTTTCCTTTGAGATTTCATTACTCTCTTTGAGAATCCTTTGGGAAGAGGACGGTAATCATCTTTCTCTCCTTAAGCTTCCTGCTACGCCAGCACGTCTAAGGACAAGGAAAGAGTAAGAACTAAAAGCCTGGCTTGGAAAACGAAGACAGGAAAAAAAAATCCACCAAAGGGAAAATTTTGGGTCTTCAGTACTTATTGATGAAAAGAAAAAATGGGTATGTAAGATTGAGGAAGCTATGTTTAGGTAATATTGAAAGCATCTAGAAATCCGTACCTTATTCCTTTATATTTTACATTCAAGTATTTGAACATAAACTTCTTGTTGAAATTAAAATCCCTTGTTTAACAGTGTGCAAATCAGCAATGTAAATGACAAAGGAGAAATAACATATAATAGCCAAAGAGAAATATAATCAAACACCACAAGAGAAATAGCACATCAGAATTTTAACGTGGAAAACCTCTCCAATGTAAAGAGTAAAAACCATGGGGCACTAACCCAGAAATCATCCACTATCAGCAAGAATAATGGGTTACAACTTCTCTAGTTCCAACTAGAGGATAGCAACTTCAAGAGACAAGAACCTCTCTTGAATACACAATAACGGTCATCAAACAAGATATGTTTCAATCAACAAAGCATGAAAAAATATCTCACCAAACAAGCTTCCCAAACCCTCTCCAAAACCACTGTTGAAGAGCCAAGAAATCCATCAAAAGCTTGATGGAATCAGTGTAAAACAGCAGTCGCAATGGTTGATTGAATGTGTTCTTGTTCACGTACCAAGGAGTTTGAATCACTTCTCTTGTGAAAGTGGAAATTTCCCTTTCCCACTCTCTTCTTCTCAAAGAGGATACCAACGTGAGTGTTTAGAATGCCAAGAGACTCTTCTCTCTAAGACAAAATGCGGCTTGTAGTGAAAGTCAAAAGATAGTGGAGAGTGGGTCCTACTATCCACTTATGAGAGAATATCAAGAGTCAACCTTTTTGTGTTTCTTTCTTTCAAGTTATGTGTTGGGAAAAGACCCCAACACATGAGTGGGTCCCGCCTCCGCATGAGGAGGGTAATCCAACACTTCTGTGCATCCCAGATGCTTGGGCTAGACTTTCTTAGCTTACTGATGATCCTCTGACTACTTTTGCAGTTTGATGATGATGTTTATATTCCGACCGACGAACCACACGGGACAATCCAAGCTAGCTTGAGCCGCTCCTGGTCCAGGATGTAGAAGCCGCTATGGCCTATGAGTGGCCAGCTTGATGCCTGATCAAGTCTGCATCTCCAGTTATAAACCCATTCCACTGTGCCTGGTCCAGCTTATTAAGCTGGATCTGTTATTTAACCTTGTTTTGCAGATCTGACTTCTATGTAAAAACTCTAGAAAACGAAGGTAATGAATAAAGATGAAGATTTTGTATGGTTCTGGGGTGTTTGCTTCTTGCTAATTATTTTTTTATTAATTTTCATTGAAATTTAAGGAAATCCAAGCTACGCCTAAGGTAGAAACCAAATAATACGCTGATCAACCAACATTAGGGATCTGCATTTCAGTGGGATTTCGAAGCCTGCATATATCTTACATGCATAATCAAAGCCAATGAGACTTGGGGAGCTTGATGGAATCAAATTCATTCTTGGTTTTGGGCTTTTGGCCCTTTATTGTTGTCTATTTGATATTTAGCATTATCCAATCACTTCTCCGTATCCTACATCTTGTTTCTTGTGGATTGAATGTTGGCCCCACTTCCATGCATAGATGCCACGTTAACAGCTTCATATATCTCCTAATTGCAGAACCAACATGTATTCCCAGTACTGCTGGGGAAAAGATTGATGCAATCATCAAGCAATACTAAAATCAACTTTCCATTGGATAAGCTTAATGATTGTCCCTCCTTTTGGATTGAAATTCTAACCAGCTTTCGGCTAATATTGCTGGAGGAAATATATTACTGTTTGCTTCATTCTATTTGAATTCAAATGAAAAGTGAGATGCACGAATCCAGAGGGATAAATACAACCATCCCCGCATCATTACTGGTGGTCCTCGGCAACTGCACCTGAGTTCCTTAATTGTGGTATTTTGATGGTTAGTCTTCATGTCTCTGATCTCAGAACTGAAGTGCATAGAAATGGAGTTTTATGGTAACCAATCGAGCTCCAAGATATTGGAGTTATCTGGTACTGTCTTGCTCCAAAGTAGGTGCAAATCTGAAGCATCAACATACCCAAATGAATGTTGTATATGGTGAGGATGCTTTTATTGGAAGGTGGCCATTAGAAGACCTCACTGATTACTTCAACTTCCTTTTAAGTGCAATTCCCATCCTTTTGTATTGTTTGGTTTTCAGTTTATCAATTGATTTCTAGTGAATTAGTGTCTGGGTTCCTCCTCAACAGATGACAGTTGCAGAAGCTTCTAAGTCTCCAAACCATAGCAGGAATAGTTTTGTAAAGAGAATTCTGCTGGGAAGTCTATTCAGGGAGTTGAAGAACAGGCCTTCAAAGGTCAGGCAGAAATTCAGCTGAACACAAAGGGGGGTATTCCGAGGAAGGAGTTCAGATAAATGGGATTTGTTGTGTGTGTATGTGTGTCCAGAGCCATTGAATTTGCAGATCACAAAGCTAGCTGGTTCTCTCTATGGAGCCCTTGATAATTTGATTTTGGTTTGAGAAATTGCAAATAACTTTGCTTATCTCTTCTATACTACAGTTGGGGAAGCCATGGAATATTTACCAACTTTGTGAGTTGTGATGATCAAATCCTCCACTTTCTCCACCATGTCTTAATGGTTCAGTAAGTATATCATTTTTTTTGGCACATGTGATGTGGCTTTGGCCCCTATAACGGGTGCAATATATACATCAATGTTTATGAACCGTCATTGACCCGGATGGTCGGACCGTTTGAACCAGGAACCGTCTAGGCAACCGGTTCCGTTTTAGTGCAAACCCGGTTCTTGGCCAAAAACTGTTGAATTGGTCAACGACCCATTGACCTGGGTGGTTGAACTATCAACCCATTTGACATGTTCAATGTTTTTGGCCGTTTTATTTTAATTATAATTTTTTTAATTTTTAATTTTTTTATCAAAACGGGCCATTTGTTCAAACCGCCAACCTGAAAACCGATGGCCAAATTCTGGGTCAGTTTTTAAAACATTGATATACATACCTAAGGTGTATTTGGAGTTTGGTAATGTGGATAGATTGCTTGCGTTTGAAACACACCACACACCTTAAACGTTCTTTTAGGGGTATAGCATGTTTTGAAACCATTTGTGGTTGGTTCTAAAACACAAAACATTGCAACTTCTCTTCAAACCAAAATCTTGTCGATTAGTGTACTTCCCTAGGGATAATTTAGGGGGTTGGCCCGGCACGGCCCCACGGCCCAACCCCATGTGGGCCTGGGCCGATTGGGCTATAGGCCGTGTCGAGCTGGGCTACAGGTCAAGCCTTGGGCATGGGCCAAACCGGGTCAGATTAGTTTTTTTTGTTTGTTTTGACATTTTTTTTATTTTTTATTTCTTTTCTAAGTAAAACTAAAATATTTAACTTTCCTCTGGGAACTATTTGAAAAAATAAGAAATCTAACAAAGAAATGAAAAAATACTTAACCAAATAAGAAGTCAAAGAGGCAAAGACTCAAAGTGAATAACAAATTGGAAGAAAATTTAGAATTTTATCTCATTTAAATTTGAATGATACAAAGCATTCAATGGTTGGACGAATGAAATATAAAAATTGGAAAATGGAATAAATTAATAAAATATAAAAAATACCACATAGTTACAAAATGAAAATAAAAAATTATGTTATTAAAAAATATCAAATAAATTAAATAAAATTAAAACAAAATTTACAATAATTTGAAAAAATGCTATACAACTATTGAGTATACAAAAAATGTTGACTTCATCATTTTTTCCTGTTGTTTTTGACTTTGATCCTCTGCTTCAGGTGAAACATCAAGTGTAGTGTCATGCCCTCCTTTGTCTTGTAATCTATCTTCAGCATCCAGCCAATCCTTAAAGCATATATACATTTCTAGACTTTCATCACTCATAGACATCGGAGGAGTTAGTAGATCAAATGTCATGGCGGCAAGAACTGAATAATTTTTTGCATGTTCACTCTACCAAGCTAAAATATCAAAATTATTTGTTCCCTCCGGGGTGAAGGAAGAATCACCTTAAGTAGAAAAATTTGCTTGTAAATAACAATTAAGTTCAAAAAATGAACTTGTTGTCGATGCAATGGATTTCTGCATTAAATAAAAAAGTTTTTCTCTTCCACTACTGAACTCAAGTTCAGAAGTGGAAGATGCGGTTGTACAAGTTGTAAAATTTTTATTATTTCCTATTACTTCAAATTCATATAATCTAAACGTTTCAAATAATAAACTATTAATTTCTTCTTTCTTATTTCCAATTTCAATATTCATATTTTCACAATATGCTTCATGTAAAATATCTAAATCATCTTTCCTAATCCTAGGATCTAATATTGTAGCTAAGCAATAAAGAGGAGAAATATTCTCCAATATTTTTTAAATTTATTTTCCATTATTTCAACAATATTTTTAAATTATGGATTCTTTCTATATTTTGCAAAACAATTGCTAAACATCATTAATTGATAAGCTAAATTATAACTAGTTGGATAATAAATACCCAATAATTCATTAGTTGCACCATAAAAATGTTTTAGAAAACCTCTTATACAAATTATCATTTCCTAGTCTTCCTCAAATATAATATCAGTAGGCATTTTTGCATTATAAAAATCACTAAGAATGTGTTTGTGAGAAATACAACTTTCTAACATAGCATATGTAGAATTCCATTTATGTCTAACATCTAATATAAAATGTTTATATTTTAAACCATAATTTTGACATAAATATTTAATTTTTATTATCTTTCTCTAAAACTTTTAATATATATATAATATAATTTCTAATTTTAGAAATATGAGTAAAAATAATATTTAATGCATCATGAATACATAAGTTTAAGATGTGACATTCACATCTGATATGAAATAATTTACCATTTAAATATGGTTTTAATTGAGATTTTAACATATTTATTATTGAATCATTATTACTAGCATTATCAAAACTAATAGAAAATATTTTTTTTATCAATAACAATTTTATTAATTCAACATAAGAATAATTACAAAAAGGAAGACAAACACTCTTATCTTCCAAATACAACTTGGGCCTTCAAGAAAGAAAAAAAAAAAGAACAGGAAGAAACAATAATATTACAACTTAGCCCTAAATATTGAATCCCTTTCTACCCCTTGTTTAGTTAATCCATTAGCTAAGGAATTAGTTGATCTTTTAACCCAGCTCATCTTAACTTCCATCTCCTGCACTAGCCACTTAAATTTTCTCCTCTCATTGTTGTAATTCCATAAGTCATTGTTGTCGTTATTCAGCCACCCTATCACCACCTCCAAATCCCCTTCAATTATGAGTTTTCTGATATTCATCTCCTTAGCTTTTTGGACTCCTTCCATTACTACAAAGATCATAGCTTTAAGGGAGTCACCCACTCCAATTGGGCATAAGAACAAGGTAGAAATGACCCAATTCTCATCCTTAAAAACACCCCTAGTCCCTGATTGTCAATTCCATAAGCATGTAAAGTATTTAAAATACTTGCAACAATAGCTAGGCTAGTATGTGGCTATTCAAGCCTAGTAAAACTTAAAATTCTTTTATTTAAAAGCCAAATTTCATCAATAAAATGACCAGTAACTAGGGCTGTTCATAAGAAGACCCAACCCGGACCGACCCAACCTGTCGGCCGGGTTTTCTTCAGCACTAGTCGGTTTCGGGTTGTAAAAAATCATAAACCGACCCGAATCGAACTGACTTAGTAGTTACAACCTACTTAGTTCCTACTTAACTAAGTTGTCTCTATCCTAGTTACAACCTAACTTAATTTCTAGTCTTCTAGTTAGGAATGACATTAATGGCAAATATTGTAAGACAACTAGACAAGGAATTTTTTTGGAAAAGTTAAAAGAAAAGAATCAAAGGATCCTAGTTTCTATGGTATTTTACACCAAATAGGCAACCAATTACAATTAGAATTAGGTGTCCTTTTTTACTTAGATAAGAAGGTTTCTTGAAATATACAAATTCCAGTCTTCTTTCTCTAATACAGTTTGACTTTCTATTTTTTTGATAACTTCTATTCTAACTTGGTCCACCCCCCTTAGCCCCTCAGCTCAAGCACAATCTCTAATACAATTTGACTCTCAAAGAATCAAAATTTTGAAATTTTAATTTATTACCATGGTTGAACTTAGAGCCAAAACCGACCAAAACCGACTCAAACTGACCAGGTTGGTTTTGCTTAACACAGGGTCGATTTCGGTTTCAATTTCAGGTAACCCAACCAGGTCGGGTCGGTTGGAAAAATCTCAGTAAACCGACCCAACCCGACCCGTGAACAGCCCTACCAGTAACACAAATATAACTTATGTTAAATTTAGAAGTCCAAATATCAAAAGTAATTGCAACTTTAGAATTAAGATTTGATAATATATAAATTAAATATTGTTTATACAAATAAAATTTTTTTAAAGCATCTGATCTAATAGTATTCATAGAATTTTTTTTAATTTGTGGATTTACAGAATTACATAACCATTTTTTAAGTTTAGTATCTTCAACTAACAAAAATGGTTGTTCAACATGTACAATGTATTTTTTTAATTCATGAGAATATTTAAAATTACTAAAACCCCCTACCCAATTTGTGTTTGTGTTGTTTCTCTCCCTTCTTCTTCTTCTTATTCTTTCTCATGGGTGAGCAAATGTTTGACCAAATGGCCAGTACCACCCTTGCTACAATAGATAAAGTTTTTCCTACATTTTTGGCAAACAATTATTTTTCCCTTCCCCTAAACCTCCTCTACTTTAAATTTTTTTCAAACCGTGCTAATCAACTTAGTGGCCTTCTTTTTCTTTCCCCTAGTATCAGTGCTAGGGATGGAAATTCTGTCAATATCAATAGCATCCATTTCGGTGCTAACATTACCATGCTACGATTGAATATCATCGACATTAAACATATTGGGGAATTGGTTTTGGGAGGAGCCGACCATTTTTTAAATTCTAAAAAAATAAAAATTAATTTAATTGCAATTACCCGAATTGTCGATTCAACTCTAAGAGTCTAAGCCTCCCAAATTGCTAACTTGAGATACTTAAGCAATTGAGCAAGCCTTTTTCTTGTTGAAACTTCAATAAAGTTGAGAATTGGAGAATCAAAGAATGTACGAGAGATTGAGAGATTGAGACTTGAGAGAGTATGAGAACTAAAGAGGAGATTAAGAGAATTGTTAATTGGTGTAATGAGAATGGAGGATATGGCTATTTATAAGAATTGAAAATAATTCAATTGCCCAAAATACCCTAAAAACTAGTCATTTTAGTTGTTGGGAGGGGTATTTTGCTCATTGTAAAGTTATTTATCACTTTACCCAAAATGCACCCTAAGCTAGTTGTTATATAGTTGTTGGGGGGCATTTGTGTCATTCTTTATCTCCCTAAAAACCAAAATACATAAATACCCCCTATCTAGCTAGCTGCTTATAGTTATTAGGGGTATTTCTATAAAAAAACCCCAAAAAAGTTGAAATTAGCCGTTGGGGACATCGGGCGGGCCAAGTGCAACCCGCTATGGGCCTGCAAGTCGTGTCGTGCTAGCTCGTGATGAGTAGTGTCATCCCATGGACCTGGAACCCTAGGCCTAGCACGGGACCATTGTGTCGGGCCTGGCACAACCCACATGCCGTCGTGTTGTGTTGTGCCAAGCTAGGCCGTGTCGGGCTGTGGGCGATACGACCCGATTTACACCTTTAATAACAAGTAACTGAAATATTTTATACCCTTAAAAATTTGTCAACAATACATCCACACCACAAAGCAGAACACCATATGAAGTGTTGTGTGTTCAAACCAAATGGTTTCAACCACACCACAAAGGGGCTCAGTAGATTCAAATACGTACACATACAAGCCAACTGGGTGCACAGTTTTCTCAAATGAAGGAAAGCCCACTTCCTTTACCATGAAAAAAGAAGTTCGTTATTTTCTAAGAGAAAAATGTTTGATGAATGCCATTCTCATGCTGTTTTCTCTATTTGCCAAAATGGTACCTACACCTACGAATTACACAAAAGTTTTGGCCGGTGAATTGTTCAATTAATAAACTAATGACTACCTACATTAATAACCTTAGTGAAGAGTATTAGGCTAGTTAATATTTGTTGTTTTAAACTTGTATCTATCTATTTATATATACTAAAACAAGGAATGTCTATCTTTTTTTCTCTTTTTCTCTTTTTTGGTTTTTTTATTTCATATTTTTTAAACAACCAATTAGACACTATCCTTCCCACTTATATTATTCCTAAAATCTCTCTCTCTCTCTCTCTCACACACACACACATACATTCTCAATCAACTAAATCATCTCCTCTCCTAAAAAGTTATCCTAAACCATCTCCCCCACCTAAAATTTTCTCCTAAAATATATCCAAACCTATCTCACAATAAACAACCTAATTTTAACGCCTCTTTCCCAATCCCTTATCTCTATTTCTTTATCTAAAAGACTAATAAGAATGAACTAAATAACATAATAAGACAAATAATAAAAGTAATAAAATTTAATAATTAAAAAATCATTATAATTATACATAATATTTTTTATATTGTCATTAAAAATTTAATAATTAATTATACTATAATAAAATTTAATTTTAATTTAAAATGATTAACATAATATAAAATTCAAAATAAAGTATTTTTTTTTTGTTTTAACAATAATAATTGTTAAAATTAATTATAATGATGTCATACTTAATTTATAATAACAAATTCTAACAAGATTAAAAATTTTAAACAGTAATAAACGTAGCATAATATTATAACTTAAATTACATATGAATAACAATTTACTAAATAAATTAGAACTTAATAAAAGTAAAAAATATTAATTTAAACTATTTAAATTTAATTTTCAAATAATAAAAAATAAATACAACAAGTTGAATTCAATACGAGTTTACCTTCACCCTACCTAGGCTCCTCATTTTGCCACATCATTTAGCTCTTAGCCTTTGGCCATGTCACCCTGCCTCCCATTTCAATGTCGTAACAAAGTTGGAAACTTCCCAAATATTAAATGTATAAGATAATTAAAATATCAATTTATTTTGATATTTTAGTAATTAAATATTCATAAATTACATAAATGTTTGAAAATTAATTTATTCATATCAATAATTATTGAATAATCAAATTTTAATATTTTAATATTAATTTATTATTATATAAAATTATGGGAAATTGTGGACTAGTACCCTGTACTTTGGGGCTAGTCTCATATTGGTCCCAGAACTTCAAAACATGCCAATCTACTACCTAAACTTTCAAAACGTGCCAACTCAGTACCTACCATTAACCAACCGTCAGTTATGTGTATGATGTATTACATCATGTATGACTTAAAACTTTTGAAAACGTCAAAAATACTCTTCAAAATAAAACATTGTCCATCATCTTCTTCCTTAAGAAGATGAAATAGGTGCAAGTATTGTATTCACCGATCCTCCTTTCAGCTTATTTGGCATTTAATCCATGACTTAAGTCATTTTTAACAAGGATTTGCAGTTTTATATCCTTGCATTAACTCTATTTAGGACCCTCTTTTATGAAGGAGCAATCCTGTTGAAATTTGAATCCTCATCAATAGTCTTACAATGGTTAGGTTCTACAAATTTGTGACACTAGCTAGTAGACACGCCTCATACTAGGAGTTGGAACAATTGAAATATCAAACTATAGCAACCCATTACAAAATTTGAATTGCCATACCCGGTTCTAAAACACTAAAACAAATGGTGATGACAATACTTTTTATAGTTTTTATTCAGATTATAGTACATAAACGATTGCTAATAATACTAGTTGGGAAATTGAAAATGGGAACAAATATATGCACGAAATACCCTGCCTTGAAAAAGATGCTAGTAGAGAATTAATTAAGCAGATGCCTTGATTGATTCTCATTCGACTGCTTCTTCAAGAAGCTGCCCTCTTCTAAAACCATCTGGACATGCAAGAATCCTAAACCATTGGCCATGATGAGCATCATTTCTAATCTCCGCTATGAACTCCTTCAAGTCCAATGACCCATTGGAATCGTGATTGAATTGATGGAAGAGGGAGCTATAAGTAAGTGCAGGCTCACTGGTGTCCATCTTGACATCCATGCTGAAGTGGGTCTCGAATACCCCTTGGCTCTGAACCTCCTTCATCAATTCAGTGTAGGAGAAGCAGTCATCCTTGTTGGTGTCGAGTTGACCGAAATGATTGTGGACAGATCCTTCAGAGGCTTGCTCGTCCTCCATGAAATTCTAAATGGTTGCGTCATCCAATACTTCCACAGTCATCTTTGTAAACAACCCTTTAAGCAAATTAAAGAAACATCAGAATTTGAAGAACAGTTGAGAGAAAATTTCGCGCTTGAGCAAAGACAGGGCACATGATTTATTTCTTTGCCTCTAGTTTATCCAAAATTGATAATAATTACATGAAAATTTCAGTAATGTATTTATCAATTCATTATCGTCTAGTCTGGTTAGGATACTTACCTTTTACCCTTGCAACCCGAGTTCAAATCCCATCAATGGAATAAGTTTTTTTATTTATTTTAGGGTAAATTACAAAGATCCCCCTGTACAATGGGGTCTGTGACAAAGACTCCCCTGTACCTTGTTTTGCGACAAAGACCCTCCTGTACTATGACCGTGAGACAAAGACTCCCTTTCGTTAGCCTTCTGTTGCCCCCATATCACCCTTGTAATAACTATTCAGAGAAAAATACTGTTCATCTTCCCCGACCTCACGATACACGAACAACAACGACGGTAATTGTTGCATTGGCGGCAGACTTCCAAAGTCCTCCCCCTCTCTCTCTCTCTCCCAATCTCTCTCTCTCTTCTTCCCCTTCCCCTTTCTCTCCTCGCCTTTATTCTTCACAATTTCCTCTATTTTCTATTCCTTGCAGGTAAATGATCTGAACCAAGTGGATAACGTTGTTGTGAGTGTCGACTGCGTCATCTCTCACGACGACGCTTCTTCAGTGACAAGCTGCTAGTGAAAAGACGGAGTTGACCGATGGCATMTACACCATTCCTCTAGTGCAGTCGTGCTCGTGATCGACAAGCATCGGTGAAAGATGAAATGTTGTGGAGGTTTCTTTAAATTTCTTCTGTTCTCTGATCGACAGTGGAGCTTCAGCCTCCAGGTGTGAAGCCTCCATTTGTGTGTGTGTGTGTGGACATGGACGACTGCCTTCGACCTTCAAATGTGTGAAGTCGAAGGAGATTCAAACGAAATGATAGGTCTTGGTCACAAGGTGGATGCTTTTAGGGGGTTCTGTAAGGACTGTGTTCTACGAGGATTCATCGGCTTGTACTGGGATTGCTTCACTACCGGGTAAACAATTCCTAAAAAAAAAGGCAGTGAGCTCTCTTTTAATTAGATTGTGGTTGTTATAGACTTTAGAGGTTGCAGTGAGATTCAATTACACCAGAAAACATTCAGTAAGGAACACCAAGTGGTGAAAAAACTGCATATAGGGCTTTGGAAAGTTCTTTTCTTTAAGCTGGAACTCTGCAACCTAACTTAACTTCTTTGTTGGGTCTCCCTTGAAAGATTCGATGAAGCCTTTCAGGAATGTATTTCCTTTTCTTATTTCTTTCAATAGGACCTTTTGCTTTCCTAAAGAGGTGGCGTGTTTCCTTCCACTCTTTCAGTAGAGATTTCTCGCCAAAGTTATCGTTTTACCTCTTCATCAGAGATACTTTTGGGTGTTATTTTCTTGCTAGAATTGAAAGGTAAGAGAGGACGGTGAGGGAGGGTAAAAGAAGAGAAGAAAGGGAAAATAATAGGTTAAATAGGTTTTAAGAGAAAAGGGCAAAAAAAAGAAAATAGAAAAAGTTTAGTGGGGTATTTTGGTAATTTAACGCATTCCGTCATCTGACTTAACGGTCAAGGGGGGTCTTTGTCTCATGGTCATAGTACAGGGGGTCTTTGTCATAAAACAAAGTACAGGGGGTCTTTGTCACAGACCCCATAGTACAGGGGGTCTTTGTAATTTACCCTTTATTTTATTTACAACTTAAATTGAGTATATTCTCATATCTTAAAATATTTTATTATTTAATTATCATTACTATTTTTTTGGTATTAAAAACATTATTATTCAGTATTCACAAAAAAAGTTTAGTATTTCATTATTTTCTTGACTAAGCAATAAGTTAAATAATTCAGCAAAAAACCACATATAAAACAATTGCTTTCATTAAGATTCAAGCTGAAGAGCTATTGCTTAATAAACGGGTGTTCTAACTAACTGAGCTATAAAAGAAACCATAAAAATCAATATATGCAAATTAAAAAGGGTTAAGAAAAAACACTCCATCCATTAGTTGCAATCTGCGAATAGCTGACTAGTTGTAGGCCTGTAGCCTGTCGATAATATATAAAACAGGAAAGTCTATCTTTTTTCTCATTTTTATTTTTTATTCCATATTTTTTAAACAACCAATTAGAGACTCTCATTTTCCTCTTGTCTTATTCCTAAAATCTCTCTCTCTCTCTCTCTCCCAATTAACTAAATCATCTCCTCTCCTAAGTTTTCCTAAACTATCACCTCCACCTAAAACTTCCCCGTAAAACATATCCAAACCTATCTAACAATAAACAACTTAATTCTAACACCTCTTTCCCAATCCCCTATCTTTCTTTCTCTATTTTAAATACTAATAAGATGAGTAAAAAATATCTAAAAGACTAATAAGAATGAAATAAGGCAAATAATAAAAGTAATAATATTTAATAATTAAAAAATTAGTATAATTATACATAATATTATAGTAATATTATACTTAATTTATAATAACAAATTCTAACAAGATTAAAAATTTTAAACAATAGTAAACTTAGTATAATATCATAACGTAAATTATGCATCAATAAAAATTTACTAAATAAATTAAAATTTAATAAAATTTAAATTCTATTTAGATTGAATTTTAAAATAATGAAAAATAAACACAACAAGCCTATTTCAATATGGGTTTACCTTCACCCTACCTAGGCCCCTCATTTTGTCACATCATTTGGCTCATAGCCTCTAGCCATGTCACCTTGCCTCACATTTCAATGTCATAACAAAGTTAAAAACTTAGCAAAACATTAAATGTATTAGGGTTGTTCACGGGTCGGGTTGGGTCGGTTTGCTGAGATTTTTCTAACCGACCCGACCTGTTCGGGTTTACCTAAAATTGAAATCGAAACCAACCCTGTGTTAAGCAAAATCGACTTGGTTGGTTTGAGTCGGGTTGGGTCGATTTGGGTCGGTTTCGGCTCTAAGTTCAACCATGGTAATAAATTAAAATTTCAAATTTTTGATTCTTTGAGAGTCAAATTGTATTAGAGATTGTGCTTGAGTTGAGGGGTTAAGGGGGCGGACCAAGTTAGAATAGAAGTTATCAAGAAAATAGAAAGTCAAACTGTATTAGAGAAAGAAGACTGGAATTTGTATATTTCAAGAAACCTTCTAATCTAAGTAAAAAAGGACACCTAATTCTAGTTGTAATTGGTTGCCTATTTGGTGTAAAAGACCATAGAAACTAGGATCTTTTGATTCTTTTCTTTTAACTTTTCCAAAAAAAATCCTTGTCTAATTGTCTTACAATACTTGCCATTAATGTCATTCCTAACTAGAAGACTAGAAATTAAGTTAGGTTGTAACTAGGATAGAGACAACTTAGTTAAGTAGGAACTAAGTAGATTGTAACTACTAACTAGGATAGAGACCCAAACCATCGGTTTATGATTTTTTACAACCCGAAACCGAATGGTGCTGAAGAAAACCCGGCCGACTCGGGTTGGGTCGGTTTGGGTCTTCTTATGAACAGCCCTAAAATGTATAGGATCATTAAAATAATTAAAGCATCAATTTATTTTGATATTTTAGTAATTAATTATTCATAAAATACATAAATGTTTGAAAAATAATTTATTCATATTAATAATTATTGAACAATCAAATTTTAATATTTTAATATTCAATTATTATTAAATAAAATTAATTATATATTAGTATTATTTGGAATTGATAATTATTACATAAAAATTTCAGTAATGTCTTCATCAATCCATTGTTGTTTAATGCGGCTAGGATACCTAACTTTTACTCAAGCGACCCAAGTTTAAATCTCAGCAATGGAATAAGATTTTTTATTTATTTTAGTTATGGCTTATATCAAGTAGATTCAGATATCATAAAATATTTTATTATTTAATTACCCTTACCATTTTTTGGTATTGAAACCATTACTTTTCAGTATTCACCAAAAAGATAGTTTAGTATTTAATCATATTCTTGACCAAACAATAAGTTAAACAATTCAGCAAAAAACAACATATATAAAATAATTGCTTTCATTGAAATTCAAACTCAAAACCTCCCCCTTACTAAACAGGTACTCTAACCAACTAAGCTATGAAATCAATTATAAAAATTAACCTATGCAAATAAAGAAAAAGTTTAAGGAAAAAATAACACCATCCATTTGTTGCGATTTCCAAATGGGTGACTGGTTGTAGGCCTATAGCCTATGGGTGCTTTCATTTGGTTATTATTATTGTTTCTTTGTGTTTCTTGAATTTTGCTTGTTATGTGGCTGAATTTGGTGCATGGGTGTATGTAAGGATTTGTTGAGAGAGAAGAGGTTGTGAGATTGAGACTTGAAATTAGTTTGAAGAAGAGATGGAGCTTGAGAGGACCTTTGTCCCTCATTGATGCCAGAAGCTCATCGTCGACCAAAGTCCCCTTGTACATCTTGCCAAATTTACCCTACCCATGCCCCTCATTTTGCCACATTTTCTATCTCTTAGCCTCTAGCCATGTCACCCTACCTCCCATTTCAATGTTGTAACGAAGTTTGAAACTTTCCAAGCATTATCCATATAAGATAATTAAAATATCAATATATTTTTATATTTTAGTAAATAATTATTCATAAAATACATAAATATTTGAAATTAATTTATTCATATCAATAAATAATGAATAATCAAATTTTAATATTTTAATGATAATTTATTATTATATAAAATAAAATTCATTATACATTACTATTATCTAAAATTGATAATTATTAGATGAAAATTTCAGTAAGTTAAAAAGATAATTATATATTTTTAAATTTTCAAAAAATTAATTTTTAGGTAATTTTAGAACATTATTGATTTCAACTTTCATTTTGGTAATAAAAATTTATATATTGATATTTTTATTTACATTGGTTTTTTTGCAATTGTTAAATATTAAATTGGAAAATTATTGGGAAATTTTAACTATATTTATAATTTCCATAATTTTTTAGAAAATTTAATATGTTTTAAAAATTATTAAATTATAAACTTATAATAATTTCCATAATCAATTATTAGTAATTTACATTGTTTTTGGTAATTATTAAATTAAAAAATCATTAGATAATTTTAATATTGATAATTCACATTTTGTAGTTATTAATAATTTCTATTATCATCAGTAATTTACAATGGTTTTTGGTATTTATTGGGAATTTTTAGTTTAGTGATTTCCATAAACTAATTTTCATGTTTTTGGTAATTTAATTTAGTGAAAGTTAATTTGAAAATATCTAAATTACTAATTTTTTATTTTCAGTAATTAATTATTCATAAATTCAAAAATTTTTGAAAATTAATTTATTCATATCAATATATTTTGAACATTTTATTCATATCAATTCAGAAATCCATGCATAATTTTTTGAAAAGTAATTTATTTATATCAATATTGTTGTGCAAATTAACAACAATAAATTGTAAATAGATGTTTTTCATTAATTTAGTTTTAAACATCCCATGCCAAAGTGTCAATTTTTTGGTTGATAAGGTCTCTTGTTTGTTGTAAGAGAGAGAGAGAGAGAGAGAGAGAGAGACTTAGGGTCAAATCGAACTTGCACTAGGGTTGGGAGGCTTTATGGGTTTGGGATGATCCCCCTAGTTGTGGAGCCCCATGGAGAAACATTTTTAAAGCCTTCCCTATATTTTAATCTTTGCCAAAAAAGAAAAATCCCAGATATCTTTCAAATTATGAATTAATAAAATTAATCAACTTTCTTATTTTCCTGTGCATCGAATAGGGCTCTACTAGTATCTATTCTATCTATTCTATCCATATAAAGCAAGGTTGTCCATGTCACCATGCCTCTCTTTGCTCCAAACCAAGTTCAAATCTGTGCCCCACAGGTGCGCCACATGCACATCTCAGCGTGCATTGGGAACGTCTCCTGTACTTGTCATTGGGAGATGTTCCCAATACATTGTGGGGTGCCCGTGGGGTGCCAATGTGATCTCCTCCAAGCCCCCTTCCCACCACTCTCATTTTGCTGATTCAACACCTTCTCTCCCTCACCATTCCTACCTATTCACGTTTCACATCAGTGATAGATAAGGTAGTTCTCACAATTGACTTCGGTAGCCGGCCTTCTCATTAAGCCACATTAGTGATGGATTAGGTGGTTTAACATCCATTACCTACACATTGTTTCCTTTCTCCTATCTAAGATAATACTCATCAGCATAGATTTTTTTTTTTTCTGCTTCCAAAATTGGTTGAAAAAAAAAAGTGTGAAGTTAAGAACCATATTCCTCCATTGAAGTGAAAAAAAAAAAAAGAATCATATTCCTCAATGTTCGGGCAATCAAGTATTTGAAATCGTTCCCTTTTTAAACGTGCCCAAAACTGTAGTTATACCAACTATTCATCACGTCTCCTTCCCTTCTCCCTCACAATTTGTCCCATGACTCTGTTTTAGAAGGAAACAAAGCATTAGAATACTTCCTTCAACTTTAGTTATTTAGACTGAAAACTAATGCATCTAACGTTCATTTTCTCCTTATGCAGGAATTGAGTAGTGAGCTTACTACTCCAGTAGCCAGTGATAGAGCCTGTAGAAAAATAAACAAAATGATCGGTTTTCCTATTTCAGGGAGTCTCAATTTCAGGGTATGGGTTTATATTAGTGTTTGTTATTTTTTATACTTTCCTTAATGACGATAATACATTCGGCAGGTCTCATAATAGCATGGTTCTCCATTTCAATTGTTTTTCCAATAGAATAAAAAATCTGCTTTTCCTTATTATACTTCTTCATTCTCTTCGGTTCAGTTGGAGGCTAAGCTTAGCTTCTACAGGCTTCAGGTGCTGCTTTCATATTTTGTTCTTTCTTTTGCTTAATATACAATATTCTTTTTAAGCATATCTATGTTATAGGCTAAAGGTTTCATAGCTTTAGGTGCTGCTGCTTTCACATTTTGTTTTTTCCTTTTGCTTAATACATATTCTTCTTAAGCATATCCATGTTTATAGCAATAACTGCAGTATTTGGAAAAGGGCCCATAGACAATCTACTGCCAATAACCCTCTTTTCCAAGGTCAATCTATACTCTTTCTTGAGGGTCCCTTAAAGAAGGTCAATTTGGACACAAACTCAGCATAAGTCATTTTCATCAAATGCGTGGTTTTAGAAGATCAATTTTGAGAACACATCCAATCACTTGGGCAATAGACCGTAAATATTTATACTATTTTAAAAAGCATGAATAGCCTCAGTAATATTTCTGAAATTTTTTGAGCACAAAATTTATCCTTCCATATTTAAATTTGTTGATAACAAATGAGGGAAAAAGGGTAATCAATTATTAATATTAAATGAACTGAAAAGATATAATTATAAGATATTCAATTTCTTATCATTAAATCCAATACTTAAGGTATTAATTTGCATTCACCTTCATTGAATCATATATTTAAGGCATTTTTATTTTTTCTCATCATTAAATTCTATTAATTAAATCCATACATAAAAAATAATAATTCCAGTAATATAAAAACATACTTTTAAAATCTACCTAACAAAATAGTGTTTTCATCTAGACAATGATAAGAAATTAAACCATTTCAGGTCAAATGGGCCAATCCATGTTGTCACAATTAAATAATAAAATTCAAAAATAGATGAAATGAAAAAATATAGTAATTAAAAAATGAAAACACTTTTAACATCATATATTTGACATATTAAACAATAATATGTATGATAATTAAGAAATGATTTTATTAATGATGGAAATGGAATGTAAAACTTAAAACCGATTAAAATAAAACTATTTTCCTATTCTCTCTCATTAAATCTCATATTAAGGTATATTTTCTTATTAAATCCACAAAATTAATTTTAATATTATGAAAATAAATATTTTGAAAAATAATTTGCAAACAAAACATTTTTCTTCCCTCCCAATGGTGGGTAAGCAATTCAATCATTTTGGGTCAAATGGGTTAATAAATAATGTCATAATTAAATAATAAAAAATAAAAAAAAAATTAAAGAAGTAAAATATATAATACAAAAAATAAAAATAATTGGATATATCTAATATTTAATATTCATTATACTAAACAAAAATATGTATGAAATGTAATAAGTAATTTTATTAATGATGAAAATGGAATGCCAAAGTTAAAATCAACCTATAAATGAAATGATGTCATAGTCAAATAATAAAATTTTAAAAAATAAGAAATATAAATAATAACAAAAATAAAAAAAAATGGGCTACATATCTAATGTTATATATTCATAAAAATAAATATTGGGTACATTTCTAATATTATACATTCATTGTCAATGATGGAAATGTAATATAAAATTTTGTGTCAACCTAGAAATTAAATTATTTTCCTTTTTGGGTTTTGGTCAGTGGTTTGGGTAAAATGCATTAACCGATGATATGATAGTTAAATAATAAATCTTTAAAAAATAAAAAAGTACAAGTAATCAAAAGAATATATTAAAAATTATATATTAATTATGTCAAACAAAAATTAAGTATGATAAATAAAAATTATTTATATGATATAGATGATATATAATTTAAAAAAAATCTGAAAGTAAAGCTATTTTCTTATCTAAATGGTGGGTTAATGATCCAACTTTTCAAAGAAATTCATGATGTCATAATTGAATAATAAATATTTTAAAAAAGATAGAACACAAACAATGAAAAGGTACATAATTCTATTGCATTTGAGAACATTTACAATGTTATATATTCATCATAATAAATAAAAATATTTGTTAAAATAAAATTTATTTTTATTTATGGCAAAAATGGAATAAAATAATAATAATAATAATAATAATAATAATAATAATAATAATAATAATAATAATAATAATAGTTGTTATTGTAATTTAAAATTTCCACATGCAATGCACATGCACATTTACTACAAGCATTTGAGTTTATTTTTAATCATATTCTTACTTTTGTTAGTTTTCATTTCTTATCTTAATTATGATATATCTAAAATTCAAGTAATTAATATGAAAAAAAGTTTCTCACATGTGTGCTTAATCACTAGTGATGATAATTTTATATTTCTTTCACCTTTAGGCTCCATTTGTTTTCGGTTCAATTTCAATCACATTAGTACACATGCATGAGAGTTCAAAATGAGTAGAATTAGAAATGCAATTTGGGTCATTTTTACTCTAGGTTTCACTTTATTTTGCATCATGTTTTATTTTATTTCATATGCAATGTAAACAAATGAAAACAAAGAGATACAGTTTGTTTTGCACTCTACATATTTGCATTTGTATTCCTTCCAAACTGAGCCTAAGGCTGTGTTTGGAAACGATGCAAATGGAGTGTAAATCTCAGTTCAGGGTAAATTTGCACTCTAGTTCACTTTTGCCTGTGTTTGGCAACATTACATTTATTCATTGACAAATGACAAACCAATGTATATTTATATTGATAATAAGATGTAAAAGTACATCAACAAAAAAGAAGTAAATTTGCATTCAAGTGGGCTTTTGATTAAAAGAAAAGCATATGCTTTATTGAATTTCATGTTTGCATCAATTACAGTTAAAAGTCTGTTTGGTAAGAAGGTAAATTTGTCAATGCAAAACTAACCCAACTTTACAATTTATATGAACCGTTTTACACTCTACATAATTGCATTCACACTTATTTGCATTGTTTCCAAATGCAGCCTAAAGAACAAAAGTTTATTAAATATATGTTCAAATCATTTACCAAGTTTAAAGTATCAATATGATACACCTGATATGGGGCACATTGTAATAGGGGTGTTGATTAAAAACAAAAAATAAGGAACTAAATTGATGAAACCAAACTGAAAAAGGTCCACGATTTGATTAACCGAATTATAAGCACCCTATATCATAAAGGTGGTAGGAGTGCAATGATACTGGTTGATTAGTTACAAGTTCTTTTAGTATAGTCAAACCCCACTTTTATATAACCATATTGTGCTTCATAACAATTTAAGATTATATGTGTACATGTGTAATAAAAAACATTTTTATATAAATATAATTCATATATGTATGCTTTCGTTCAAATGTGTTCGGGTTGGGTTGAGCTAGACTTGGCTACCAAGGGCATAACCCAAACCCACGCCCAACCCCAATTTAAGTGAGGGATGAGGTTTTTAGCCCAGCCCCAGCCCGCAGCCAGAAAATATAGGTCTAATTTGTGCAAAAATTCGGGTTGGGCCCAAATTGCAGGTCTATATATCGGTTTCGAAAGTTACTGACATGAAAAATAATGAGATTTGAGATATTAACAGTTTGAGACTTTGAGCTGTTAACATCCAGCCTAACATACAAACAATTATGCTCAGAGCACAAATATAAATATATACAGTGCAAAACCTTTATATATTGTATTATAAATTTTGTATTTGGAGTGTATATATTTGTATTTGTATTATTACCAAATTGGGCCATTAGGCTCAGTTTGGAAAGAGTACAAATACAAATATTTAGGGTATAAATGTATATAAAATAATACAAAATATTGAGTTTTGTACTCTGTATATTTGCATTTGTACTCCTTTTAAACCAAGCATTTAAGGAAAAAGGAATATAGAGCAATTGGCACACACAATACTCATAGTGCCTTTTGGGGAGAATTCTTTATTGGGATTTTGAGAGGGGGGAAGTTTGAGGAAGAAAACAATGTTCTTTTTCTAGATTTATGTGAGGACCAGGGAATGTTTATTTTCCTAGTACCCATCTAGGGGAAAGTTACCAACACTTGGATGAGACAAAAATGCCCCTTTTAATAATGGATTTTTTATGGATAAAATGGTCATTATATTATTTACCTAGGCTCAATTTGGAAGGAGTAAAAATGCAAATAAATAAAGTACAAAACCTTATATTTTATATGCATTTGCACTATACATATTTTCATTTGTACTCTTTTCAAACTGAGTCTTAGGAAATAAAAGAGCATGGGTACATACACTTATCCAAGTAAATGTTTCCAAGAAAATACTTACCCGAGTAAGTAACTTACCAAAAAGCAAACTGAGCTTTGATATTTTGAACCTTGATTTACCCTTTTGCTTAATTTGGAAAGAGTACAAATGCAAATATGTATAGTACAAAGTAAGGTTTGGAAACACAAAATATAAGGTTTTGCATTGTACATATTTGTATTTGCACTATTTCCGAACTGAGCCTTTGTAATTTTGCACCAATGCAAATAAACCAGACCTTACGAGTCAAAATAATGAAACATCCCACTCAATTTTGTCTCTCTCATGTTGCACTTCCCAAGTTGCCACTAAGAGAAGAAACAATTTGTAATATATATATATATATATATTCAATTTATTATATTATTTTGTTCTAATTTTATTGTAATTTTTTATTTTCATATATAAATAATTATATATATTAAAATTCATATGAAATAAAATTTTAATTTTTTTAATTTTAATTTCTTATTTATTTTGTTAATTTATTTTAAATTTTTATTTTTTTATTTTTAAATTTTTTTTAGAACGGACCGTTCACTTGAACTGGACAATTGAACCATCGTTCCAAAAATTGGTGGCCAGAACGGTTCCATTTCCGAAAGTTTTTTTTAAAACCATGCATGACACGACCCGCGGGTGGCCTGTGCATTGGTGGGCTAGGTCGGACCATGCTTGCTACCTATGGGATATTTCAAAAGTCTAGCACAGTACGGGCCCAAGTGGGCCTGGGCCATTATGCGGATTAAGCCAAGCCATGAGAGGTATATTTTTTTAAAAAAATTGAAAAAATAATGAAATATTTAAAATAAATTAAAAAAAGAAACAAAAATATGAAAAAAACTTAGAATTTATTTTTTTTGAATTTTGATGTACTGAGCCGTATCGGGCCATGCCACATGCTGGCACGGCTCGATTTACAGCTCTAGATGCACGGCTGCAAAAGGCTGTGAACACGGTGTGAGGACGCTTTTGTGATTCCTGAATCCGGTTCCGGTTCAGCCAAACTTGTACCAAGCCGAAGTATTGCTCGAACTCGATTATTCGAATATTTTCGTCTGGATGCAAATTTCCCGCCAATTCCCTTTAAACAAATTATTTTCGCGACCGAAACCCTAGCTCTAGCTGTTCTTTCCGTAAGCTCCATCTCTACTGTTATGCTATAGCTCTGTCTGATATCGTTATTTTCAATCTTTTTGCTGTTGTTTCTATAATACAAAGTCAAAAGCAATCTCAAATCTCTTAATTTCGATTTCTAATTGTTTCTCCAGAATCACTGAAGCCTCTGTTTCAGATGTTCATGTCCTCCTTATTCCCACTCTTTCTTATATAGATATATATTAGTAATAAATTAGTATATTACTTTGGTTGTTCGTTGCGGTTTCTCTATGAACTGAAAGATTTTACGGGAGTTCATGTTTCCATCGTCATCCCTTTGGTCAAGCTAGCTCGACTCGGTGGAAATTATAAATTGGTGGTACATTACTCCACAATACCTCGAGCTCAAGAAAACCGAATTGCTCAAGGAATAGAATGCAAGCCAAGATTAGTGCCTTCTTCAAGCCTGCTGCACCCAAAACCCCTGATCCACCTCAAATTTTCGATCAAACTGAAGGTGAAGATGCATTGCCCTCCGAAAAGCCCATCTCGGAAATTCTAGTTACATATAGGCGTCGAACTCCGAAGACGGATTACTACTGGTATTGATTCTTTTTCATGGAATTGATTTCTTATTTCAAGATTTGGCGTTTTGTCTGCTAATAGCGCTGGCTTTCAGACCCATTGTCAATTACTAAAATTTGGTTTATTGTTTTGAGAAAAAAAAGAAATCAGATTTTGGGCTCTCTCCTTTTAGGCGATTCCAATCAGTGAGACACAGTTACTGGAAATAGAAATTCTAAATTTAGCCGTTCAGATTTTAATTATCTCCTGATCTTTTTGATATTACTGCACACTCTTTAATGAGTAGATACTTTGTTTCCTGTGCTGGATGATTAATTAAGAAACTAGAAGATTTTGTTTGTTCTGCCTCTTCTTAAGCACATTAGAGTTTGATTTAGAGAAACATATTTAGGTGCTCTCTCCATCTAAAACTCATCTTCTGGAGCACTTTTCCAAATTTTTACTGCATTCTTGTTTACTAAAATAACAAGGTCTATTTTTCTTTTGTCGTGGGAAAAAATCCTAAATTCCTAACAGTATTTTGATCCCATTTTCTGGTCTTCTGCAGCAATGATGAATGCAAAGAGCCAAGGATTGAGGAGGCCTCAGTTGATTTAAATCCAACTGATTGTCCTGTAGAACCAGCCCCTGGCTCAGATAGACTCCTAAACAAGAAGAGAAGTTATGCTCAGTTTCATTTGGAGTTTGGGCAGTCTGACTTCCTTCTCCATACTTGCTCTGTATGTGGGCTAAAATATGCTCGTGGCGACGAAGGAGATGAGAAAGTTCACAAGGAATTTCACAGGAATTATACTCAGGGACTCCAGTTCAAGGTACTTGAAGATTTGTGTCTGGTTGTATTCAATTTGTATGTCCTCTTGTGCCTTCTACCTACTCTATCTTATCATATTTCATCCAATTAATAGGGCTGGCGCAATGAAAGAGTCATTCCAGTGCCTTCTGTTGATGGGGCCCGCATTATTATGATGTTAGATGGTGACCCACCTGCTCAAAGAAACAAGGTTCTACTTCCTCATCCATATCTTCTGGTGCTTGATGTTTGCACCAGCTTTTCTCTGTGCTTCTCCTAGAAATACAGTTAAGAAAACAAAATCCAATCAAATTTGGGAACTTGATTGCTAGCTCTCCTCTTTACAGGTTCAGGAAGTAGTGAAGATGATGGAAGTGGAACTTGGATTGACAGATGACTGGCTTATTCATAAATTTTGCAAGGTATACATTAAATTCTGTTCTCTTACAGGACTCGTACTTTCCGACCATGTTAACACAGTGACTTTATGTAATTTCTGGGATATCATTTTTGCAGGTTTATCTGTATATTCTCTCTCAGAGGATTGCTGGTTGCCTAGTTGCAGAACCAATAAAAAATGCCTACAGAGTTCTCTCAGATTCAGTGGCTCTAAAAAGATCGGGTGGTAACAATGCTGAGAAGTCTAAATCAAAAAATCCCATACTTCAATTTGGAGATGTTAATTTTCAGAGGGAATATACAAAAAGAGTCCCCTGTGTTAATAGTACTGGAAGGACTGAGGGGGAAATAAATGGAGCAATGTTTTGTGAAAAGGAAGCTGTACCTGCTCTCTGTGGTATTAGAGCAGTTTGGGTTACACCCTCAAACAGAAGAAAACGTATTGCTACTCAATTACTGGATGCTGCAAGGTAGGTTGACTGCCTGCTATTCCTAACCTGTGATCATCTCTATTTTTCCATCTCCTTCCTGGTTGTGTTTCAATATTTCATAGGTTTGGTTTTAGTTCAACTGTTCAGTCCCAGCACAAAAGCAGAACTAAATAACTGCCATTTCTAGGAAAAAGTTGAACCTGGATTGGCCATCCAGTTCAGTTAGAGGCAGTTGATCTGGATGAACCTGAATGAACTGATGATATGCCCTTCAATTGTTGACTAAAGGAGAAAAAGACTTAAAAAAGATGGATCAATATCCATTTATGATTTTCATTAAAAATAAATAAATAAATAATACCCATTTATGCCCTCTTGAAGTGATAACATAAGCTTTCTACCTTTTGGCTTGGCCATGTGGTGAGAAAGGCTCTCAACTATAATGAACAGAGTCACTATCACTTGATGCTTTGTACTTTATTCTTTGAGCTGGCTTTTGGAAAATATATCAACCTATCATCTCCATTTTCTTGGCTATTTTGGATTTTGAAGATCAATTATCCTTAATATATTTTTTTCCTGTAAGAATTCCTATAGGAATTAGGGACCATTACTTGGTGTAAAGGTAACATCTTGGGCCAACAAGCATGAGAACATGATTTCAAGTCTGAGAATAACCACTTCGTGCAAGAAAGTGTTGAAGGTTAGGTTTCTATCCAGTCCATCTGTCCCAAGACCCCAGATTACTGGGACAAACACTGGGTAATGGCCCTTTAATTCTTTTGGAAAATCATTTCTATAGATTTTGAAAGTAATTCCAGGAGTTGGAATCTTTACCTACTTTTTTTTCTTAATCAATGTTTTATTTCTGTTCTATGTAGGAAGAGCTTCTGCATGGGTTTTGTCATGGAACAATTTCAGTTGGCATTCTCTCAGCCAACTGCTGCTGGAAAGGCATTGGCATCCAGTTACAGTGACCGTGAATCCTTTTTAGTCTACAAGTCTGGTAGATTGGTTTAATAATTGTTATTAAATTTTGTAATAGTTTTTCAATTCTTCCCTGGATTTTCCATGAAATGGCTGTAGAACATGGAAACTCTGGTCAATTTAACCATTTTCATTAACTGTTAATATCCTAATTCAATATCAAACATCAGGTTGAAACTTGAAAGGTCAATTGCTAGTTCGGTTAAGTTCTTATCATCTTTTTTTTTTTTTATTTATTTAATGTAAGTTTGCAATCTAATTACTAATTACTATTTACTACCAACTCAGTTGGACGCTATTAGAGGATGGCTCACGTTCAGCTTGAGAATTCACAGGCATCTCCACCTAAAGAATTCCAAACATAATCAAATCAAATAATTGGGGGAATGCAACCATGCGTGTGTGTATTTTCTTTAATAATCAAACCTCAACCACTGATTTTTTTTTTCCTCTTAATCATGAAATATCAAAATTAATTGGAAATAGAAGTATCACAAATGAAAGTGTTATGTATACGATATCAAGGTTTTAAATTTTTGAATTGTACTTATTTTTGACCCTTCGTCTATGATGAATTTTTTCAAAATTGGGTACTTTGTATACTTTTTGTTAAAATTAAATTAGAGTGGGTCCTATGGTAAAATCACCTTTATTTTCTTAGGTAAAATTTACCCATCTCCTAAATGGGTAGTTAACTTTCCCACTTGGGAGAAACTGTGATCATTTTGTTCATTTTAATACTAACTTTTTATGGGTAAAAATTCATTTTATTACTTACCTAGGAATCATGTAAATTAAAATAACATGGGTAAGTGAATTGATTCAAGTATATGTTAACTAAGTAACTTGTAAAACCGTGAACGAATAAGGCCCAAAGGATAAAGATATAAGTTAACATTATTTAATCAAATTAAGCTTTTATGACCTACACTAGAACAAGGCAAATATCCGCTTTATAATAGTGTGGACGAATAGATAAAACTTTGGAATGGGATTATATACTTATGTAGGGGTAGGGATGTCAACGGGTCGGGTTTGGCATGGGCTTGCCTTAACCCTAACCTGACCCTCCAGCACCCTAACCCAAACCCGACTCAACTCGACCTAGCTAAAAAAATACATAGTTCCCGAACCCAACCCAACCCTATAGGGTGTAACCCGATTTCGACTTGACTTGACATGTATAATTTCAAATGTATTTTTTAACACGTTTTGAAGACCTAAAATATATTAATTTAAATTAAGAAATTGTTTTATAGATTCTAAGGTGTTACTTTTTCCAATTAAAAAAGGAGAAAATCAAAATCATGTAAATAAATTATAAGCTTTAAGCCTATGAAGTTAGAAGTCAAAAAATTGCTAGAATACTCATATATATGCAGAGTATCATGACCTAGTGGGGTGGGTCAGCCTAAACCTGAACCCGACTCGGGTCAAAGAACCAAAACCCTAACCTAACCCTATACTCTATAGGGTCGGATCAAGCCAGGTTTACCATTTAACCCGATCTATTGACATCCCTATGTAGGGGTGCAAGTCGGGTGGGCTGGGTTCAGGCTTTAGCTCAATTTAGCCCTAACCCTAAGAATTTGGGTTAAAGCCTGAACTCGGCTTGAGCCTATGGTTAAGCCTGAACTATTCAGTTTGAGCCCAACCCACACTAAAATCATTCTTTCTAACTAATTTTGATTCCAATTCTGAAACCAAATAGGGAGGAGGAATAAACCATTCCAATTCGGATTCTAACTATGAACCAAATGAATAATTCTTATATTGTAACCCTGATGAGAAGTTGCCATCAATGGTTTTCATTCCATAATTTTCTATGTCTTATTATTGTTGATTTTATGATTTTAGATTTATAATTCAAATAAACTTTAATCATTTGAAACATTTATTTACTTTTTCATTCTATTGAAGGAACCAATAAAAGCATCAAAGAAGTAAATACTAATAAAAAATAAGGTCAAGGTCATAAAAATTGAGAGATTTTATGAAATTTTAATATGATGGAAAAAAAGTTGGGGCTAAGCCCACATCGGATTAAGGTTTAGGAATTTTAAATTGGGTTAGAATTCATAATTAGGGCTGCAAATGGATTGAATCAAATAAGACATTAGTAGATCTAAATTTGTTTTGTTTATAATCAAATTCCAATCAGATCAAATCCACCAGATGTTAAATAGTACAAATAAGTTAAACTAAAACTGATCAAATTATTATTATTATTATTATTATTATTATTATTATTATTATTATTATTAATTTATCATTATTGTTGTTGTTATTATGAACTAAAAAGGACTTTAATGTTATATTTCATGAATAAAATGAATTAAAAATTACTTATATAAAATTGAAGCAATGGCAATTTAATAAAAACACAACATTTAGAGCAACTTTATTAATAGATATTGATGATGCACGATCTGGCCGGTCTTAGCTGTCGATGATCTTGCCTCTGAACTGAGTAACAGGGACCTGAAACGG